>VYXF01003480.1:1394393-1492352 GCA_013397295.1 Polioptila caerulea | reverse complement strand
CCGGACGCCGCGGCGAGAGGCTCTGCGGAGCCCCCGGACGGCGCCGGCCCCGCGGTCCGGCTCCGGCGGAGGTCGCGGGGAGCCGGGACCGTAATGCGGCTGCGGACACCGCTCCCGCTGCCGCCGGTGCGCCAGGGCTCCCCGGAGCGAGCCGGGCTCCCGGCGCCGGCCGCGGCTGCTGCCGCTGGGCGACTGCACCGCGCGGAAAGGGCTCCTGGCTCATCGCGCCCTGCTTAGTTCTCTTGGCACTGTCTGAGGGGAAAGGAGAATTTACACTCTCCGAACCAATTCATTATCTACTCAGTATTATCCCTCCTTTGTTTTCCTTCAAGTCCAGCCGCTGTTCTGGGTCAATTTTCATCCGTGCCTTTAGTAATTCCTGCCGCCCTCGCCACAGCCTTTCTGTTCCTGCTGTATGCTTTTGGAGGGAGACCAAAACTCGACCCAGCAGCCAAGATGAGATACTCCATGGATTTACCAATAAAACTCCAATACCTGCAGTCACATACCCTACAGCTTTCTTGACACAGTTTAACAACTACTTTTTGAGGCGCAAAACGAAGCATGTCCATACCTACACATGTTAAATAAAATGTCATATGTCACAACTGGATGCTGCTTGTATGTAGCAACCTTTTATGGTGTCTTTTTTTTCAGCGATAATTTTAAGATCCTCAATCATGTCATACCAACAAAGTGTGATAGACCTACCCCTCTGTCAGAGCACAAAAATTTTAACTGGCGTTAATTGACAAGACTTAATGCAAGTAGATTCAGGAGAGAACATATCATAATGACTGAGTATGAAAGATGTAAAAAAGATTTATATCCCTGTAAGCAAAGCACCAGAATTCACAAGATGCTGAGCACAGTGACCTCAGCACCCTTTGCTCCTTGTGGTTTTTTTTCTGTATATATGAAAATACCTTGCAGATTTACCAGGTTCCAAACTGAGATGCGTCAGCAGACAAGGCGCAAATACTCAACATTTCTTAAGATCTGGTCAAATTAAAATGAGTGTACTTTGCAAACAAGCCTGGGCAGCCATCAATACTCCACAAACATTCCAAAGTATTCTTTAATTATATAAATAGTAGCTATTGAAAATCAGTCCTGACAGACTTTTCAGGAAACCGTGGGAAAACATCACCTTACTTCTGCTGGCTAGAAAGTTCTTTAGATTTAAGAGGCGAGCTTTCTCAAGGGGTCAGACCCACACTATTAGTTTGCATGGGTCTCATGGGTTGATATGCTGTCTGATGAAGCTCTAGGGTGTTTTGCATTCCCTGTGCCTCTTCTGTGCAACTTTCGGGATGAACCTTATATAAAAATCATTAGGGTACTTTCAAAGTGATTCTTCTAAAAAAGAATAATAATCATGTACTCGGTGCTAAGACCACAAAATACGAGCTTGGTCAAATGAACTAAAGACAATCTTGGCTTTAATGGTTATTTCCAAGACTTTTTAGTAGAATTGTCTGACCAATTCAGCTTCCTGGCATGTTACAGATCATAGGCATTTGAGAACCATGGGTCGATCTTGTTTCATTGCACTATTTAGTCTCAGAGTCCAGTTGGTTTCTGATTATTGAAAGAAGTTACATAAAGAGAGGGAGATTTCACCTCAGATGGTTCTGTCCATGAAATATTTTGTGATGTTGCAGTGCCTGTTATTTGAGTATTTTAAAGTACATTATAAAATATTAACTCATTTTACACTGCCTTTGGGAAGAAACTTCAGGCTCACTGGTAGTTAAAACACAGCCACATAACTTAAGAGACTCCTTTAGATTTGGATGACAGGTAACACCAGAACCTGGAGAACTCTGTCTGGCTTCTGCTCTGAGCAGAAGATCTTCCAGGATCATCTCAGCCTCTGCTATATAAGAAGGATAACAGTGAATCAGTATTTTACATCCAAATGTCATCAATTTTTCCCCAGAGGTAAGTGGCTGTGCAAGGATAATCAGACTTATCTTCTGGTTATACTTGTAATCAATTAGATGGTCATAAGAATTAAAAGGATATTCACTAAAAAGTCTTTGTTGCTATATTACACTTGTATTCTTTCCTTCTGTGTTCTCTATTAAAGGAAAGACATGGTAAGTACATTATTTTACTTGGAGGGTGGTGCTGCTCACGTAGAAAATCACACTGAAAAAATGGAGTTTTGGATGACACGTTACTTTAACCCTGCACACGTGTAATATTTGAGGGTTTGCAGAGCTGTTGACACGTTTCAGGCTCGCAATGTTTTATTTAAGCCCGGAACTCCAAACATCAGAGATGTGTATGGCAGCCAGTCTCCCCTGTGGCTGGCTGGCCCCCTCTGCAGCTGGTGCTGTGGGAGAGCTAAGGCATCCTGTCCTCCTTCCTTCTCTGATGATGCCTTGCACAGCCACAGCACTCAAGGTTCTGCTCCCCAGTGTTCACTTTAGTCACCCAGAGGAGCTTCCAAAGCCATTGAGAATGTTCAGTATCCAACTAAGACTGGTTTTAAGCCAAGGAGAAGACACCCAACTGCTTGTGGGCTCTTGGAAACCTTTTGTCCAACGTGTGTGTGAAGTGCAGGTGACTCACATACAGCTCTGCTCAACTCACACCCCAGAGCATTTGAACAGTCTCTGGTTTCTCTTGCTGCCCTGACAGGCACACGCACTCACACCAGAGATCCACACTAGGCCCCTGCCTTACACTGTGCATAAAAATACCAACCACATATCACAATAACAAAAAAGTTGTGTTTATTTAATGAAGACTAGGGTGCATGAGGACTGTGTTCCAGGGACTCTTCTGTGAAAGCTGCATTTGGCAGCAAGCTTGTTACTTTCTGTAGCTGCAGCATCCCCACCTCCCCAAGTTTTAACATGTCTATTGCTGTATTACATTTAATTTCATTTACCACAAGCATCTTACAGTATAAGCAATGCAGAATTGATTCACATGGGGTAGAATTTCAAGTCAAATTTATGTCTTTTTACCTTCAAAACACCACTCCTATATTCAGGAGGCAATGGAGGAGAAACTAGTAGATGTCTGGGCTGTGGACAGCTTACAAACATGGAGAGAAACTCTCAAACCTTGGAAACTGGAGAAAGCAGATTTTCATTACCAATCAAGAGCAAGGATGTGAAAAAGGAAAGGTCAGATTAAAAATTTAGGATAAGGCAGTCAGAATTTGCCCAGTTTGAAGAACTTGTAGACTTTTCATGGAACTAATTTTGTTACAGTTGGTTGCCCTTCTTCATTTTAGATTAAAAAATTATAGTAATTGGGTTGGTTTTGTACGTATAAATCTTTACACAAGTGTGCTAACACTCAGCATCACACTGCTTTTAAACCTATGGATAATAACCACTTTCCTGAAATATTCTTCATTCACACAGGAAGGTAGATTCAAGACAAAATTAAATTCTCATAGTTATGTGTGCTACAACCTTTGACTTTTATCCTATTAGCTAGTCTGTTTAACCAACAAGAAACACAATGCCCTGTTGCTAACAGGCACAGTTGGTATTTCCCCAGTTCAGACATTTTTATGTTTAGTGTACTCATTAATAGGACATTTATTAATTTATGTGCTTGCCTTACCATTGAGGGCAATAATTGTTGTGCTTAGCAACCTTAAAGGAAATGGAGTGTGGACTTTTAGTCATGTAGCCAATTTCCTAGCAGGCTCCATCTCATACCAGAATGAATTCATCTGCCAGGAGTCAAACATGTACACCAAACCAACACTGTCCACAACCTGCCAGGAAATAAATTATCCTTTCCTCCAGTATATATGAAGTAATTTGGTGAATATTCTCCACAAATAATTATCAGTCTCTTTGTGAGGAGCGTCTTCTACTCGAAAGCTGTGTTACTTTTGGTTGGCTACAATAACTAATAACTTTATAATCTGTTTCTATTTCCCAGCTCAAAAAACAAAGATGTCAAAAGCACATTTCCAACACAAATATTAGCTATTTTGGAAGTAATGGTTGCTGTCCTGCAATCATTCTGAAATCTGCACTGAGATGCTCTGTCTGGTGACCATCCACCACTATTCTGTTTGCAGCCTCCTACATTCATAACCTCCACTCAGAGGGAATTCACATTTTTGTCAAATCTACGTACAGTTTTTCTCTGCAATATTAACCTATCTGATTATGTCTTTCCAATTTTCCCTCTTCCAAAATAGTTCTGTTACTTTTAGCACCATGTCTTGAATTCACAGAACAAGGCTGTGAAGGGAAGGAGAAAGGAAGAGGAAGGATTCAAACCTCCCTGGCCAAAGGTGTTCAGCAGACTGCACCACACAGACACTGCTGTGGAGTCACTGCTCAACCTGAATGCCTTCTCTTCAAATCTGATCAGAAGAGAGTGCTGCAGATAGCAGTGAAATGGGAGGTGTCCATAAGGGCTGCAGATTGTCTACATGACAATATATCCAACAGTTCCTAGACATAAATGCAAAGTCCTGGTGAGAAAATCTTCCTCTCATTTTTTTTTAAACCTTCTGTTTATAACTGCTGTAAGCATTACTGGAGGAGACAGCACTGCTGGATTTTATTTCCAAGTCTCGTAAAATATTAACTATTTCCAATATTTTATGAGAAGGTTTCCTGGTTTTGTGCATAAAGAACAGCTGCATTTCAAATAATACTGGTGAATTCCACAAAATGTAAGAAAAAAGATAGATTTAATCTCTGAGTTTTAACAACCTCCTGGGTTTATCTGGCAACTGCTTTTCCTTGCATATTTGTACATGGGACACTGTCTGACTACAAGACCTAAATCACCTCAAATTATAAAAAAAATACATTGTTACACCATCAACATCAACAATGCAGCAACAATTACTTCTTAACTCTTTCATTACCTAGGATACATACAGTATTAAAAATAGCTGGGAATCCCCTCTATGTTCTTCACCACCAGCCCACTCCTGGCCAGTTGTTTTTTGTAAAGCACTGGATTGAAATGCATTTCACTGTAGTCATAAACAGTGTGTAAGCTGAGTTAAACCTCTACTCCTGAAACACCCCAGTTTAGGAGGATTTGATCTCTAACAAAGACACAGAGGCCAGGAGACCATGTTTGACAGTAGGTCACACTTGGAGCACTGAAGGAAAAGTAGGTGAGAAACATCTGAAGTTGGAATATATGAAAACCGAATTAAATTATCTAAAACCTAAAAACACGATTTTTAAAAAAAATCTATTGCTCAGACTCTGACTCAGAAGGAAAATAAATAAATTCAGTCTGTGAGGGGGACCTTTTGTCCTCACAAAAAAGGCTCTTTCAGAACTGTCTGAGCAAATAAGCACATGCTCCTGGCCTAAAACAGACCACAAAAACTGAAGATAGAATCACTTTTTTTCATCTTCTCACCTGAATATTTACAGAACTCTGCATTGCTCTCCCAATTTGTATCAGGCAGGATAGGAATAAGAGATGAGATGAAAAAGGGACATCCAAAGATCTTTCGGAAAATGACAGTAAAGATACTTCTGAGGAGATATATTCCATATTTCAAGTCACTGTTTTTACACTGTGCTCTAGGATGAAAATCACAAAATCTGCCCAATTTAAGCTTTTCTGCCAGCTGCTTGAACCAAAGATTAGGTAGGATTTAAGAACTCTCCTGTGAAATGGAGAGGGTTCCAACCTTCATAAATAACTTGCCTGATATTTGCCAGGAAGAAATTGCTGCCTATCTAAAATACAAGGATGTGTAAGAGCAAGCAGATCCAGACTGATTCCTGTGTTGCCCTTTTACCAGGAAGACTGATTTTAAACACTTTAAATAACTACATTCTTTCCTGTTCTCCTGTGTATACTCTGCACTTTGTCTTTCTTCTTATTTTTTTATTGTCAGTATTTCTTTGGTTCTTTTTTCCTTTGCATTGTCTTTTCTCTTTTGTGTCTTTCCTCAAGCTCTCAGACCCTTTGCTCTATGATTTAAGTTTCTGACTGTGCACAATAACAGTGCTATGTCCAGAAGAATCCAAGATGAGGATTAAAAATAATGTCCTAGGCACAGCCTCTCCCCAAATTTTCCAAGTCTGCCCTGCTTCCTCATAGGAGCTCCCAGTGAGGTTCAGCCAAGTGGGCTTCTGGGTTAATTCTCAGGAAGCAGCAAGTCAGATCTCTGGAAGCAAACAGGTTAATTTTCCTGGGAAGTCTCACTGAAATGCTTAAAGCAAGTAGCTGTGCTGATTGCCCTCAGAGAGGCCAATCAGTTTGGCACTCTGAGTTTCCCCGTCAAGCATGGATATTGTCTAAAAGAAATTATATAGGATGAGCCTTTTAGCACCACATGCTTTGTAGTTACATCCTCCCTGTCCTGCTATCCTAATCACTCCAGTCTCCCACTCTCACTGAGGGCAGTGGCTATTTCTCTTTTTTTGGGGGAACTTTTCCTTTTACTTCTTTCAGCTGTCATTAGGGCACATACTAATATAGTTGGGTCCCAGCTATCTTATTGTGAGACAGCAATATTAGCCTGTTTCCTACATGAGTATCTGCCTTCAGACACTGGGAAAAGGGAGAAAAATTCTGGGGTGGAAATACTTCCTGTAAAATCTGAAAGTACCTGCTAGTGTGAGCAATGGTCAGTGCAATTCTCCTGCTCCATTTCAGGCTCTGCCATCATCGTGGCACCAGGCCTGAGTCAAGCTGCTGCCACCAGTTACTCACAAGTTCTTGGAACAAAACTTGGCTACTTTCCTCATGTGCTTTAGAGATCCTGTGCTGAAAAGCCCTGAGAATATCCAAGCATTATTGTTATTCAACATCAGAGTATATCTAACAGTCTTAATATTTGTGATCTATTACCCTTTCTTAATGAACAGAATACCTTTTATTAGTGCAGAGGGTGAATATATTATTACTGTTGTTTATCACTACTGCAAGAATAATTAAAATCTTTGGGTCACACATAGGAATTTTTGAAATGACAGTGAAACAGTGCTTTGTAGACCAAGAAGTACCCCTCTTAATACTCTAGATGTTCATAAATTGATTCATAATCTTATACATCTTTACAAAGTGAATTACTTTAACCTCACAAGTGCATTGCTGAACAATGCAATGTCAGATGAATGCCTACAGCAAAGGTATAGTGGCTGCTATTCAGGGGCAATACCACAGAGAAAGAGTAAGTCCTCTGTGCTGGTTCAAGGCCATGGGAGATTTGAATAAAAGAGCAGGCCTAAAGACAGGAAACTAGCTTGAGGTTGTGGCTGGAAAGTTAGGAGGGCTGCTCTGTCCCTTCGGAAAGAAAACACTTTATATGAAGGACCATGGACATAGGAGATTCATAACAATGCAAAACTAGAATAATTCCACAGGTTTAAGTGTAGCCATATCAGACAAATTCATGGGAAGCAAAGAGTATCATCTACCTCAAATATCTTGCATTAAATTCAGTCTTTTACTTAGACTGTAACGCTGTGTTTGTAGAAGCCTTCAAGAGAGGGCTGAGACTGAGGAAAATGGGAAGCTGTTTTCCAACTGTTTACTTTGGATAAACAAGGCAGGATTGTACCATTATATTTTCTATTTGATGAATTTAATCTAAAATAAGCAAAAACTTTGCATGTTTAATTCTTCAGATAGGAAATTCTGCTTAGCTCTAAAATATCTTGTACACATTGGTCAGATATTGGTGAGAAGGTTTTACACATTGCCTTAGATTTCAGCATATATAGAGGAACCATAGCCTTAGGATCTGTGAAGGAGGTCAGGAAAGAAACAGGAGGAAAATGAGAGTTTCTCTTAGACACTCACATGCTTCTCCCTATTTTCAGCTGGGACTGTACCATGGCACATAAATTTACTACAGTAATTAACTAAATTTACTACCTTATTTTTTCCCCACCTGCCTGGGCCGTTTGTGGAGGTTCTGTGTGATACACAGCTTTTATCCTTTGTCAGCTTGATCCCTGCCAATGTTTAGGAGTTTGCAATTTTCAGTGTTTCAAAAAGCAATGGTTTCTACAACCTTCCTTGGGATGTGAATATCCATTGGTGGATCTTGTCTTTTTTTTCTTCCAGTACGAGATGAAAGAAGTTACAGTGGGTTAATGCTGTCTCTTGCTAGCAGGGACTGCTAAGTCTTTACAGATCTTATTAAAATAATCATGGTGATTTTTAAACATACTGGAGTAGAAATACCAAGTTCCATGTTTATGTGACAATGGATGTGGGCACCAAAGATGTGTCATTCTATGCTATAAGCCCTGACTTTCACACAATAACAGGACAATTCTTTATAAAGCCTTCTTGCTGCTTATCATTAATCCCCCAGCTTCTAGACTGGATTTGGTTAATGCTTTTGGGGAATGAATCTGGATGATTAATTAACTGTACCAGGGATATCTGTAATAAGATTATGCACGTGGTTTTACATTCCCATGACTCAGGTGATTTTCTTTTGAACTAATGGGAACTTTGTTATTGCATTCAATGCACTTTGTGTTGGAACTGTCATTGCTGATAAAACTGTAATAATAAAACAGCTAAAAGGAAACCAAATTTAAAATGTAGACAAAAAATATTAGCTTATAGAGTAGTTGGAGGGAGGGTCATGATAAGCTAGGAATACACTAAAAGAAAACTAAAAGAGGGCAAAGCATTAGGCAGAAAAATCCAAGATAAAGAAGAAAAGTGAGGACTGCCAGGTAGGATAAGCCAAAGACAGCTGGACGACGGTTCAGGCAAGCATCAGAACACAAATACAAAACATAATTGGATTAAGAAATAATAAGGATGTTAGGTTAATTCAGAAAAACTGAAGCAACTGCCTATTGTGAGGAAAGTCCATGTGTCCTTTGGATAGAGCAGGGGAATTAATCAGACCCCATTCATTTTAAATAGGGTAAAAACCACAATGCTAAAAACACAGTTTTCTGTTAAAAGGAGGCTCCTTGTCCTATAATGTGTTGTTAGGGGTTTATGTGTCCTTGTGCAGAGACTTCAGACTTGTTCTTTAGCTGCAGTTTGATCCCTTCATTATGGTCACCAGGACTAATCCTTTGGAGCATCCAGCTGATTTGTATCCCCCCTGTCATGCAAAGCAGTCTTGTCAGATATTTCCATAGGAGCACTCACTGTGTGGCACATAGATATGAAATAGGAGTGATGGGGAGACAACTGCCCTCCATCAGAGGCTCCCTTGGCTGGTACCCAGTGGTCTTAGCATAACCCTGGGGCAGCATCAGCCTCTGGTTTCATTTACAGTAGGATGAGGCATGTTCTGATCTTTGCTAGGAACTGGACAGATGCCTGGATGATCGTGGGACAAGGGACCTGAGGGCCAGAGACAGCCTATCCTTCTCCCTGTCAGTTGCACTGAACCTCCATCAGACAGGGTCCAGCCTCTGCACCCATGGCAGAAACTTTCTTCTGAGATCTGGAACAAGGAAACTCCCCCTGAGTTGACTCTTCTGCTCTCTCCCACTCCCAGCAGATGAAGGTCTGGATCTCAGGTTAAGTTTCCACTGAGAAGCAGCAGGAAAGCAGATTTATACCTTGCATGTTATTTCCAACAGCCTCCCTCCAAGTATATATAAAGCATTACTATAATTCTGTCCTGGGGTTATGTTGGTATTAATAAACCACTTGAATTTTGCTCTAAGTAATTAAAATCACCAGTACCTTTTGTTGCAGTTATAGGCAGGAGGCAAACGTGGCTGGGGCTTTATTATTTAGATATGTGTAATAATTCAGGCAGCAGCAGGTATTTCTTCAGCTGCTTTTCTTTCACATAATGGTCTAAAGCCTTCACCAATGCAATACACAGTCTCTCAATGCTTCAAAACATAAATCTAGATCCCATATCACCTGATGGAAATAAATAGCACAAAAGCCAAGCAATTTATTCCTGATTAACTAAGTATAAAACACCTTGCAAATAACTTATAGTTGTTTCATGTGGTAACTCACTGAATAGAAATAACTGCAGTGTCAATTTACACCTGGCTTGGATAGTGGCATTTCTTTTGCAAAACGTACTTACAAACTGAGTATTGCTCATTGAGAATAAAAAAAAAAATAAAATAGCTTTAGACTCAGTCCAGGCTCTCTGGCTCTTCCAGACACCACTAGGAATAAGCCAGCACTTCACCAGAAGTAAGCATAAGACTTGCTGTTAGCTTAATCTTCCCCCACTAACGGCATTTCTCTAGGACTTTCTAGAGCAGATTAAAATGACAGCAAAAACAGACACATAGAGAAAGGATGGGAAAATCAGTAAACAAATGCATTTATAGGAGACTGGAAGGTTATAAGACCTCTCAGGCCCTATTTGCTGAAGCCCTTAATCACTGTATAGAGCATAGCTAGTGCATTTAAAGGAACTTCAGAAACCTTAATTGAAAAAGCATATGTACTCCCCTGACAGAAGATTATTATTTGGGAATTGACAAGCTTTTTCTTGGCTTCTTTTTGCCCATCAGAAAAGCGTATCTTGTGCTCTTTGGATGAACAAGGGATGTTGCAGAACCATGCCTGGAAGGCTTGTGTGAAAGAATAAAAACACAGCCTTAAATCTACAAGGAATTAAGACCACTGCACGACTAAGCTTGAGATAAGTTCTTGCCTGTCAAACAGGAGAAAATACTCTTGGGCTTGTTAACCAGGATCTCAGAACAGTTTCTTCATTCTTATATTTAAGAGCTACTCTTATAACCACTGTGTAAAATAAGGTCTAGCTTTTAGGGGAACACATTTAAATGAAAACTGACCCTTAATTTCTATGCTTCAGTCCATGTCATATAGTAATAATAATAATAATAATAATAATAATAATAATGATGCTTCGACTCTGTTAATGCTATATACTCAGAAGAGTCTTGACCCTGCTCTTCCTCCTCTGTCAGTGTATAACATATATGAAGATAAGAAAATAAGCTGTTTACATTTTAGTCAACCCATACCACCCACATCAAGCTTCACCCAATTTAACAGCCAGTTGATATCTGACTGCAAAATAAATCCCTAAGGAGCAGGACTACTTTAAGTCCTTTTATTTTAAAAAAAGTCTTCTTTATCTTCTATATAACCATACAGCTGCTTCAAGAGATGTTATTATGGCACTCTATCTGATCATTTTAAGTACTTTAGCATTGAGCCAAGCTATTTGTTTTTATCTCGCTACATCCCTCTCTCCCCTCTATCTTATCAAGCATAACTTTGTTGTATGTAACTGCTAATCCTAAACAATTCACCCTTAATGGTAGAATCATCTGTTTATCATGTGCTCTAATCATTGAATACCATCAGAAGTAGAGCTGAGCATCTCACATTAATTGGAAAAGCCTTTTATCTCTGGTGTGGATATTCTGTTTCTTCCTATCACTCTCTTCCTGGGTCACTGCAGTGGAAAAAAAACCCCAAACACTTGTACATTGTATTTCCCAGTGATTTTTACTCCTCCTACTATTAATTGAGGTTTTTTGGGTTTATTGGTATTTTTTTTACAGAAAAAGTCTTTAACTGAAGAGACACTATATCCTATTGCATTACCAGTAAAATGATTTCAGTGTGCAGAGATGTATAACAAGCTCAGCCAGATTGGTCTCAGTTCCAGAGAGTTTTTAATTTTAAAATTGCTTTATCTGCTTCAAGGGAAATTTGCTGAAAACCTGCTATAAATGGTAGTGTGATGTCATTATATACTGGCAACAACCAGGGCCCTTATGTTCTACATTTCATATCTACCTTTCATTCCCTTAGCCACATCCGCAGGAGCTATGGGGAAGTTCTTTAATCTGCTGTATTTTTTCTGTGTTTCACCTGGAGAAATTATGGGGTTTGTTTATTTCCAACTCGAAACAAGTACAATGCATTTGATGTGATGAAATTGCTACCCAAGGGGACTGCCAATGATTGCTTGATCAGTGCTGAGAGTGTTGGGCTTCTGGTATTCTGGTGTTGTTTTGCAGGGGGAGTTGTTTGTTTGTTGGGTTGGTTGGGGTTATTTTTTTGGGTGGGGGAGTGTTGTTTGTTTTGGCATTTTGGTTTTGTTTGTTGGGTTTTTTTTTAATAGTTGCACAACTTTGAGGTGAAAGGTATTGAAGAGCAAACAGAAATCATTAATGCTTCCCCTTTCACTTATCTACTAACATTCTGATATTCTCCTGCCTGCTTATGTGCTGCACATGAGCATTAACAAAACCTCATTTTAAAAAGAGATTAACAGAGGTTGGTACCCATGAATGTAGCAAACGGGGGAAGGGAGCTTATTTGCAGGTTGAAGAATGCCAAATCCTCAACAATTTGCCAGTAATAGAGGAGAATAAGAGCAGAATATCAGCTGCTGGAATAGGACCATCTCAAAGAAGAAACACATCATTTATAAAATGTTAATGATTACAGAAATTCCATAATTAGAATCACTGCTACTTCTGTTGCAGATAATACAGATGGATGAAAGGGAACAGAGAAGGTCCTCCAGGCTTGCAGGAAATTTTTTTGCTGTTCAGCACTGAGGAAGAGAATGAGAATCCAAAGCCTAAGTAAGGGAGAAGCTGAATAAGAAGGAGGAGGCAAATATGTTTGGATGAGAATGGCAAAGCAACTGTGGATAATACATAAGAGACAAGTGTGTCAGTATGGTTTAATATAAATCTCAACCAAGGGCCTATTTTAATTCGTTGTCATTTTTCTTTTCAGACATTCCTTCCTCAGTACATATTTTAATGTGAAGGAGCCTTAGGAGTTTGCCATGGATCCTGAGAATGACTTGAACTGAGTCTCAGACTCACAAGAACAAAGAAAAGTGAGCAAAGAACAAAATAATTTCTATTATAGTCATATAAAATAGCATATTGTAAGACATGCACTTTTATCTATCACGTCAGTAACATACCATGATTCCTGACAAAAGTCCTGTATATTAAGCAGGCTCTATGTCTCATCAGCTCAAGCCAGAGCAATGGCAATAGGGGGACTGCTTTCAAATATTACACCTTTTGATACATATGCATTCTGTGTTTTTCTGCTGCATTGCATGGTTCATCATTTCATGCTCAGAATGCTTGCTGTTGGCATTACCCCTCAGCATGTTTCAATTTCAGGCTCTGTACTATGGAAAAGTGCCCAGGCATATAATCAAAATACCAAATAATGAAGCTTCAACTTAACCAACTTGAGCAGATCTTTAGAGCTCTGTAGCTGCTTACAAAGTGATTTGCTGAGTGGCTTTAAGTAGATATTTAAAGCTAAAAATGTGCATCAGTGCTTATCTGATGCTGATTCACCTCCTGCCCTCCTTGTCATGTATTTAACCCTCAACACTTTCATTTCATGTTGCTGGGACTACATTGAACTCCACCCAAAAGTCCCATCCTCTCCTGTGTCCTGCTGAACTTACAGTCTCAGTATATTTTTCATTGCAGGAGTCCTACAGGTTAGTTTTGCCCCATGCGAAAAGCACTACTCTCAGTTTCACAGCTGCTGCCTATCTGTTTTTCTGGCTAAGTAATCAAAAACAATTCTCTTTTTTTTCTTGTTTTATGAGAAAATTCAAACAGGAGAACACTGAAACATGATCTCTCAACCATTTTTTATTTTCCCTGCATTTGCTATGCTCTCTCCTATTTAACCCTTCTCTAGATGAGATAGCTCTTTTTGTCCTCCCTTATTCTGGACCATTTCTGTGATTCTGGTCTCTTCACCTCCTCGTGTTTTCTCCTATTTCTGCTGAGGTTTGTCCATGAACAGTTGATCAAAACTCAAGACAAAAGATAAATTTAATGTAATAAATTAGGAATTTATACGCATGGAGAATTATGCTACTTCAGTGTGGAACCCAGAAAGATTGGGAGTGTAGTGTTTCTTTAAATTTAGTGGTCTTATTTAATGTGATTAATCCTGCCACCAACTTTGACAGAAGTCAGAGGAAGAAAAGAAGAAACTGAAAATACAAAGTCATATTTTAATGTTTTGAATGTTAAAGGAGACAGAGAACTGGCTCCATGTCTGTCTTACTCACAAGCAAATTTGTGAGACCAAAATGCCGTACAGGTATTGCCTTTCATAATCCGTAAATCACATTTACCTACAGAAAGGAGGAGTGTTCACATTATAGTCATTCTGTCTGGGACAGAAAGAGACTGCAATGTAATTAACAGAGAGATATGTCTGTTGTAAAAGGTCACCTCTCCTATGGAGAGAGGCTTTGCACGGTCCAACCAAGACAGGCTTGAACAGTATAACAAAAACATTCATTATATCCATTATAATGTCTCAAGCACATTTGGAGCCAACCCAGGCTGCAAATGTAATACATTTCCCTAAGTGTATTAATAGGAAAGCAGAGGTCCTAGAATTGCTCTGACATATCATTTATGCACATTGTAATCCTGACAACTGTTAAGTATTAGAGAAAATCCAAGCAGAGACTGTGCAAGGAGAGCCCACAATTTATTATATTCTACAATGCAGCATGCTGATCTCTTGATTAGCCCTCAGCTGTAAAAGCTAAGAGATGCCTCAGAAAAAGTTTAGAAGACAGTTAGAATATTTCACATATATTTATATAGATATGATTTTGTCATCTTCCTTTTTCAACATTCTTATTTATGTTTTCATATTTATGATCAAGAATGTAGCCTATTGCTTAGCTAGACAACACTTGTTTTCATTCACTTTACGCCTGCTCATCATTTAAATCTCCTGAGACAGATAAATTACTTCCTCAGAAGCAAAAGGATGAAATAAAGCAGTACTACAGTCGTGCTGTGGATGCCAGCAGACTAAGTCACAGCTTGGACTTGCAAGCAGCAGCAGCTGAGGGAAGTGTGCACTGCTGTGGGTGAAGTGCTGCACGTGGAAACCCATCTGAGACAGAGCACAGGTGCCCCCAGCTCCCCAGGCCAAGCCGAGTGTTCTGCACAGGCACGAGCCTCTGGCAAGGCATTTGGGGGGAGGAGATGTGAGCACCCAGACACCCAGGAGCTCTGCAAGTACAAGGTCTTGCTCAGCCATCCCGGGTGAAGACATCAAGACTCCTGCAGCATTTGCTTTTAGGCAAAATTTGTAACCCAGTAGTTCCCTCTCTGCTACTTCTGTGGATGAATACTCTGGTTTCTCTTCAGATCATATAAGGATAAAGATGTGTTCAAAGAATTTCAGTGAAGCAGAAAGGCTCTGTTTTTCCTCTTGGAAGCTCAGTTTGCTACCTGAATGAGGAGATGTCCTGACTTTCCTGAGCATGTCTGTACAAGCCTACAACCTGACTGTGTGAACTATGTCTATTCATCCTCCGGGAGAAAGGTATCTGCAGTCTGGTCTTGAAGATAAGATCCAAACTCCACAGGAGTCAACAGAGAAGCTACTGCTGCCATCTTTGGAGAACTGACTCCTATCTTGGGCAACTCTGGGTAACTCAGCAAGTTGGTCCATTCTGCTGAATGGAATTGTAGAAGAAAAGAAGTCCCACAGAAGGAAGCATTCAGTGAATCACTACCTTTTCTGCGGTGAACCGGACCATTGGGAGTGCTGGAAAGTGCAGAAGGTTTTAAGTGGAGATCGAAAGAACCAGAGCAAAGGATTTACCCCAGGCATGCCGCATCTGTGAACAGCCACCAGACATCAGGTTTCCAGATAAAAGAACATTATGAGAAGTATAGAAAAATTGTGTAGGTATTCAGAACATCATATTTATAGCCTGTACATATGACATCTTAAAATGCATTGTAAAATAATCTTCACGTAGACACACTACTTATAAAAAATTCACTGTCATTTTGAACTAGAAGGCAAGAGGGAAACAATCCTAAAAAATTTAAGTAATTCTAGTGATAGAATATCTAAGTTTATTTGATTCCTCAAAATGTCCTTGCATGCATACATAACTAGTGCTTGATAATAAACAAGTAAGAGAAGACTATTATTAGAACCCATGATATACTGTATAATGACTTATTTTGCAATTAAGATATGGCCTATCTCAAATACTTCTATTTAGTTTGAGCCTCCCTATAAAGGCAGCAGAAACTGCTGCTCAGTCTTTTATAAAACATCTTTGTCAAAGCACTACAATTGGACTCTAGGTCACCAAAATGCTTTAGACTTTCACACAAAGCATGATAGGGCTTTTCATCCTCGCTCAGCCATTTTGGCTGGTTGTTACAATCACCTTGAGAGTGTTCTGATTGGGTTCTGTGGTGTGTTTTAGAGCTGAGACAAGCCATTCTGCTTGCAGTATCACTAGGTGTATTTGGCATTTGCTGCGGCCGTGTGTGGCTGTTGTGAGTGTGGAGCCACACAAGCAGCAACCGCGCTGTGATGTGAACAAGCCCCCAGTGGAAAGTGGGGGCAGGATGGTGCATGGAGAGCACTGGTAAGAGCACCATCTGTATTGCTGCACATTGTGTGTGCTGTCTTTGCATAACTCAAAGCAAACAGAAAGCTGAGAGACTGTTAGTACAAGCACAGTGAATATTTAAGATACATGATTTAAAAATATGATATAGGCCTGGAAATGTAGTTACCATGAGTAACTCGTGGAGTTATTATTTCACAAAATGCAGCGACCACTCAAACTTGAAAGAATGTGCTAATTAAGCAACACAGTGGGGAGAAAAAAAGGTCTCACTTGCTATATTAGCATCATTTTATTTCAGAGCTTGGTGCCAGATAGGAAGGTAAAAGCTGCTTCATCACAGTCGTTTGCTCATAAGCACAAAATTTACCTGATGGTGGGAGGCAAGACTGGGATGACAGAAGATGGGAATCCATCCTATAAAGAGGAATTGGGTAGATTCAAAAAAGTAGGAGAGCTCCCAAAGCAAATCAAAGTGGTAAACTAAGTTGCCTGTTGTACTAGGTGGTTTTGGAGACTCATTCCATGGGCAGGGGATTGCTACCAAAAGGACACTTGGCTACCACTGCCAAGTCCCCACTCAGAGCCCTGGCTGCCATGCAGATGGGGTACTCTGACAGTGCAGGCTGCTGTTTTCCACTTCCACTTCTCATTTTGTTTTTGTTTTACATTATTGGAGCAGCACTCCTCACTGGAATAAACTTGGGGTTTTAGGTTAATATTTGAAACAGATTTGAGACAACCAAATGCCCCTGGGTTTTCTTACTTCCTGGGTAGGCAAGAATCCAGACCAAAAGGGGTGTGCAGAAACCCACTGTGTTTGCAGCTTGGTATCTATGAAGAGACCCAAAGGCCCTGGAGGTGCTTATGACCAAGTGTTAGGGAGAAATCAGCCCAGCCTCACAGGCAAAGGCAGGTAAGGAATTGTCTATTTACCACCTTGGGTGACCCTCAGGTTAGCTAAAATGTCTTTGCATGGAAAGAGACATGTATTCCAGAAACCTGGAAAAGGGGAGAAACTTGTAAGACCAGAAGATACAAGAGAAAGGAGAAGCAGAGTTTAGTTATTCTGAGCTGTACAGGGTACATCAGTTAGTTTGAAAGTAGGGTACGTGGCAGCAAAGGGTAGAAACACTTCCATTGCTGACAGTATTAAAAACAGATCAAAAGATAAACACTGTAGTTTGGGATTTTAGTTTTAGTTGTTCTGAAGAGCTGTTAGCAGTGGAAATTACCTCACTACTGACTCCCCAGACAATCTTTTCATGCAGAGAGAACGATCCAAAGGTAATTAGCATCAGTGGAAAAAGCTCCTGGGTAAAATTTGTGTCTGCACTGAAGTGAAGATGAATGCTTTAGTTATGGGGGAAAGGATTTCATCCAATGCACATGCTGTGAAGGGGTTACACCCAACGAGCACTTCAGACAAGAACAACACATCTCCTTTCTGTTCCTCATGCATGCCTCTTTGTTTTCTCTGAGACATCATCAGCAACTTCCCCTGAACATCTTGTAAATAAGGAGTTGTCTTAAGAGTGACAGGATGTGCACACCTGCAGTATGGTTACACTAAGTAAGTGAGAAAACAGTCTGAAATGTGCAGGCTCTCCTTCCACTCCTTCAAATAAGGACTACTCACCCATCTTCGTATATTTAAAAATAAGGCATTTTTAGAAGCAGTATGAAGTAAAAGTAATTTTAGTAGCCCCATCCACAAGTTTGTCAGCTTTGATAAGGTAGGAAGAATATGTAACATGAAAAAAAAATGTAGGTTAGGAGTTAACCCCCCAAACTGCCTAATGTATAAAAGTATAGCTAAAAGTATATTTTGTCTCATATTATTCAATGCCTAAGCAAATAAGAAAGATTTCAAGAAGAAAGTGTTTTAACTGGGCTATGAAGTCTGTAGGATAAAAGCTATCAAATACTGCCCTGGGTTACATTTGTGATATTTTAAATACACCATGGTATCCTTTACTGTCATAATTTTCTTAATTCTACATCCCCTAAAATGCATGTATTCCTAAACCAAGTTCTGCTTTTAGGAATGAGTGCCTTTGACTCTTAATTTCTGTGGCACTTGAGTGCAACTATGTCAAACCCTCAATGTTTAATAAGTGTCCTTCATCTCATTCCACATCTCCAGGCCATGGTACACTGCCAAGTCCAGAATTCAAGTGCATCTCTAACTTTCCTTATCCAGTGCTACTGACTCATAGCAAAGTGATTATTAAAATACATATTTTTTCCTATTATCCATCCAATTCAGGTGAAAACCACAGTCTAAAATTTTGTCTTAGCTCTACAGAGCTGGCAGTTTTAAGGGCAAACATTTGAGCTTGTCTTCTGCCTTGCACATCATCAATAATCTTTTCCAGCTAATTCCCACTTTAGTATGAATAATTGTATGACATGTAATTGTGTTAAAATCTTTCCTGCTTAAGCTCTCAAGTGACCTTATATTTCAGGAAGAAAACAACATGTTTTTCCTGTAAATTTACTGAGTATCCATACACTTTCCATAGGTGTTTTGAGCTGAAACCTCTGCAGACCTTGTGGGGAAGACACATGGACAGACTAATGGAAGCTGGCTCCCTTTTAGGCTTTCTATATTTTGGAGAGGAGGGGGAAGAGGACACATCAATTGTGAAAGTGAATAATTTGTCCTGATACGTTGAAGTTCATGGAAACCCTAAAACCCAGTTATGTTATGTTAAAGTTTTGCCCAGCAGTGTCAAGACTGCTTTTACTTGAAAGTCTCCTTGAATAACTAACTTACACCAGCCGAGATTTTAAACATTGCCAACAAATCATCAGGCAGAAAGTATGGTATGTTTCTTGGACATGCTATCTGATGTTAGCCTGCACAGGAGCTGAAGCAGTAAGCTCCTTCTCTCATCCTGCAAGAATGATGCAAAAGATGCCTTACTACAAAAGGAAGGGGTTTCTTTTCCAGATGAAAAACCTCACACATCAGAAACGCTGCCACACATATCAGCCTTTCTGCTGCAAAAAGATCCAACTTACTGAAATGCCACAAGTCTCCCTGTCAAAAATACAAAGCTTATTTGCCAGTGATACCCTCCTACTCTGCTGCAGCCCACAAGTTGCTTAAAATAACTAACCAAAGGTAAGCTTCAAAGCCTTCTGCCTTGAGCTTCATTTTCAAACAAAGCAACTGAAATTTAAACAGAGGAAATAACTGTTGTTCTGTTCATTATTTTACCCTTCAACCAGAAATAAATATAAATCCCTTATTCCTTAAATATTTTGTGGAACTTTGAATCAGGTGAATGTTCATGACTGTGCAAAGCATTGTTAAAAGCTACAACAGTAGAGTAACTTTCAGTATGAAAACATAGAGTGCTTGGGGTGGTCTTGCCATCTCTGACCACCTTGCAAGTATGAGGAAGGTGCCAAAAAGTTCTCTAATGCATCTTTGTATTTTCTCTGTAACATTGCTACACAAGTACTGAACACTATTCATATAAATCATGAATAATCTTCTAGCATTAGCTGCTGCCTTCAGTTACAGTCAGCTTAGCAGGCTTTACCTTCTATTAATCAGAATGAGCCATGAGAGAGACAAGGAAGCCTCTGCATGACTGCCCAAAACACCTAACTGTGTCACACTGGTAGATTTATGCATTACAGTTCCCTGTGTTCTGTCTTTTGCCTGCCCTTTCTGGCCTTCATCCCTGATTTTTGACCCAGTCAACAAGTCAGGCAGGCTCCTGTTTGCCTTTCCTTGGAAAGTTTCTTTTGTCCCTTGGCAAGTCATGGTCTGTGTTATATGTTTGCTGGGTGACCCTTTTCTGCCTCAGCCAGATAAACAGACATGATTCCCTTTCATTCCTGTCCCATTTTTCTAACACATTTCTGTCCCTTAATTTCAAGTCAATGCTTTTGCAGTTTGACCCTGTCTTCCTCCAATCCTTCTGAGGCTGCCAAGGGCTGAAAAGCCCCATTTCCTTATACCTGAGCCATAAAGAGGCACTCTGCTGGGAACCACCCTGATGAAGCAGATGTGAAAACTGAGATTATTAAATATTCTGGTTATGAAGCAGCATGAGTGAATTTGAGGAGATGAGCTTCTAGCTTTTCTGTGAGTGACTTGAGAAGAGTTAATTGCAGTTTGGATAGCACAGACGAACATTTTCAAAGATAGAAACCCTGAAATGTCAAAGAACAGAGTTATCAAAACAGATGGTTGTTAACAAATGGCTGTTTATTGCTAACACAAAGCAAGTGTACAATTTGAAGCTGGATTCCTTCTGTAAGTGTTTACTGGAGGAAGAGACAAAAATAGACATTTGTGTCCTATCAGTTGTTCATAACACTCACAACTGCTTCCATATGGCCCATTACTCTACTGTTTTACTTCCAATTACTTTCAGTTCCAATTGCTTTCAATATGAATTCCAACTTTTGGTCTTTAACAACAATCAATTGAGTGAAACACTCTCTCAATATTACTGTAGGTACATCCTATTCCCAGTCTAATTGTTTGAAGGAAAATTAATTTGAAATAGTGACCAGAATAAACTTCATGCAATTGAAGGTCTCAAAATATTCATGTCAGGACAAGATTTGCCATACCAGAGTTGATTTTTAAAGCTATTGGTAACTGTATTGCTTAGTTTGGGTTTGTCACCTCAGTTTTCCCATAAAAATTCATGCCAGTATCTGTGCATCTTTGGAAATGACTTGGCACCTCTTTTGTGGTTGGAATTAAATCAGTAATGCATTATGCACAGTAGCAAAACCACACTGCAGAACACGATCTGATGAAAGCACCACAGAGAGGAGGAACTGGAATTATTCAGACAGTTCAGAATACTGTTTTCAAAAAATACTCAGCAGGACGTTTCATCCATAACTAGTTTCTGTTACCATGGTTTTTCTTCCTGCACATGTTCAAGTAGATAAAAAATGGGCATCAAGTGCACATGCCAGCTGAAAGTCTCATTCCCTTGCTTCTGTGCAATACAAAAATAGTATTTCTGAGAGCTAGGCTGTCTGCTCTGCTCTGCCAAATAGTGGGAGAGTCAAAGGTAGGGAAGAAACCTTTGCTGCTCTCTTTGGCATTCACTGCCAGACATGCAGATATGACATTACAAAGACACATATGTCAGAATCCATTAAGTGTCTTTACTGTAAATAACACTTTATTTCTGTGGCAGGCAATCTCATCCCAACAGAAGTGCCATGAATGCAATAGTGTGCAATTGAAATAACATTTGCAATGCTATCTGAGAAAATGCTTCAGCTTGGAACTCATTAACAACCTAAGGATGAAAAAAATCCACTTAAACCACCATTTGAGGGGTAGGTAAATATCTAGCAGACTTTGATGGCAAGGCAGGGGAGAAGGAGCTTATCACCATTTGGCCTTCTGTATGAGAAAGAAAGAGAACTTAAACAACACTGCCTGGCTACAATGAAATGTAAGGTAATATAAGGAAAAGATCAGCCTATCCAGGGGCACAGTGTGAGTTCTCAAACCTTTAAAACACACAGATCCAGAAGTTAAAGACCACAGCATTGCACAGGTGGAGCAAAAGGCTATTTTCCCTCTGTGCAGGATACTGAGGGCTTGCTGGCAC
Source organism: Polioptila caerulea (assembly GCA_013397295.1). Lineage (NCBI taxonomy): Eukaryota > Metazoa > Chordata > Aves > Passeriformes > Certhiidae > Polioptila > Polioptila caerulea. The sequence goes on along the minus strand of VYXF01003480.1, from coordinate 1,470,428 downwards.
CTCAGAGTGAGGGCAGCCTTGGTCAGCGCCAAGGCCAGGTCAGCCATGCAAGCTGGGGGAACCATAACAGGAGAGGGATGGCAGCAGTGAGTGCTTCTGCATGAGCTACAGATGGAGTCAGGAGCCTCTGGGAATCCTGGTAGGCAAGTTGCTTGCTAAAATCTTGTCCTCAGAGCTAGCTGGAGCAAGCTGGCAAAAAGAAGCTAGTATCACACTTTTGTTTTATGCATGGACATGTCCCCTGTTTATTCAGCATGGGCTCTAGTATCAGAAAAATTTGGAACTTGATTCATTCCAAAAGGAATGGCAGGAACCACCTGCCTCTCCTTTTCAGGCCCCAGGCAAGTGAGGAAATCTGCTACTACTCAGTACTGCCCCTGGCATCAGTGAGACCTCACCTACACACCACAGGCTTCACCAGAATGATTGCACCAGTCCAGACAGTGAAACAATATCTAGTCCATAAAGTATGCAACTTTCCCAGAAAACGGCCCAGTATGGCTGTTATACTGGCAGGAAATAGTTCCACTGACCTACCTGATTTCATTACTGGATTAAGCTGTACAGGCAAAAGAATCACTCCTGGTAAGAAGTAAATTTAGGAGGGTTGTACTCTGCTAGTGCAGTCACATCTGTCAAACCTTCTTTAGCAGAGGCAAAGGATGAGTTTGAGAATACTTGCACAACAAAGGATGATAGAGACCTGCTTTTAAATTTCAAGTAAAATAAGCCCATTCAGCCCACTGGTCACAGACTTGTGAACTGCCAGTTTTAAATCTCCTAAAACAGAGACAGTAGCAGGCATGGTTGCTGGGAGGCAGGATTTAGTCTTTGAATTACAGCAACAGCTGAGAACTCCAGCTAAGATCAGTCTGTCATGACAGTGACATGGGGACAAATATATTGATGGGGATGTCAAGACAACCAGACAAAAGCTTTCTGAGGAGAGGTGTTTTCTGTGTCTCAGTACAGGTGTTTCATGCAATCACAAGATAAATGTACCCAAAATTTGTGACTCATATAGCAATTCCAGAACTTGTTCAGGTTCAATAATCAGTGTTTGCAATGAGCTCAGGCATTAGGGACTCTTCTCAGCTGTTCTTTGAAAATCATGAGCACCAGTGAGAGCCAAACCCCATTACACAGCATCTGACATCAAATGTGTGTTCTTATGCGGTTCTCTACATTATTAATTTTCTACCTGACGGCAGTATGCTCTTATTATTTTTGCCTCCCACTCGTGTTCTGTGATGAAAAGCCTGCAGTAAAAATTCAGACTAATTCCTTTTATTTCACTCTCTCCTGCTGCTGATCTATCTGTCAGAGCTGCTGCAGGAAAGAAGAACTGTAGCAGAACAAACTAATGAAAACATTGCTCTACCTTTTACGTTATTAATACTGACAGAATTTCGTAGCTCCCTGTCTCAGACAGTAAAGAAAACAGCCCTTATTTTTCATATTACAACTATTATTTTCCCATTGTCACAGGATAGCAGAAAATCAGAACCACCCACCACCTTCTGCACAAAAGCCACCCCCCCAGAGCTCCACACAGAACACTGTCATTTTCCAGTGGCTTTAGTGATCCAGCTTTCCTGACTTCTTTTTTTGCTTGACTTTTTTTGTTTGTTTTATTTTGAGTTTTTGGTTATTTGTTTGTTTTCTTGTTTTCTACATCACTATTAGTATCCAGTCCACGACTAGAGACAAAACAAAACATCAACTTCTACCTGCTCTGTGTCCAGAAGGGAAAATTCTCTGTGAAAATTCTCCTCCACCACCTGATCTGGAAGCAGAGTGCAGAAGCGGCTGGGACTAGAATCAGCCACAACATCAACAACCAAATCTGTAATTCCCTTCTTTTTGCCTTGTTCAGCCACAATGATGTTACAGTCACGTATCTTAGAAGCTACAGCGTCCTTTGTAGCTAACACCTGAGATATGTTGTGTATGATTAGCAATGTTGTGTGAACAGTAATGGATGGATTGTTAACAATTCAGGTAAGCACCTAAAAATGTCGATTCGTGGTACAACCCTCCAGCTGCAAAGCATTACTAGTGATACTGTTGAGATTTAGGGAATTATTTTGCCCTCTATTTTTTTTTTTCAAAACATATATACATTAGCAGAATATTACTCTAATGCCCTCTAGTGTCTACAAATAAAGATTCTCGCTACTGCTTCATCTCTGCACTCCTTTTGGCAGAGAAGTTTACAGCCTTTCATGCTGCTGAAGGGCACACAAAGAGTTCAGATTATTAAATATTAGACATGCAGTACTTATTCCCATCTGTTTAACTGCATGGGGAGAACAGCCAAATCCCACCAAAGCTGACTGGGGCATGTAGGGTGACCCTTAGTTCTTGGAGGAAAGGCACATAATAACACTGAAGTTTATCCCATTTGGAGGAGTTACTGACTCAACCTGGAAAAAACTCCAGACTTTTTTCTGCTCCTCCCCTACTGTTCCCATTGCCTTGAAGGCATGGTGCCCTCAGAGGAGAAGTGTAGTGACCACAATAGAAACACTTTGCAATGTGTTTATCCCAGCACAGATACAATACCGGATGTGCAGGAGCCCAGAAAGGATAACCTGACTTATACAAGGTCACAGCACATGGCCACAAATAGATCCAGACCTCCTGGCTCCCAGACCTGTGCTTAAACCACAGCTGTGTTGCTCCTTCCTCTCAGAAAATGTGCTGAGAAGTTGCACAACCTGAACCTACTGGTTACATTGCTTTCTGAAGTTCCTGACAGCAATCCATAACCAGATACTTCAAACTCAGCATTATGACTGCGATTTACTGGTGGTAACACATGCACTCTTTGTGTCTGATGTTGTATCAGGTCACTTTTAGACAAAAATCTGGTCCACGATTAACAGCTGAGGTGCAATGTATCTGCAGAGATCTAAAAGTATATACAGTGAATTCCACTGCTCTCCATGAGACTAAAAATATGTTGGTTTAGGACCATTTTACTGCTGCAAATAGTTGAGCTATTGCTATTTATTATAACTTCTGAGTTGACAGAATCCTATTCACTCAACTAGTTTTGGTTTTAATCTTAAAAGGCAACTGCCAAAGTATCCTGATTTTTTTTTTATGGGGTCCTCCCCTTAACCCAGTTTGCTAAAGGAACAATTCTCCCTCCCCTTACTGATTTAAATTCACTGGAATTTTACAGACACTCAAGCACTGAGCTACAGCAGCACTTCCTAGATGTTATGAAAAGACTATTTTGAGCCTTGAAATCTATTATTTAAAATTGTTTCTTGTGCCAAGTTACTTTTCCTGATTTCACAGACTTGTGTTAAATGAATAAATCAAATACCTTTTTTCTTTTCTTCTCTTCTCTACTCTTTTCAGTTTGTTTTCTTTCTTGAAGCTGGGGGAGACCACATATGACTTGGGTTCTGCTCTATGAACTGCTGAAAGAGGTTTGTTGTTTACTTCATTATAGGAAAAGGCCAATCCAATGCCCAGCCTGCAGAGGGAAGGTCAAACCAAGGCATCACTAGATTTGGTTTCCAGTGATAGCAGGGACAATTTTGGGGATAATTCAACAGAAACAAGGCACTGAATGAAATTCTGTTTTACAGTAGAAGACATAAAAGATACATTTTACTTCTCAGCATATGAATGTGCCACAGCACAAGCAGGGATGCTCTGCAGCTGCAGAGAAGAAGAGATGGAAGACTATTGAAATTGCCACTGCGTGGTAGGCACTGGGCTGAGGCATGCCAGTACGTGCTCTGTGTAGAATGCAAATGCCCTTTAGATGGAGAGTGTATTTCTCCCTTTTTTATTGATTTCTACACCACTTAGGCTGTCTCCTTTTCCTCTCACTTGTGAGGCTGTAGCCTGTGATCCCAAGTCCCCCACCCTCCCCTCTCCTGAGAGGTGCAGGAGCTGCTCACAGTGCTTGGTGAACCTCTGCTCCTGCAAACCCTTCAGAGCACGTTGTCCAGGACACAGATCCTTGTGGGACAAAAGTGAGCACGCGCCACGCTGGACCAAGAAGGACGTGCAGAAGAAAATCTAAGTGTTGTTGTCTTAGTTAGTGTTTCATCTTCCTGTTGGGAAGTGTTGCAAGATCAAGTGATTGCAGACGTAATGCTGATCTTCCCAAAAAGAATTTTGAGTGCCTAAGATCAAGGAGCAAATTACAAGGGTGAGTTTACTAAAGACAATGTACCTTGAGGATCACATATTTAAAGCTCAGAAGCCTGGAGGTAGTAGCATGTATAGATGAGGAACTTCATAAGCTGATAATATGCCAAATTTCCACTGAATGAATGGAAATTAAAGAACCTTAGGTCCCCAAAACTGCATGTACAACAATAGGTGTCTCTCTGCAGCTTCAGGTGCTTCACTAACTTTAAATGCCAGGCCAAAAATCCATCTTTCAGCTGTCAGTACCATGAATAAGAGGGATCATGCATACAAAAGCTTTAAAAAATATTCTTACAAAGATCATTCAAAAACTACAAAGAAACACTTGGTGAAATATTCTTTGACTAATTCAGGAGCCAAAGATTCTTAACAATAAGTGAAGGGCAAGGTTTTCAAAGGTGCATAAGGAATAGACAGGTGCTTATTGAGGAATTACTAGAATTGGTTTTAAAACTATTAAAGTGGGAAAGATCACCATGAGTTGATTATTTTCATATAAACACACACTCCTCAAGCAGAAGGTACTGACATGGGGCTATTTATTCTAACAATGTTTGCCAGCAATATTATTCTTTCAAGTGTTTTGTAGATAAATACACCCTTCCTTCTATCCACTTGAGATACCCAGCAAATGTGTTCAAGAATCAGCTTTATTAGACACTGGTAATAGTCTAAATATTGACTTTGGTAATCCCCTTCAACAGCTGCTGCTTTCTGCACTTGAATTGACATTTAGCTCAGAATTGAGTACACCAATGACACCCTCTTTGGAAATGACTCCAGTTATTTAAATCCTAGGATGTGCTACAACAGATACAAAAACTGAAATAAATGTAAAAGAGGAAACATTAGGCTTACTGGCAATATTTAGCCATGGGAAACATTCATAATTTATAAACATCCACATAAACATTTCCCAATAAACATTTCAAATCAATAGTTTTACTTTTAAGCTTCACATGCATCATCTTAACTGACTATAGATCTGATGCACATGTCTATGGACCTAAAATGCTTATTGCAAAATCATCCTTTACTCATGAAAAAGGTTCCAAACACAGAAATTTTAAAAGAAATATAGAATTACTGAAGTAAAAGAAATGCTGATTTAATCTAGTAAATAGATTAAAAGTCTGTTACTTTTTACGTGAAAGCAACATGAAATTGCAGTATGGACGACATTCTCAAACAAAGCAGGAATAGTAAAAACAACATCAATTCTTTAGAGTATTTAAAATAATACTGTGGTCCACATCTCCATGCACTTTCCTGCCTTGACACTGCTGACCAACACAGATACCTCTGCCAGTGTGGGGAAGAGGCAAGCAGGGAAATGGAGGGGATGCACTGTGACTGTTGCCTAAGCAGATCTTTACTTGCTCATTTCATTTTTGCACCCAGTGAGAGATTACCTACTGAGTTACTAAAGCAAAATTTACCTTTCCAGCTTCACCACTGAGCTGAGAGATAAATACCTACTTAGATGCTTGAATTCAAGCAGACAGGCTCTCCCTCTGGAGCACTTTAGAGATTTCCATTCATTTGACATGGAAGGCAGGTGCTTATTTTAGGAGGCTTTCTCCACAAGCCATCTAAAATTCAGATCCAAGCTAGACAGTCAGATGCAGAATTGCAATATATAGATGCAACCCCATATGATTAACATTTTATGAAAGTCAGATGGCCTTAAGTGAAATGTCTCTCCCAGTGGTCTTTCTGCCTTCAAATGGCCGTTAAGATTCTGAACTATTTTTAGCATTTCAATATGATTTATTAAATATTAAAAAATTTAAGTAGGTAAGGAAAATTACTGCTTATTGCTGTCAACCTGAAAAACAGCCTGATATTAAAAGTTTTGGAGTCTGTAACTCAGACTGTATTTGGGTCAGCACAAGCCAAGTAATGAAGTAACTTCATCCTGCAACTGCAGGTACTGAAAGGAGGTCAAGAAGTATGAATGCCCAAATGAATGAAGGAGCACACACTCTGAAGCTCTGAGAAAGAGAATGAAACAATTCTAAACCAAGAATTTTGAACTCAACTTGGAAAGTAATTAAATGATACAAATTTGGATTAAATAGTCTCATCACCCAAGAAAATAACTGTAGTAAAAAAACCAGTAAATTTAAGAGCAAAATCAAAATTGCAGGAAACACTTCCCTATTAATGAAACAACATTTTTATTCAAGACAGAAGTACATATATTCTGGAAGTACATACATTCTATATACATTCTACAAAATGTTTTGGTTTCATGACAATAAATGATTTCATCAGATGTTCTCAGCTGACCAGTTGCTCTTAAGATGGTAGCAGATGTCCAGACTGCTGTCCAGAACCTTGCTGCACCCCAGCTACTCCTTGTTCTGCAAGTGCTCCTCACAGCATTGTTCTAACACACCCCACAAATCACAGGAGGATGCACTTCCCACGCATTCCTATTTCTTGTAGGTGTTATGCTAAGCATTTGCTCTGAATTCATTCTTATGGGGTCACACAAAGAAGGTCTATACATCCTTAGAAGAGCTACTAAATGTTATCTGTGTCTTATATTGCTAAAAATTCCTTACGATTTTGAATAAAGTGAAGCAATGGAATGCTGAAACATTTTCCAAAGCAATGGAAAGAATTATCGGAAATTTTCATTAATAGATTAGAGTCAATCAAAGGTGTACAGTGCTTTGTGGGCAGCTTTGTCAAACAAAAGCTGCCGTGGTATGAACGCATCTGGCACGTGGCGGTGATTTTAATCATGATAAATTGTGGGGGATAAAAAATAGGACTAATGACTCCATATGAAGCATTACTCATCAAAAATTAATGTGCATTATGGAAAATAAATTAATTCCTGCTGTCCTTTCTGAAATACATATTATTAGACTTACTAATTTTGACAGTGACTTTTCCAAGGTATTCAAACTTTTCCACAGTATTCAAACACAAAGTGTTTGCTTATTATCTCTCATAAAAAACAGATAAAACATTTAAATATGGCATAAGTTGTGTCACTGAAATAATCTCCTATTGTTGGTAAACTTTTAAAACTTAAACTACAAGGCTTTTAAGTTTTAAAACTTAAACTACAAAACTTAAAGCAATTAGTTTTGTGGAAGTAAGTAATCACAATCTAAATTTCAAAGAGTTACTCTACATTTGTATGTAATTTTATTTTTAAATCAGTCATCCTGTAGTTTGAGTGAAACCCTCCACCCTAACTGTGCTTTTCAAGGGCAGCACTTGATCTGGAAGCTTCCACAGCTGCCTGACAATTCATGCACATCTGCCAGCCCTTCACATGCCTGGAAAGTGCAGAAAGGAGCACAGATGTTGTTTTGTTTTTTGAGGTGCTCCAGAGGCCCTCCACTTCTATATCTCCTTTTGACTTTTTGGCTGCCAACATCATAAACTCATCAGAAAGGTTGCAACAGGACATAAAAGCTGCAGACACATGAACACACCCGGCTGCGGGCAGAACAGTGCAGGTGCACAAGATGCCAGCTCTCAGAGGGAAATGTTTGCTACTGTAGTGTTTACCTACTGGGTTGATTTGTGAATACATGCAGGTGGCTTGTCCCTCAGAGACCACGATCCCTGGAGAATGAGCTCCTTAAAAGTAAGAGGAAACTCCACTGGAGTCAGATGTAAAAGAACAATGAGAACAGTTCAACCTATGACAAGCCTTCTAAATTCGATGTTATGTGGGGAAAGGACTATTGCATATTTGCAAGAATCAATATTAAAAAAAAATTAGAGTAAATCAAGTGATATGGAAAGAGTAATGACCTATAAGAACAAGAGCTGTACAGCATTAAAAGGGTTAACATTTTACCTCATTAACAGAATAGCTTCGAAGCCAGACCGTGAAAGAAAAGAAAGCAAGACACTCAAAGAGAGAGTTCTAGGGTAGGGAAATTCAAATATATCTTGTAAACCTCTTTAATAGGCTTCTTAGGAGTTTCTAATTCAAATTCTTTTATCCTGCCACACCTCCTTCTCAAATCAGTACTTTGAAGATTAAAGCAAATATACTGGAACAAGTGCCAGCATGTTCCTGCTCTTTTAAATGATCAACCAAAAGTAAACCATTGCACACTAGCTCGTGAAGCTGTAGAGTTTTGGGCACTCTCCAATTTTCTCCTTTCTCACTTTTCTTTGCTATTTTTCCTTCTCAGTTGCCTGTTATGGGCCAGTTTCTCAAACCAAATCTTTCATGTCAATAGCAGAAAAGATACTGCTCTCTATGTACTTTGGAAAACCTGAATGGACTTCCATGACAATCAGATTTTAAGAACTATTCCTCCTCCCTGCCAGCTGAGATGGAATATTCAGATCCATGTACATTCTCTTCTTTCATACAATTCCTTTGGGCCTAGACAAGTAGTATACAAATACATCTGAGTGCTCATGCTGGGTGAGTGGTGGGAAACCATTTACACTTTAAATTGAAAATAAAGTAGGATCTCAATGTCTTGGGAACAAAAGAGAGTTTGATGATTACAATATAATCTTACAACACAGGCATACCAGAATGTTCTACATTTGCAAAATCTAACTCCTTAATAATGAAAGATTTTACGTGTTAAACTACTACATTGGGACCACCAACATCAAGAAAATGAAAATGTTTCTAACCATACCCACAGGGCTTTCTTGCAACTAGAAAAAAGAAAACATTGCCAGCATCAGCAAATAGCTGTCAGACCTTTACAAAAGGATCTTTACCATAGTTATTAAACAAAATTAGATGTTTATAATAGATTTTTTCCCTGCTCTGGTTCATCCTTGCTCATCCATCACACTCATTTGTGATCATATGATAAGATGTTGCTGTTTGTAGGTTTTGCTAGATGAACACAATAGATACATGTGGACACCATAGATACATGTAGGACACACATATTTTAGTTGCCACTTTACTAATAAGGCAAGCATTTTCTCTTTGCAAACAGAACTTGTTTAAAATAATGGTTTTCGTTTTGATCATCAGTTCTGAATAATGTGAGTTGGTACTGAAGCTTGCTCTATAATTCTATTCTATCCTGTGTCCTAGTTGTTCTGTGATTCTGTAATATAGCTCTAAGATGCCAGCTACAGACAACAAATTTTGAAACATTTTGTTTCAATACAGGGAAAGGTTGGTATAGTGGCAGCAAAGGTATTACCATGGAGCTGGCCTCATTTCTTGAAATTAGTGCTTTTAAAAAATACTTGTAGATCTTATTAATCCTAAACATTCAAAGTCCCTGGCAGCAATTTACCTGAAAAAGGGTAAGCTCAGACCCTTAGAACAATCTCTATCTCCTGTGTCCCAATGCACGCACATGATGCCCAGATGATGCTGATGTAGCAAAGGGTTTGAAGTGTCTAGACTCTCATCTCTGGAAATTCCTAATTGCTTTCTCTTTGGTTTGCAAGGGGTGAAAGTTACACAAACCCTGACAGAAGCCCACAGTGCCAGTGAAGATAATAAAAAAGAGCTTCTACTACTGTGAATCAGTTTTTCAGGGTTAAGTTCTGCCAATGGCAAATTGCTCACAAAATGGCCCTGTATTAGCTTCCTGGAAGATGATCTCCTATGAGACTTTTTAGAAATATTTTGATTGCTCCATCTCATTTCTTACGGTAAAGTAAGATTGCAAATGCCCAGAGGCTTTCACCAACAAGATGTTCAATAAATGGTGGGAATACATTAACAGGTTGTGATCCTTTGTGTCATTCCAGTGAATACAAATTCTTTCAATAGGAAAACCAACCCATCATATTTTCTTTATTGAGAAAGATAAAGTATTAAGATCTTCTGTCTCACATTGGAAGAGAAAAACAGCATCACTCCACCACTCACCACAGGCGCAGTGCTAGTGAGAAATCACAAATGCAGTGCTATTACTGAGAAACAATTGGGGTTCTTTGATCATAACTGAAATAAAATCTCTTCAGGAAATTTTGCAATATTTTAACTATTTAAAGTACGAATCTCATTCGTTTTCATTTTAGGTACCATTTCAAGGCTTTCCACTTCAAACTTAGAATATGAATGTGCCATGAGTTTAGGAAGCTGCTTTGCAAAACCTTACATATATTATTATTTGTACAATTAAAACACTGGCATTGCTGTCAGGCAGCTGAGCTTGTAGGGAAATGGGTGTCTGTGGCTGTGTTACTTCTAACACACTTAGTACTTTCTAAGGGAAAAGTTTGGAGTTAACCATGACCATGTTACCTTGCATGTGAATGTCTCAGTCTTTCTGGACAAAACTTCCTATTGTTTTGGGAAATTTAGGAAATCCCTAAATTTCACTGTTTTCCCCCTGATTTCCCTTTGGTTTGTTTTGGTTTTTTTTTTTTTTTTTTAAGCTGCAGAGTGACCAAATGAGAAGCAAACCTTGCTTCATGCTTCTAGGATACAGGAACCTCTGGGAGAGAGGAAGGGCAGAAATGCCTAAAAGAGAGCAGGAAACAGTATCCTTGAAGTACAGGGATGCAACTGCTATACTTAAATTTAAATATTCCTGTCAAGATCCTGAAAAGCATCACCGGCTTTACTTAAACACAATATAGAAATATATGTTCAGGCCTAAGGGAGGACTTGGGAGAAGTTAGCACCCATATAGGTCCAACTCCAAGACCTTAGGTCAGGAGCACTCTACAGTGGCTGATATTTGAGCCAGCACCTGCACCCCAGAAAGGAGCCCAGCTGCTGTATAGTGGCAGTGCAACAGGTGATACAGGCATGTCTCACTAAGGTCATTTAGGACATCTCCAGAAGTTCCTGACTAAAAGAGAAATTTTGTGTCAACAAAAAGTGACTGGCTTATTTATTGCAACATGGAGTTTTTTATAACCTGCACTTCAGTTTTCAACTTTTGAAGCAATGTACCATGAGCAGATAACTACCATAGATCAATTGGAATTATTATTTATAGGCTAGAGTTCTACATCTTCCAAATCAAATCTCAAACCTTCCTGCTTTCAAATGGCTTTTTAATTTGTTATGAACAAAGCAGAGAAAATCTATCCTTGAGGAATGAGACTTGGGCTTACATTTGATCATTTTCCTTTCACATTGTAGACTAACACAATGAAATCTTTATATCACTGAGCATTTCAGATAAGAGCTGACAGTATCTACTTGTGTATGTCAACAGAGGCAGCAGTAGACTTTATTCTGTCTGCAAAAAAAATAATCAGGCTGATCCTTTTCCCTCAGCTACGTAATACCAGCTTTCAAGAAGTAACTGTAAATATTTATTTTTAAAAGCCTTTGTTCTGTGAAATGGATCTATGCCATTTACACTACTGGTTTTGTATTTAGAAAAAGCTGAGATCCACTGAATTATCATCAGCAAATATTTAATTTTCATTACCTTTTTCTGTTACTGATAACTAGGAATGCTCCAGGCCAGAGTGCCTCCAGAGCAATCACAGGTTCAAGGCCTGGGTACCCCCTGAGTGTGAGGGATATTCGCTCCCACTGCTCACCAGCTGTGCCCATGGAGATGCTGTGCCTCCCCACCACACAGTCACAGCTCTGTGCCTTCTGGGTGTTCACAACTCTCTCAATTCAAAAAGGGTGACAAATGCATCATCTTGGACCTCTGTCCAACTGCTTTATCAAGCAGTTGTGCATGTGGTACTCAGTGCAGCTCAGCTGATTGGCAGTGATTCATTAGGCCACAATAAAATGCTTCTCCTGTTGCCCACCCCATACCATATCTGCTAGCCCAAACCAGGGGAAAATGGGAATTCAGCCCTTTGTACTGACTATCTTTTCTGTTTTTTTCCACTCTGGCATTCTCATTTTTTGAGAAGTTCTGATTGCTGATGTTTTATTTAGAATTAAAAAAAAATCTGAAAATTAGGCCTACCGTTATTACTTTTTGAGTTTTATTATTTAATAACCAGGTCTCTTCTTGTAGAGCAGAGGCTGCAGATTGAAATTAATGCCACAATCAGCTTACACCTGCTTTAGCTAGTATCAAAGAGTAAACATAGTATTGCCAAAACTGGCTTACACTGATCATTGCTGTGATTAGCATATACAACATATTAATTTAACTGGGTGCTTACTACAACCAACAGTAAAATAAGACAATTATTACCAGCATAAAGTGTAAATATTGGAATAATTCCCTAATTTGTTAGGTAAATAAGAAAAAAAACCTTGTGAATATGTATTTTTGTTCTGTACTCAACACAACACTGTTAAAGACACTTTCACCTATTGATACTACAGAATCATGGAATCAGTTAAAAGGAACCTTCAAGATTTCCTAGTTATACAATCCCCCCTGCCCAGAGACAAGACGATTCATCTCACTAGGAATTTCCTATTTAAGTATTTTAATAAATATACCTATGTTCACCTAGGCTTCATTTTCTCATATTTAGAAATAGTAAAATATAATTTTTAAAGAAATGAAAATAGGGAAACAGAAATACAGGTTTTCTATTTCTTTTTAGTTCTGCTGCTGTCACATTTCAAAGTAGTTTGAGAATAAAGGCTTGTAACTATTCAGTTATGAATCACTGCCAAACCCATATCCTCCTTGTAAAGCTGAGCTGAGCCAAGCCTTCCCAGCATGTGTCACTGAGCTGACATCTGCGGGACAAATGGAACTGAGGCCCAGATCATAAAACTAAAAGGAACACAGAAGGTGCTTATACACCAATCTGGTACCACTACCACTTTCAAAACTGCTGCTTCACTGTCACAGGTCATCTCCAAACAAATTAGCTGCTCAGAAATACAATGTGGGCTAAACTTTACAACTTTCCAGGACCAAAGATTATTTCTTGACATGAGTCTCTCCACTTCTTTCCAGCTGTGAGACATTCTCACCGTGCTGGTGGATTTATGGATGGAGATGAAAAGATATGGAGACACCTATAAGTTTTGACTTTGGGAATATCATAGCTGAGAATGGTTTTGAGTGTCNAAACTGCTGCTTCACTGTCACAGGACCTTGAGCTGAGCACAAGGCATCCTCAGAACCGGTGTCATCTCCAAACAAATTAGCTAAAAAACAAAAATACAGAAATACAATGTGGGCTAAACTTTACAACTTTCCAGGACCAAAGATTATTTCTTGACATGAGTCTCTCCACTTCTTTCCAGCTGTGAGACATTCTCACCATGCTGGTGGATTTATGGATGGAGATGAAAAGATATGGAAACACCTATAAGTTTTGACTTTGGGAATATCATAGCTGAGATTGGAGATTGCCTATATGGTGGCTCTGACAGAGAATCAGTTAAGCAATGCATTAACACTGAGTTTTCAGCAGCTCCTTATATAATTTCTCTCTTTCCAGATTATGAAGTATTGTGCAAACTAGAGATGTTTTAAAGGAAGAGCAATGCAGACCAGATGACTCCAAGCCCTCTGGATCAATGGTCAGCCTTCAAACATCCTTGAGGGTACCATACATCATTTATATGCAAGCTTTTATTTGAAAATCACTTAAACTCGACTGATACAATTATCTGACATGGACTCATTGACATATGATGGAACCACAAAAAAGTAAGACTAAAATTTTTAGTTTAGGTTAGTAGCTGGACTCTGATCTTTTCTAGTAGTAACTTGGAGGTGTTACTCCCTGGCAGGCATTGGCACCACATGACAAGAGGGGTTGCTTTTAGCCAAAAAAAGTGATATCTTTTAGCATCGTATGATACTATGATTGGTGGGCAGTGCAGGAAGTTCTGGACAGAACTTCTTCTACAGGAATCTACAGACAAATAAAGTACCCTCTAATTGTATGAAGGCAATCATTCATAGCTAAATAATCTTGTTAAAAAGATACAGAGAAACTCACAGCACCACACTTCAGTGCCATGGCAGTTGTGTGAAAAAATTTTAAACATGTTTCCAGCAGTTATTGTTTTATCAAATATTTTCTTCTGCTAAAGTTTCAGCTCTTGGATAATTGATCACATGAGCATTTTAAGGTTTTTCAATAAAAATGCTTATAGATCATAACACTGTGAAAAGAAGGTCTGAACCAAACATCTAAGTATAATTTTGTGCCCTTAGAAACCACGCTCAAAAAACACAGTGCCTACATCTATGCTTGGGACCATAAGAAGAAATAAGCATACTGTGTTTTGTGAGATAATGCCTTGGCTGTGAGGAGCAGTTCACAGCTTTTGAGTGAACTGCTCTAAGAATTGGAGCAGCATTTGTGAACACATTGAAAAAAAAATACTGGACACCTCCTCATCCCAAATGCTGTATGTGCATGGTATATTTTACAACATCCAACAAGGCAAACAGTGACCAGATGTGTTTCTATAAACTTTTTCATGCCTATGAAAATGAAAGAGCAATGAAAGAATGAGAAACACTTCACAAAATCTTGTGTAAATTCAATAGAACATCTTGTTCCACTACATTTCTAACCAATAAGATGTGAAATTACCAGACCCAAGGCAGCAATAAAGTAAGTTTGACTTCAACTGAAAGATTTTTTAAGTGGCTATCACAACTTTAAGATTTTGAGATAAAGAGCCCTTGAGATAAACTTCCTGAGATTGGCAATAGCTAAAAGTGTGGCTTTTAACTTGAAACTGGTGTATATTTTAACAGATCCTAGAAATCTGATCACACACTGGATAGCCCCGTGAGGCAGCATGCAAATCAGAATGAAAGTAATGCCACTGTCCCAATGATCACACATTCTACATACAGGGCAAAGCAACCGAGAGAGGAACAGGAGATGGATGACACAGATCAAGTCCACCTTAGCAAGTCAGTTAATTAGTCAAGACCACAGACACTCCTCAGTCTCTGTATTTTCATATTTTTGTAAACAGGGTGGGGAAGGGGTTAGTATTTGCATTGTGTTTGTACAGTTTCTTCAGAGCAAAAATTGCAGAGCCTGTGATCAGCAAAGCCGCACTGCTGTGGTTGATTCCTATTAATTTTACAGTAAATATGCCCTTACAAATTCCTGAAAACATAGATGTGGAAGCAAGAATACTCTCTGTGGGCCTATTAAAAGCACCACAAAAAACCCCCATTAACTCAGAAAATGAATTAAACATTGTAAAATTAATTCCTACAGTGCCATCTTGTGTTCAGATACATTTTCTAATCCTTTCAATCCCTCAACAGTTTATTTGTGCCAATGAAGCCTTCCAGCCCTGGAAACTGATTCTGGAAACTCAAGACTAGTTTAACATCTCCTTGGACATTGGAGAAGCTGCTTCTCACACTTTTTATCATTAAACTGCTTCCCGGAGTTCCAGAGACCTCAGTTCAGAACACAGATTCTTCTAGAGCTGGGATAATCCTTAAGCTGCCACAGTATCTGGCAGTTAGGACTTTCCCTGATAAACTGGGAAAAAGGAAAACTCCCTGAAGAATGAATGAACTTGCTGCACTTTGGAACCTTCAAGGAAAAGCTTTTGCAAAAAACATTCAAGCAAATTACATTAACCTGACTACAACAGGCCACAAAGATCTACATACAAGGAGAGGTCCAGATTTAATCTCTCTCCACATAGAGGTTTTTTTTTTCATTTACCAGCAACTCACTTCTAACTGCAAAAAACTCTGGTGAGAAAACATAAGCAGTCATTCTATATGCAGTATAACACTAAAGTAGGTCACTTCTATTCCGTAAGAGAAAACTTGCAGAATTTCAGGGTAGCACAGTGAGAAAAGTGTAGGTAATAATTATCAAAACCCCCTGAAATTTCTCCCAAAACTAGTAGCACAGGTGAAGGAATTCTGCTGAAGTTCAGCATATTATGGTCATTTCAACAACATCACAAGAAACTAGATGCTGTTCTCAACCCCAAAATCAGCAGATTTATTTGTTTATAAATGTATGTTGTTTACATCTAGACATATTTTTAAAGAAGTTTAATGACAACAGTTCAAGGACTTCCTGCTTATATAAGGCTTCCAGATACAACAGAGACATCAATGGTGCATATAAACCAAGATTTATGGATAGGAGATACATCTGTGTCTACTGTGTGGCCTTGAGGAATTTAGGGTGCACACAGGAGTCTAGCTGGGCATGGGGCTCTGTTCCATCCCTAGAGGTATGAATATCAAACATGCAGCACCACTTGGGGCTAGCCTAGGATCAGAAAAGCTTAACTGGCTCAGAGAACTGCACTGCTGCACTCTTCCTTCGGAGCACCAGGAGGCAGAGCTCACTCCTGCACAGCTTTGTGAGGATGCTCCAGAGAAGGGACCCAACAAGAGCAATCCCTTCCAGGGTGCCAAAGCCCCCATTGTCCTGGGGAATGAGACAGGGAACACGACGCAGAGATTTCTAAGCCTTATACTTTACCCAAGTCACAAGTACCTTCCAAAAGTATCTGCCACTGACCTTCCAAAACAGCAAACCCTGAAGCACCTCCCGTGGCCTGGTAGCATCCTCTGTGACACTGCTGATCTCACTGAGGCATGCTGTGGCTTAGGGAGGATGAGGAGGGACAGGAGAGCGACCAGGAGGTTCCAGGTAGCTTGAGGCAGGAGGAGTTATGGAGTGGCTATCCCAGGAGATGGCAGCATGATGCAGGAATGTGAGCAGTCCCACCACCAGACACACCTTGGCTGTAACCAGGCACATGAACAATACTGCTGGACACTGTGAAGTGCAGACCTGCTGCTGTGTGGCAGCACTTCTGGGCCCACACACTGTCCTCACTTCGGTGACAAGTCTACTGAGTGCTGTTTCAAGCCAGGAAGGCTTAAGTCACAAATTCCAAGATGTGAAAAGCCACTTTCATCAAAGACTGACAGAGGGCTGAGGTAGGATGGGAGCTCTAGAAATCATCTAGTCCAACCCCTGCTCAAGCAGAGTCAGCCAGAGCCAGTTTCCTAGGACCATATCCATACATCTTGAATATCTCCAGGGATGGAAGCTCCACAACTTCTCTGGGCAACTTGTGTCAGTGTTCACCATAAAGTCCCAGTGTGGATCTCCAGGACCTTCACCACCTCTGCCAGAGTGGAGGGAGCATTCCCAGATCAAGCAGCTTAGATAAGACAATACAGCACTTGGCAGTCCTAGCTCCCTTCTACTCCAGAGTGCAACTTACTTTTTGAGTTTTAAGAGGACTTTAAATATTTGAAGTGTGAATGTGTGAGTCTTTCCTTCACCAAATGCCATTGCTTTAAAGAACTGTGAGATTCAATAAAACACAGTTCAAAAATCAAGATGGGAAAGAGAGCAGATGTAAGACAAAAGACTCAGACATTTCAGCAAATTTGAGCTTGTGTTTTGCAGACTCCTGTTGCAACTGGTAGAATTACATTAATATGTGCCTATCTGGATTTGTTGAACTAAACATTTGTGCACAGTGACTACTCCTTAGGGAGACCAATCTGAAGGATTGCAAACTCTTTGCATGATAGCTGCCTTCTTTTCTCTCCCTAACTCCAGACTGTGGCTGCAAAATCAGCTTCATTCCTGAAGTAAGAAAAGTCTCTTGACATATGTATCCTCTCCATTCTATCATGCCAAAGATCTTGCTGTCCTGAGCTTGTGGATGTTCTGACCAGGCCATGGTCGAAAGAGGGAGCACAAGCCTCTCTGCTTTTATTCTCAGGGCTCCATCACCAGCAAAGATGCTCAGTTTATTTACTTCTACTTTTTTTTAACATGGCATTTTCAGTTCTAAATAATTTATGGAAGCTGTTTGGAAATTCAGAACACTTCTCATCACACAATGCATGAAATCTGAAGATAAATGGATGGTGATTTAGGGCCTGAGAAATAAGAGTTCAAAATCAGGCAGGATTTATCAGGTTACTTCAGAAATACAAAAAAAAAAATCCCCAGAGCTGAAGTTATGACTTTCCATCCTTGATCAAAACAATCCTGGAGCACCAGACAGTTTATGTGTACATGTATGTACATGTACTGCACCTATATGTATGCATGCATGCATATGTGTTTTACCATACCTAAAATGAGAGTGAACATTTCTATCCCTTTACAAAGAAGGAAGGAACCCTTTAGCAGGTTTTATCAAACACCAAAGGCACAGCAGGGATCTTAGCCAGACTGCAGCAGTGACAGGGCTGGCAGGACAAACTTGGGGCTTTAAGTTCATGGCTGGGTGAAGAGCCCTGTGCCTCTGGTGAAGGGCTCAGCTGAGCTGAATGTGGTCACACAGACTGAGCCATCTCCCATTTGCTGCACTCTGACCCCAGGCAGAGCAGCTCCACAGCTGTTTGAATTTCTCTAGGCTGCTTGAATCTGGAAGGCTTGACTCCCACCCTGTTGTCATAGGCTCAAAATCACATTGTGTCAGCAATGAGAAGGCGTTAAATTGTCATGTCTGGTAGGAAAGGAGGCATGCAGGGTATAGCACAGCTAGAAGAGCATCCTATGGGAATGCTCTTGCTTACAGTATGTAGGGGTCTGTGAGGTGTGCCTTTGGAAATCGCAGATTTTTAAGACAAATAGGAAACATTTACCAACTAGCTAGTTTACACAGGAGAGGGAAGTATCAATGTATCTATGGGTATTGTGACACAACGAAAAAGAAGCACACGCTTTTGGCTGCAAAAAGTCCCAGTGCAGCAATAAACACAAATCTTTGTGCAAAGAATCGTATCACTTTCATGAAGGTCAGACTTTGAGGGAAATCTAGAGCATTGTCAATTCTCCCAATATCATGCAGATTCTCAAGACACTGCTATTCTGCTTCTACCAATCATGGATGTGTCCCTGTGAGAATCTGAAACACCTTGAAAAACAACCTAAGTGCTGTTGGCTAGGGAAACATGGTCAAAAATGCGATGCATATGCACTCTGGGATTCAGCCACAAGATGACAAAATTAATAGATAAAAGCAATAAAATGTTACAATATTATTATTACTATTATTATTATTATTACATCTGCTGCTTTTCAAGCCTTCCCTTCTGGGTTTCTGACTGGTAGTTCTGGAAAGCTTAGTGATTAAAATACTGAACATCCAAAAAACCAGCAGATGTAGCTACTGAATTTACTAGTGCAGTATAAAGTGAAAAGGAGGCCTGGGTATACAATCCCAAAAATCTGGGCCTGAACCAACAGGTGACTAGAAGGGCTTCTGCCTTCCAGCAGAGAGAATGAGTAAAGAAAACAAAAATTTACATCTCCTCTTTCATCACAAATCAAAAGACATGAGAGCTTCAAGTTCCTCAAGAGAACCAGTTAGTCAGAAAATGAAATGAAACATGGACCCTCCAGGCAGTGCACAGACTCCCTCATTAGTGGCATTCTCAGCATTCAAGCTAGAAAGTCCCAAGAAATGCCAACAGCAGGATAATAGCAAGGTTCTCACTAGGTCTCAAGCTTCTCGGCAGCACTAACAAATCCCACTTCTTCTCAATCCCCCATTAATTTTTCATCTCCTCGCTCACTCAGTTGGTACAGCTGGTTGGAAAATAATTGCAAATTATGCATCACCAGGTTTGTAAGTCTTATAATAAATGCACTAGCCCCTTTCTTCACTTACTTTGACTGGGAAGGGGATTATTAACAGAAACTATGCAACAATGCCATTGCAAGGATTGTTGGGGACATAGGGAGCATCTTGTCATGAAACAGCACTCAAAGACAGTTTTTTTCAGAATGAAAGGATTTGAGTTTTGAAAGAGCATAGTATTTTGCTCCTGAATTGCACAGTAAAGTTTGCCAATATTCAGTACTGCTGTCCTCAGAAGAGAGAAAAGTCTGCTTCTTCCCCAGCTGGTGCCCAGGAATAGAAACAGGAACCTGCACAGTCAGTGCCAGCTTACACATGACCCATTTGGCTGCCAGCTCTGGAGAAACATACTTGCTCCTGTGTCACACTGAGTTCATTTCCCAGTGTTCTGGTAGGGTGGAAAAGTATAATGATTAACAAGAGCGATGTTTCCATCAATTTTAAGGAGCTTCTGAAACTGTAAGGATGCTATAAAGTCATCTCAGTATAAATCTCAATGGGCTATATCAAACTACTTTTCCTGGGACTGCTGAATCTTGCATTTATCCAACTTTCAATACTAAAGCAACAAACTCCATATTTAGCAACAGCACTATGCGAAAAAATTATTGTTAATTCCTCTTAACTAGAGTCTTCTAGCCTCTTCATGTTGGCTTCTCCTACTTATCCCCTCCCTTCTGCTGCTCCTTCTCCATCCTTCCTGCCATCACCTCTCACAGCTTTGTCCAGGCAGTCTGACACACTGACCTGCAGAGTGGCCTTCTTCCAGCCCCAGCAGCTGCCTTATCTGCTTCCAAAACCCTGACAGGAAACATGCAAATAGAAGGCTTGAAAACAGAAGAAAGATTTTTCTTAACACTGTCACTCCTCTGGAGCAGACAGCATGAGTTCCCAACTCGTCTTTATGGTGGGAGCCATACCAATTTAGTAAGTTGGTACCAGTGCTCTACATTGGTCTATGAAGCTTTCTGCTCATTAGAGCTTAAAACATTCCTCCACTAAAAGTTTTAATTGTATTCATGACAGCTGCCTTCACCTCTTTATACTTCTCTGGGTATAAAAAACATGTAAATATATCCTCTAATGTTTCTCCACATCACTAGAATTACAGAAAGAGGTTTCAATGCAAATGAGTACAACACTCAGGCTGCCTAAAATAAGTTATATGTGCCTTTTGGTAGGACACAATATGCTAAGCTCCTCATTCTGATTTTTCATGCCCCTATCACCACTCATTCTGATGACACTACTGTGGTCAGAAAGGAAAGTAAAAGGAAATTAAAGATCAAAGAGATACAAGACAAATCCTACGAATTTCAGCACAGTCTTTAAAGTATTGCTACCCTGTACTTTTCACCTGTCCCCATCTCACTTTACAAGTAATCTGCAAGCACACTGTGCATGCTGCTTCCCTGCGGACACTGCATGGAAAGTCAAAGGAGGGCCCTTGGTGAATTTAATGTGGGACATCACATATGTAAGAGACCACAAAGTCATGCACTGCTTTGCTGTGTAGGTAGCAAAGGACTAACCTGAAAGCTCTCTGTGGGTATATCTCAACAGCTTGGTGAACATAGCTTTGGGAATGTCCGTGTGGGCTGCTGATTACACAAATGACAGGGACTTCTGCACAGATTGGTGCCTGGTGAGACCAAAGAGTGCTGTGTCGTTAGCCTGATTATCAGACCCATTCCCTGATGGTGTCACACAGGCTGAGCCTAGCACTGCTGAAATTATTTCAGAGCTCCTGACTCTAGAGCAAGCTCATCCAGGGCAACTGTGTGTTCTTCCACGTAGAACTGGACTGCCCTGTATGACCTTCCCTGTCCATACCCTGCTCCAAGGTGTGGAGCACATATTCACAAACTTTTAACCATTTGCTCTCTTGCTGATCGAGTGTTTGTTATCAAGATCAAGATATATTGAAGTTCATTTATTTGCAGATTGAATGTAGTATTCCTAAATTTATGACCAGGCCAAGTCACCTTGGTAAGCATGAAATGACAAAAGAAAAAGGGAAAAAATTAAAACCAGACTTCTAGGAAAACTCCCAGTATCAGAGATTTCTGTGAAGGCACCAGGGAAAGAAATTCAGACTTGGGTTATGGTTGAAAAATGGTTACTATTTAGCTGACTACAAAAGGCATGTTTGAGAGACTTAATACAGTGTGAAAACCCCAGAGCAATGTCATTAATAGAACTGGTAAGAGAGAAAGTGATGATTCTCACCTGCAAAACACTTGGATTTAGTAGCAAAGTCTCTACTATTAATTTGGATAGTGACAGTGTTTCTCAGGAGTAATCTGGAAGTACAAAATACTCATCTCCAGACAAAAGTGCATCCTTGTGAGAGAACATTATTTCCTTTCAGATCCAACCCATGTGTATTACCTCCCATGTGTTATGGCTATGAACTTGTGATTAAAACACGAATACAGGACTCCACAGTGCACAAATACTTCATAATCACTGACCCCACTATGTATCTGTAATTGAAATCTCCAGCCAGGCAGGGACAGTGGTGGTTAAACTTAAGACATAACCCACTAGCCTCAGAAAGCAGTAGCTTCTAACAAATCTGAACAACTTCCTTCTCATGCAACTGCCATTACCAAATCCATTCACTGCCAGGAAAGAGCAGAAAAGTCAAAACTATCCAATACTCTTGAGTGAAAGGAAAAACATGAACAAAACATATTACTTAGCAACTCGTGACAATTCATGATGAGAGAAAACTTTCAGTTAAGAAGTACCCATTGGCTTGCAGATGTATGCCCACATCAAGCATTCAAGAAAAGAATGTTCCTATAATCACTGTAATAAGAAATACCAAATAATTCTGTCTCACAAAACCTATATAGGATCAAGTTAATTTCTACCCTGCATGATGGAGTTTAGTGGAGACATACAAACTAATTCCTAATTAGCTAAACTGGGTCCTGGCATTGGCATTTAATGGCATTTCTTAATGCCACTTAAGCCTAACAGCCTGTCTAAAAGGCAGGGTAAACTAGCTAAGATGGTGCACTCTGTAAACATCACTGTAGGTCTTCAAGAGCCTGCACTGTACTGTAGTGCTTACACACAATATGGTTTAAGCCACAAAGATATGATCTGACTCAGGTATACCAGGAAATCTGAGCCAGCATGCCAACAGCAGTGACCTGAGACCCTGAGAAACAAATAAGTCAGCTGATGACAGGGTTCAACTTACACCAGATAATCCCTCTGCTTGAAAATAAGCAGTGAAGAAAGCACTGCTAAAAGTTGTAATTGCTGTAGCTCACTGAGTGTTCCCTTGGGCACTGTATTCTGAAGCCTGGAATAAAAGTTATCAGCATCCTGAATGGAGCTGTCAAGCCACACTTGTTAGCAAAATTGGTTGATAAGATGAAAAATCCCCTTAAATTTGCAATTGATAGAGGCAATAACTCAGGCTTGCCAGAAGGAGCTTCTAACAATGATGGCATCTGAGGCAATTTGAAACCATCCAGAACTCCTTGATGAGCTGCTCTGAGTTGGGCTCCCAAGAGATCCTCTGAAAGCAGCGCCTAGTAAAAAAACTTTCCATGGCTGAATGTTTATATAGCAGAGAACACTGAATTTCCTCCACAGCAGGTATTCTTTAGAAATGAAAGAAGTTGGATATGGAAAACCTTGATGGTCAACACTCAAATGTTTGTCTAAAGTCACAAGTTAAAATAGGTTTTTTTTCATTGTGTTATGGGATGATTCTTAAGCAAGTATTTGAGAGGGCCCCCAATGGCTTGTGCAAAACCAGAGAACTCAGGGTACACACCATTACTAAAAGCTTCTTGCCATCCAAAGCAAGGTGGCAAAGAAAATCCCTAAGGCTTCTCTCTTTTAGGAAGAGGTTTCTCAGCTGTTCTTTCTGATTAAATATTAAAATGTCCCAGCAGAGGCATTTTCGTCCACTGAATGTATGTGAGATTTCTAAAGACAGAGAAATGTATTTTTACCTGTTCATGTTGCAAATTTAAAAGTCCCTAAGAAATCACCTAAAGGAGCTTGGGGAACTTCCACTGGTTTTTCAGTAAAGCACAGATAAGAAAAATCTTGTCTGATTTCTAAACAGAAAAGAATATTTTCTTGATAGCAGTGTACTCACAGTATGTATCACCATCACAGGAGGAAGATGTCACTTGCAAAAATTTACATATTTTCTAACGGTGTTACTGCTTTTCTTGTAGAAGTTGACGGTTCTGCTTGTGAGCTGTCACTGCTACAGAACACAGCTCTACACCACTTAGTCTACAGACAGGGCTTGAAGACCAGGAAACATTCAAACCACATCATGTTCTCAATGGAACAATTTATAGCTTTTCTCCAAGAATGGAGACTCAAGATATTCTTAAGAGAAGCCAAAGTAGCTGAAATGCTCAAGGGAAGAAGAACTGCAGGATGTTTCATGTTAGGCATTTATTTTTTTCAAAGCTTGCTGATCCATGCATTGGACACAACCTATTTGTCTCAAGGCTGAAAGCGGCTGCAAGGCTTATTCATACATAATCCCTCTGCAACATAAGCAGAGAGACAATTTTTGTTAGAACAGTTTAAAGAAACACAGAAAATTGATGAATCATACGAGGAAAGTGAATGTACCCTCTGCTCCTCACAGAACAACCACAAACATTATTACTGTGAATCTCTCCTGAAGTCAGCCCAAAAAGAGTTCACAGAATCCAAAAGTTAACCAGAATCTCTACTTGTTCGCAATCTGCATCTCTAGAGCATGGGAAGACAAATGTACTTGTCTGAACAATGTAAGCAATGGGTGGTTGGCTGGCATCTGCAGCTGACTTGGGGTAGAAAAGCCAAGAAGCACTTGGGATACTCTTTCACTATTACTGTTCTTACCTAATACAAAACCTTATATAGATGGCCCATCATCAAGAGAGCCATGCTATCCACATTTAGACTCTGGATATTACACGAAATACATCTGTATTTTTACTTGCTTTTATTAACACTCTGGAGTTTATATTTTCGCCATAAAAGTCCATGCTGAGGTAACAAATAGCTCAAATCTCCATTCAAGTGCTAAGCAAATATCCCACAAGCCTGGGGCTGAAATTGGTCAGATCTGCAGTAAGTGGTTTTGCAGAAATTCTTGAGAGAGGCATTTGCTAAACATAGCCAGTACCAGGCTTTTTTTCCTTTAAGAAAAACTGGCATCTGGAAGAGTCATATTTTAAGGAAGACAGCCTAAGGCAATTCATTTTCTTAAAAGAAGCCCAATCCAACACAAGAAGCAGCTGAGTTTCAGTGCAAAATTAGATCTCAAATGTCACAATTGAGCCCTTCAGGCATAAGAAGAGATATATTCCAGAGAGAGAAGCTCTCTATCTAGAGAGGCCCTTCACCTCCTTGAGACCCTTGAAATCTGCTAAACTTGAGAGATAATAAATCTTCTTAAGCCTTCTCCTCTTGGGTGAACTTCAACATCACAGAGTCATCAAGGAGGTTCCTAAGCCCTACTGCAGGTTTTTCTTCACTGATTGACATAATCTGAGATGTGGTTTCTAGAAAAAACTGTCCGTGACTTCATCTCCAGAGGAGTTGTTCTGAAATCTGGCTGATAAACTTCTAGCTATTATGACCATGCTAAGACTATGAAGAGAAGACACAAATATTTTTTCACAAATGACTTTTCATATCAGATTTAGCACAGTTCCTCCTTCCTAATGATGAAAAACTAATCCATTTTTCAGAAAGATCAACCCTTTACCTGGAGATCAAGAATTTACATAAACCTGGCTATTTTCTCCGCCACCAGCTCCACCTGGAAGTTGAGTGCAATTTGTGAAAAGTGCAGACAAGCACGTAAATTCTAAGGGTAAAAAATGCCTATTCAGTGCCCTGAAGCACTGAATGTAATTCTTAATGCATTTTGCCTTAGCAACACTTCAGTGTCTCAGAAGCATCTCCATGTAATCTGAAAAGACAGATTCTAGCAAGTCAAACCAGCCTAATTTTATGTCTACAGCAGGATCTTTTCTCAGTGGAATCCTGCTAAAATCAAGACCATGTACAATTAGTTTCCTCTTTTCACTTGAAGTTACTGCATTAAAAAATAAACGTGTATAGTGCAGCCTTGAAGTTCATAACCCCCTTGAAGTTACCTGGAGCCGTTTGACTCCTGTTCTGTTGTTCTGCTGTGATGGCACTTTATCAGCTTTATCATCTGCCTGATGTGAAGTCTAGCATATGATTTATAAATATTCTTTCTGTACTCAAAAGGTAACACGGCAACTCATATCTGGTCCATTTAGGTACTTCTAACACATAAAATGAACAAGGAAAAATCACTCTTACTTCCCCCTTAAGGCATTTTTAGCATTTCTTCTTGAATGCTTCCTCTCCAGGCTATTCATATCCTAGTACTATGATTGTCATTCAGGTATCCAAAAAAACCTCCCCAGGGATATGGTGAGAGGACACCCCATCACTGGATGTGTTCAAGATGCAATGGAACAGGGTGCTGGGTAATCCCAGATGATCTTTTGAGGTCCTTTCCAGTCTGGGCTGTTCTATGATTCTGTCTCATATATAGTGGTTTCATGAATCTGAAGTGTGTGAAATTTTTTAGCTTTATTTGACCAGACTCTTTCTGTACTTTTTAGTCCCTTTATTCTGGCAAAATTGGTACATGTGATGGAATATGTAAAAGGCATGTGTGCCCAAGTGCAAAAGCACACTCAGCACATTCAGCTAATTATGCATGAACTACATACATCAGGATATTCATTAAATGCAGTCACTTTAGTAGTATATTGCCAAATTTTACACAATAATTTTTCTCTGCTTGAACACTCTGAGGCTCAAATAACAAAACCAATTCTTCTGTTTTAAAAGTTACTCACATTGAAAGCTCCAGATGAAGATTGATAGTTCTGCCCACTGTATAACAATGCCATTTTTTAAATAGGGGCCTGCTAGTGAGGCAACCTGCTATTTTTACTACTCCCACAGTAGACTCAAATTCTCAGAGAGTGAAGGAGACCTTGTAAAGGACTGTGATTTACTGCTTCATGGTCTTTTGAGGGAAGTGTAAGACGAGATCTGCAGAAGGAACTGGCCCATGAAAAAAAGCCTAGATAAATGCAGGAAAATTTACAAAAGGACTTGCCTTCAAACAAAGGTGGTGCTTTCTTTCCTTAACTGTTTCCAAATCCCTGTGGTGCCTCTGTGGTCCTATGTGTGTTTCAGCACCTTTTCAAATAAAGCCAAACATTCACAAAAGGTTGAAAATATACAATATACAGTTGAAAATATATATGGTTTGAAAAATGGTTTTGGCATTATGTGAGAGAAATGGCCAGGATCCTCTTATCTAGCAAACAGCTTTAGCTAGCTCCATGTTTAAAACTCAGCAGAGCTCATACAAAACACTTCCATGCTTTCATGACCATGTCCTCAGGTTTGTGATCACATCTCTGTTGTCTGTTCTCCTGTTCATGTGCAACCTTCCATTCTGCTTCAGCCATGCAACTGCTCAAAGCCCAGGGCTTTGTAATGCCAAAGAGTTTACTTCTTGCTCACATCCAGAATTATATATATATATATATATAGATATATATGTGTGTGTGTGTATGTATGTATGTTTGTGTTTGTGACAAAACATATTGCACATTATGCAACATTTATCCTCGTTATTTTAGACAGTCATCTACAGACAGTTGAAAATAAATAAACAGAAAAATAAATAGATATAGTTATAAAAAGAGAGAAAATAAACCCGCAAATCAGGGTAATGTCAGAAAAAAAACAAGCTATCATTATGCCTTTTCTTTAAAAACCAAACCAACCGACCACCCAAACCTAGTGGGTTCAAACTTTTTGAATGTATGACTTTGGACTCTGCTCTTTAAAATTCACTCACCACTCCAATTTCAAATCTTACACTTTAATCATTCAAGCCTATATGAAAAATACCATAGCTCTGTGAGTAATTACTATTTGTGCTAGCTCTCCTATCAACTGATATTTTTTTGTTTCCTCATGTAAGCAACAACTGCGTTCCTATTTTTTCCCTCTTCTTTCTGTTCCTCCTCCTGAATGCTCTTTATCATGACAGGAAAGCTGCTTTATTTTCTTTTAAAATTACTGCTGGAACAACCCTGTATGAAACACTGCCTTGAAGGTTTCCTGTCAATCTATTAAGCTGTTATGCTTCAGATACTGCAGAGATAAGCACCAAAAAAATGCTAGGGGGAGTAGAAATCAATAAAACAATGTACTGTATAGGTGAGACATCGTGAGCATGATTTGGTTGAGCGATAAGTCACAGCATGAGAGACCTTTCGATCAAAAGAACATGAAATGGTGAAAAACAATGACTTGCCAGACCCTGATTAACAAGAAATGAATGCACAATGTAAGGGTTAGCATTCAAGTAAGCTCTGAAAAGAAAGAAATGTCACATACAGTTAAGTGAATGCAGCATGGCTACTTTTAGAGAACACTTTCTGGTTTTTAAAGAAATTTCTGGCTCCATCATTACTTCTGAGAGGGAGACTTTCAACATGGAATCACCTGTACCTACATGCAGACTTGGCTAATTGTTTCTGCTTTAGTTTTCATATTTTTGCATTTTGATTTTTGATACCTTTGTGCTTATACCACTGAAAACAGTTTATACCCATCCGGAAAAGTGAATGTAGCATTTATGTCATATTCTAAGCACTCTTTTTGCACAGATATGTAAAGTATCTAAGGTCAAGTTTCTTTCTGTGTGCACATAGCATATAAAGATAGTAAAGTCCTTTATGTTTAAGAGAGAAGGTACAACAAGAAGAAAACCAGGGCAAAATCTTCCTATTCACGATGTCTACTAGACTCAAAATATATTTCCCATCAAATCAGGGAGCACAAAATGGACTTAAGACATGCAGCTGACAAAAAGAAAGCAAAATCAGTAGTTCCCAAGAATCCTAGAGATAAAAATAATAAATACCAATAAAATATTGTTGTTGTTGTTTACATTGAAAAGCCTGAAGCAAATCCTCCCCCTCACACAGCCTCCCTGCTAGGGAAGGAGAAAGCCAGCTGTGAACTTGTCTGCCCACATGGGTTGTCTTTGCAAGCAGTGTACATGCAGGAGCTAATGTGAATTTGCAGCCAGCCAGCTGGCTCTCACCCTGCTATGGCTCAGCTTCCTTGTCACCAAGTTTGCAGCAAGTTATGGGGCCAAGTGTCCCACAGTGCTTTGTCCCACTGGTGAGTCCAATAGTGTGAACTGAAGGCAGTGAACCGTTCAGGAGGCACTCAAAGTTCGAACAACCAGAATCTAATAAATTACCTAAGGTCCAGGATTCAAATCCTGGAAACAAAGCTGTGACGTCCATGCACACAATGTTCTTCATTTTTATTTTTTTTAACTTCTAGTTTTTCTTAAAAATCTTTAAAAATTCAGCAATGAGCATGAACCTTCGCACCAGTGACAAACGCAGCAGTGCCAGGGCATGCAGAGCCCATGGTGACTGACTAGGCTCAGTGACCTGCTGCCTCCTAACCCAGGTACACATGCATATATCCTTGCAGGGCACACCAGGCTGAGTAACCAGCTAGGTCCTGATACACACACAAGCTTCCCGGTAGGGCAGACGTCCAGGCAGCACTTTGTGACACATTTACAGTGCCTACCAAAGGCAACCAATGACAATGATACTCAAAAAGCCCCTGAGCCACAAACCATGGGAGCTTGGGAGAATACTCTGGGGAGCTACAGCTGCATTCCTGCCCTGTCTGCGACTCTGCCCTCAAAGCCTGCTGCTGGCACTCTTTGAGATAGGATACCATGCTGGACAGATCTCTGGTCTGGACTGTCACAGCCATTCTCGAGTCCTAACACCCTGGTGACAGCTTGATATATTCCATGTTCACTAATCCATTGTGACAAGGACTTGTTCTAACTCTTCAAACTTCAAGGCAGTCATTTTTTAAAAGACATTTTAAGCCAAGGAAATGTTCCTCTTCAGCTCTGTTTGGTTTTAGCGCTGCAAATGTTAGAAAAGCTTGCACATTTAAAAATTTTTTTCCATCTGCTGACCAATGAACCAGTTTGATCCAACCAATGGATGGCCAGTTAACCAAAAACAGGTAGAAAAAAGCAGAAACAAGTAGAAAAAAGCAGAAACAGGATTCTGGAAGTTTAGTCCTAAACCCCAAACTTTTCAGAAAGTTCCCCAGGAGTTTATAGGGCTACTGCCTAGGTAAGCTGAACCACCAAGGCGTCAGTAGCATGCCATCCACAGCAGGAGAGTTCAGAAAGATTAACTGAGCTCTTTCCTTTCCTGTCCTAACTTCAAAACAGCACCTGCACACGTACACACAGCCCCATCTCCAAGGCAAAGTACAGAGCTGAAGTTCCAACAACAGCCACAGACTCATACACCACAAACACTGCAAAGGCCAGATGCTCTTGTGCCACGTGGCACCTAGAGAAATCATATTTATGAGCTCACAGAGATTAGAAACCTACTAAATCATCAGCCTAAGGAAAAAAATTATTTCAGTTTTTCATTCAAAAGGTACAGCACTGATTCTATTGCTTTTTGTATGGCCTAAAAGTAACCCATCAGTACTTTTCAGGTTAGTATGCAGCCAGCTCCTCCTCAACAAAACTCTGGTTGAAAAACTACCTGAACCTGCATAGTTAAGCAACATGTAGTTGTGCTATGCATTAGAAAGACATCTTCCTCAGATTCATTATTAACAACTGGATAAAGGCTGGGACATCCATAGAAACAGGTGTCTAGGTTCATCAGATTCTCAACTTCCTCCTATCACAGAATGTACAACTATTGCAAAATACATGAACACGTTCTGGCAAGCTTTGAATTAAAAAATATACAAGAAGAAAACTCTTTGGGAAGAACAGATGGAAATGTTGAAATATAGACTAGTTTTGAAGGGAAAGGGAATTTGAAATCTTACTGATATTTCTAGAAAGAAAAAGAAACACAAAAAACTCCCTCTAGCCACAATGTAAGACTAATTCCTTCGGGTAGTATCTGCAGTTATTTATTTTCTTATTTTCTCCCTCTTCCCCATTTCTTTTGTAAAAATATACCATAAATCAGAATGGAAAATGATACCACATAGTAATCTTCTTATAAACCATATATGCAAAGGAGGCATATTTTGAATAAAAGAGAATTTTCTCCTTCATTACTTTTGATTACAAGAGACCTTCATTGTTAGTTGAACTTGTAACATTAGCAAATTGAGAAAAACATGACAGACTGCAAAGTTGCATATCATCTACTTCTAAGATAAAAAATCTTTAGGAAATCACTACTTGTAGGAAAACATTTTGCTAAGAAATACAGTTTTTAAGCTAATATAATTTCTCCAAAGTACAGCCAGATGAAAATAAAATTATTAAGAGAAGTTTTTTTTTTATTTCAGATTTTTAAATTCCATCTAGAACAAGCCAAATTTAGACAAGAGCTAAAAAAGTGCACAGATATCCTAAAAAATTAACTTGAATTACTTTTTTCTTTAATTCAGTCATATGAAAGAAATAAACTTATATTATGTAGCTAAGTAGAAAACCTTCAGACATTTCAACGGGTTATTTTCTAAATTTCAGGCAGTAGAGTCTAAGATAAACCAGGATCAAAAATTAACCTTCACCATTATAAAGCTGTCTTGTAAAGCAAATTGGAATAATGACATTATCCTCCAAGTAAAACTACCAATCAACACATTAGCAACTATTATCAACAATTCAATTATCTCCAGCAAAAGAATTCATTATTTTTAAGTTACTTTTCACATATTTTGTATTGAGGCAATGAAGTGTGTATGCAAAAAGAAAATATTTTAAGAAAAGGTTTAAAATATGTGAAGTATTGAGCATTTTCATATAGCTTTGAGCAGCTGAAGGCTCTGATACTACATTGTGACACAGAATAACTTTTCTGATGGCCCAAGAAAAATCCAAATTATCAAAATGAAAGGCATTTTCTACAAGTACTAGTGTATTCATTTTCCAGTTACACAACTGCTTTTTCTATGGGAGATGATTTATGCACCCACAGCGTTCCCACAGGCTCCAAGTGGATAACTGCATACATTGGTTTGGATGCTGACAGCTTAACTATTTATGCAGCTTAAAGAAATTACTCTGCTTGATATTAAGCCAACTTACTTGAACGTTGTACCTCCTGGACTCACATTTCAGAGCACTAATTTTGATAATAAATTCATTTTAATGTAATCCGGAAGTGAATATGCATTGAAAAACAATATAAATCAAGAGACGGCTCCTTGCTACTTCAGTGTGTTATGAAATAAGGGTTTTGGAGGCTGTTTGACACAGAAGTTAATTAAATAGACCCTTAGTTAGCACAGATATATTGAGGAAAAGAGTGAAGGGGGGACAGGGTCATTATTTCTCCACACTTCCACTCTGAGCTTTATTTCTGTGCTACAATCTTCAGCTGTTAACGTTGTTGGGGTATCCCAGTGCAGCTCATAAGGATTGCCCTAACACAGGTGGCACTCACAGGTAAACCATGCATCAATATATTAAGTAAGATTATACATACAACCACAAATTTAAAGAATAACTAGTACAAGCTTCAGGAGATTGGTGATAAAGGAGCCATCATGCAGAATAAGTATCACTTCATGGTTATGATTTCACCAATGGGTGGAATAGCTTTGGCCATCTGGTTGAAAATGAAATTCTTGGACCAAATTAACTTTGGTTAGAAACTTCCCACATCATTTTTCAGGCACACAATGGATAAAGGATAAATCTCATGATCCCAACCACTCCAGTAAAGATCTCGCTTTTCTGTGACCTCAAAGATGAAATTTAGTCAGCAATAGCTGAAGTAAACTTCTCTTGACCTCAAGAATGCACTCCTGAGTAGAAGATTAAAGGATGCTTAACTCTTCTGCTGAGGACACTTGGACACTTCTCCTGCACAAATAAAACCTACTGATTTCTTCCAAAGGTAAGAAAGGAGTGTGCAGACTTTTTTTGTTAAAAATCTTGCTGTGAAGGGTCAGTTCACCAAGTGCCAGATGCTTCCCTTCTCAGTACCTTTACATCAACATTTAAAATGCCAACACAGGACAAAGACCAAAAAATTTACCCTAATGCATTTAGATTAATCAAAGGATATAAAATAAAGCTAAGAACTGACACTTAGATCAGCAAAGAATTACAAACCTAGGCCTTCTTGCCCTGCTAAGAAACAAGTGAGTTTTAATATTAGTATATTCTCAGAGATACTATTGACACAAAGAAAGTTAACTGAGCAGGAAAGGAAATTATTTTAGACAATATCTTATACGATAGAAACATGGAGAGAAAAGAAAAATCAAGGCTTTTTAAAAACTTTTATAATTTCCAGTCATGTTTCACTCTGATCTAAAGGGCTGAGAAAAAAGAGGAAGGTCAATGGATTATGCGATCACTGGCAGCTGGAACAGGATGACACATTCCTGATCCATAGTAAGGAAGTATGATAACTCAAGATGGATGACATTGAGACTTGCTGGTAGCAAGTTCTAGCTTGGGGTTTGTCATGTTTTTTATCCCCATATTATTCTTAAAATTTACTAAAAATTCCAGCAATTGCATGAAGGTCAACATTGAGAGAATATATAGAGTCTACACCAACTCTTACATAGTTTTTGCAGCTATTGCAATTTGGAAGGAGATCATACTCAAGAGGAAGCCCACGAGATGATTTTTGTGCTTCTCTACAGCTTTGCAGGGAAAACAGATGATGATCCAGTGCAGAAGTTTCTCTGTGAAAATGATCTGAACAATTAGGAACTAACTATTAGGCACATGCTTAGGAATAGTATCACAAACAGCACAGTAGGATCTTCTGAATTGTATTGCCACACTTGCTTTAAAAATGGGAATGAGCCCACTGGAGTAAAATGTACACTGCGACTTAACTTCTGTGCCTAATGAGAGATGACCCATAATTGTGATTTATACCTCTTTGGTATAAATCATGATTATTCAGACAAATCTAATGAAAGATATATTTTTTTATTACTATTTTTAGTGATTAAAATTCAGCTGTCTGTAGAAATAGCTTTTCCATAGTAAAATTACTTTCAGTAATCTATGATTACATAGCTTTGAGTGTAGTTAAAATGATGCTATTAAATACGAAACCTCTGAATTCATAGTGGCATTGAGAATTAAGAGGATTGTGCAAGTATTTGCAGGCAATGCAGTCTTGGCTGTACTTTCACAAAATGCAAAGTGATCAAGAAAATAAATTGATCTATGTGCAACATTTGGAAGCAAATTTTAGAGATTCCTGAGTTATGAACCTAAAAGCATGAAGTAAATTAGGTATCCTCTGTGTGTATAGAACAATTGTTTCAGTTTTATGGCACTGCCAAAGTGAATCATGATTCTCTGCCCTTTTTCCCTGAGCATGACTGCCCAGGGAGGTGCAAGCCAGACTGCTCTGCAGACATGAATGGGGGAAGCAACAAACCTGGGCTTAACAGCAACTTGACTGTATCAGCTGGGAAGGAACACAGTTACTTGATATATAAAGTTATAAATGGAACAGCTTCTTGCTGTTTTATTCTGATGTAATTGTGCATTTTGTGTGGAAATGACAGTAAAAAGGATTTTGTATAGAAACCAAAGCAGCATCTCTCAAGGTCTTCACTTCTTGGGAGGGAATTCTGAGGCTGGGGTGGGCACTAGAAAGGGGTGTGTAATAACAGCACACAGCACAATTCCTCCTGTTTTGACTAAACTCTCCGACCAATAATAAAAAATACTGTCCAGATGTTGTTTGCCTTTTATTTTTTTAATAAATTTTGCTGCCGAGGATGTGTACATACCTTAATAACAATCTCCCTTGTCCAGCTCAGGAGGAGTAGTAATAGAGTAGCTTTGGTGGGTTCCTGGTGTGCAGCCAAGGTCAACCCACCACAAAATCAGTTCAGTAAAAAAACCCAAGTCAACTGGATGAGAAATGGATGCTTACTAAGTTTACTTCATGCATAATGAAAAGGCTTCACCTTATTTTTGATTCCTGGAAATTTAAATTAATGAGATGTCTGAAGTTTTTTTAGCTCCTTTATTATCAACAAAGATGAGACACAGTCTGTACCAGCAGAGTTCACATTTCATCCGTAAGAACTGAAAAAAAAAATCTGTGATCAAACTCCAGAATACAGATTGTCCATTATTAGCTATTTGAATGATTCATGAGATACCATACGTTGGCACAAATACTTTGCTTAATCACAGCAACACGTTTGACATTGCAAAGAGGATTTAAAATGTCTTTAACTTGCATTTCTCGTGCTTAAGAGTTGAAAACATAGTTAGGGCTCATTTCACAAAAAGATATTAGATAGAGTGATGCTGGGCTTTCAGAGCAGAATCCAGCCCCTGTCTAGAGAGAGGGAGAGGAGTGACAGAACAGGGTGCACAGGTTAGCACAGCCCCTGAAATTAGGCAGTCCAGCAGCTGCAAGGGAGTGCAGGACACATCAGGAGCTGGCATTGGCTCCCTGTGGCTCCTGTTACTGCACTTAGCACTGCCAGGGTGAGATGGCTTCCCAGGACACAGCCCAGTGGAGTGTCCTGACCTTGATTTACAGACAGATCTGGAATTGAGGTGTGCATTTGCCATTCCTACTTGTGAAAAGGTAACACATTGTGGGAAACAGAGCTGTGTATCCTTGAAACACAGAAGAAAGATGGCCAGAGAAGCCAGTGCCCTCATACAGGAAGACAGATACCAGGATTCCAGAGATTATTGAAATTAACTTTTTTCCTTCTCCTTCCCAAACATACAAAATGCTCCAACCAACACTGGAGTGTTTAATACTAAAAAACAAGCAGTTCTGAAAGCAGAGGTGAGTAACTCCACTTTGATGTTGAGTCCTATGCAAGCAAGTAGGATGAAAGGGTATTTTTATGTGCCTAGATGCTTGGGCATAAGGGGAGAAATACTCTATGGTCTCTGCTGCTTTTGATCAGGAAGAGTTAATACATGTTTTTCATCCTTTTATGAAGGCAAACTTCATAAAAAAAGACAACCCAGCAGTTCATCAAAGAACATCAAGGGTTTGGGGTTTTTTAAAGATGTCATGCACAAGTATACAAAAATAAAATAATTATGGCAAATCTGAATGCAACTAATATATGAAAATATCTGGGAGAGTTCAAAAGCTTGAAAACTACTTGCAGATGTGCTCAGGTATTCATTGTAATGGACACTTGTATAGAAACAGCAAAACAAAGAGTAGGAATGTGAAACAGTCTGTGCTGAAATATATTCTAAGAGGAAGAAGATTTTTATGCTCAGTTTGCCCGATTTCTAATGACACATCCAGCAAAAGAGTGTACTCTAGAGAAAGGAATAGCAGTACTTCTTTTACAGTAATGCAAACTTCATTTTGTTTGGTGTCAGATCGTGCTTAATATCACAATTATTCTTTACGCTTTTTGTTTTTCAGCCACAGACAAAATAAAAATATTTATGTTCAAAATAAGGATGCTGATTATCCCTTATATAAAAAAAAACTTTAAAAATAATGGTTAAAAAAATGGGCTTCAAATTACATCTATTTTATTTTAAGTCTTCATTATGCTGTCTGAAGGGACAACAACATCTTGCCCACGAAGTCACTGACCTCCAGATACTGGATGTAGTACTAGAAACAGATGTCAACATGGACTTGTCCTGATCTTACTGCTCCTTAGAAAACAGTTCACAGTCACTGACAGAGTGAAGATACTCAAGTACCTGGGTCTTTGATATGACCTACTACAGCTCTTCTTGGGCACAACACACTTCCTCGAGGAGCATTATATTATGCATTGCATGCACATGCACACTCTCACTCAGATCTGGGCTAACACAGAACTACTGAACATTAAAAAAAAAAAAAAAAAGAGAAAGCAGAAGTCAACATTTACAGAAGCAAAACATCAAACACTGTACATTTAGACATAGCCTATACAATAAAATAGTGAATGTTTTTATGTTTTTTCCTGAAGCTAAATTTTGAGTTACTTTGGTTTATTCCTTTATATACATTTACTATCCAGGAGTATTTATATTTGATATCTACCAGTATTTGAGAGACTGTTTCCTGATGAGATGTAGTTAATCCAGAGAGCAGCAATTATTTATTTTCAAGACATCAGTTAGGATTTTGCCTTTGGCTAAAGATATGGAAGCTACAGCACATAAGAAGTACTCTAGATGAGAAGTTATACAAGAAAGAGAACAAATTAATTTTAAAATATAATGTTCTAAAAAGAATACATTGGTATTTTTTTGCACTAACTTTCATCTATTTAATGACTGAAAATGTATTCCCAAAACTTAGTACCTACTAAAGAGAGAGGAAGGCAAAAAAACAGTCTGTTGCCAGGAAACAGTAAAATAAAATCTGAAGAAAACAGCCTTTAAGTTATAGCTATAATATGTGAACTTCCATTTCTGAAAATCTCTGCAGTCATGCAACTTAAACCATACTTTTAGAGCTGTGTGGACATTTTTTGCTGCATCAGTTATTAAACGGAAGGAAAGAACTACAAAATTTGTTGAAGTTTTGCCTCTCTGGAAGCAAGAGAACAAATCAATGGCAAGAGAAATATAACAGGGAGAAGAATGTCACCTGGAAGTCTCTAAGGAGTCATTTCAAGCAGAGAGAAAAAAAGCCTGACAAAATGAACAAAAATCCCACAATGAGTTATATAATAAAAAAAATACAGTCTATATCATGTGGGTGGGGCACATACATGGGTTACAGAGAAGTATGTGCTTTATGTGTGGTTCATAGAGAAAATGAAAAGTGTGACTAAAATATATCAGGACCCCTGCAGTGCCTGGCATGGGCAGCAATGTCAGCTTGTTCTCTAGCTGTCTTTGCCCCATTGTTACCTGTGCTAGCACAGCTGCTGAGCCTCATCTGTGAACAACCTCAGGCACAGGAGGTCTCTGAGCAGGGAAGAGCCACAGCACCTCACTGACCTCGGGGCTGACTCGCACAAAGGGGTTCTGGTCTCATGGGTTTTTATCCAGCAGCTGCTGTCCACAGCCATTTCTCCCTTTTCAGACCATCAGGCTGTTCCCTCTCCTCCTGTTCAGGTGAAATGAGGGGCTGGTATACCATTCTTCACTGTGAAATCCTAAGACCCTAAGCAAATGAATTCCAAGAACAGGGAAGTAATTCTCTACCAGGAAACCCCTATTTTATGTGTGTCCTGTTCTTGTCTTGTTCTCAAAATATCTGGTAAGAGCCACCCCACGAAATAACACACTTTAAAGTTAGACCAACCTATGGTTTTCTAAAATGGTCTTACATTGAGTCAGGAAAAAGTTGATAGGTTTGCACAAACTACATCTCCCTCTGTACTGCTACAGCAACATAATTTTAGAGTTATGGCAAACAGGCAAACAGATGAACAAAGATTGCCAAAGCATTCAAAGATTGCATTAAAAAAAAAAGTTAAAAAAGTTAAAAAAAATTAAAAAGTAAGAAAGAAAAAGAAAAAATAAAGCACTCAAAGGACATCATACACACAAGGTGACTTTAAAAAGGTTAAGGAGGACTGAAAATCTTGGATAGACAGGTACATGAGAAATTCTCTCAGGAAGAAGACAGATCTCTATTGAAAAATTGTTTGTTCTAAATAGATTTATCATTTGTCTATGTTCACATTTACAATATATCTATCACTGTCAGGTCTTGAAAGAAACTCATTTAGTAAGACTTATACAGAAACTGAACAAATATAAACAGTATTAAGCAAAAAGACTGATGTAATCCATAATGACATGTTAGAAATCTTCAGTTATTCAAACAAATAGTATTTTTCATTACAACACCTTGAGATTTTAGCAAAATTTTAAAATGAACTATCATACAAAACATGATGTTTACACGGTCTGTATGGGAACACATGGATAAAGAGAGATAGTGAACCTGTCCTAGTGGTGCTCACCACTGGAGTGCCCATCAAAAGGAAGAGTAATAAGCCAACTTGATGCCTGCCAATGGCAGCCAATTGAACTAAAATGCTTAAAATCACTGATCTAATCATGAATAAACTTTGATGTGTCTACCTTCTCTGTGAACTTACCCAAGATCTGCAATTAAGCTGTAATATGTAAGTGCCCCATCTTTGGGCTAACAATTTACAAAGCTTCCTAATTTCTGGTGCTAAGTCAAACTCTTACTTTGAAGATCCTCTTCCTGCTGTTTCAAACAGATTTCAAACTATCATCCAAAACTGAAGCATAGCTAGATTAATGCATGACTTGCATACAAATAACTTTTCCTGTCTTCTTCTCTCTTCATTCCCAATTAATTCCTCCACTGATTCTACAGCTTCCATTGAACTGAACACTTTTAGTTTTCTTAATCACAAAGCTCTCTAGAAATTACACCTAGGTGGTGAGGGTGGGAGCTGCATTTCCAGTATATTTTCTAGGTTCAGCTCTGGCCACATTTTCACAGTATCATACAGACACTGATGGTATCACAGAGACTGAGAGCAAGAGGAGACAATATGGGCATAGAAACCAGAATATTTTCTTCCATAAACTGGAATAAAAATTTTTTGTTCTCAGCCTCACTGCTATCCAACAAGAATTAAAGTAATCAAGACCCCTTTCCTGCATTTTCACCTCAGCAGTTTTCCTCTTGTACTGCTATGCATCAATCCAGTTCTTATCCTCTCACTTCCCTTTAGTTCACTTCCAACCACAAATTTCCATCCATACATACTCTCACCTATTGAAACTCTCACTAAAATGCCCTGCTTATGCTTTCATTCAATTCTTTTTACTATCCTACAAGTTCATCCTGTAATAAGCACAGCAAACATATATGGAAATCCACTGTGTACACTTTTATTATATTTGATAGTAAGACTCATCATGGCTGGTGGTTTAGTGGACTGATTTGAAAGAGGAGAAGATGGGGAGATTTGGAAATAATGTACCCAAGGCCGGAAGTGTTTCAAGTAAGGGCAAAGTTATTGCAAAAGGTATCTTTAGGCCTCTTTCTCTCAAGTTTCTCTAAAGCACCTTTTTTCCCCAGAGACATTTTAGAAGAACAGGACTCTTCTATTTGCATATTTCAACGTTCTAAGCAATCATTTGCTGTCATATTCTTCCTCCCTTAATTGATACTTGGTCTCTTCAGACTTTCCAGCAGAGGTCACAATGATATCCAGTATTTAAATGGTGATTCCTTATATGCTCCAATTGTTGGAAAAATCAAGTTATAAATGCAAGTCAGAGGTAAATGGACCAGGCCAAGATGGGACAAAGATCAGGAATTTTCTTTTCTTGTTTTGTGTTGGTTTTGTTAATGTTTGCGCCCTGCTTGTTGCATGGAGGTATTTTGTTAGTCTGGTTTTTTATCAAGTTGTGCTTCCAAATTGGGGATGGTAATTTGAGAAAAACATTGATAAACAAAACACAATCCATGGTTTTCTCAGGTTGCAAGTCAAAAACCTACATCACTGAAGTCAACCAGGATTAAATGGGAATTTCTTAATTTATTTATGATCTTCAACAAAACACACTCTCTGAAGGAAAAAAAATCTTAATTTCTTCCTATCTATATCCAAGTAGTCAGAATAAAATGGGTTCTTTGCAAGCATCTCTAATGGCATTTAAAGATGACAGTCTTGTCAGTCACATTCCTGTATAGGCTGCCATGCAAATCTTTTTATGAAAATCATTTAGCAAACATGTTTAAGGTAATTTTTAAAAGTGAAAGGTAACAAGCTGCGTTCTGTACAGATGGAATGAAGGCTACCTGGCTTGCTAATGAAAAACAATTTCCAGTGGCTAGCATACAAAACTCAACCTGGACCAAAGGAACCGTGTCGCTAATTTCATATGGTATGTTTAGTGCCCTAGTTTCTGAACTCCAGCGGTAAAACTGAAGTCTCCAATTCTGCTTTCAAAGTCTGTTTCCAGCCACCTGATTACATGCATGGCGTGGTTTGCTCTGAGCCATGTGCAGACGCAGAGTGAGAGAAACAGGAGTTCCAAAGCACGTACGTGACCTCTTCAAGTCCTAGCTCAGACAGACATACTTTTGCAGTCCTGAAGTGAAGAGAGTGGTGGTGGGGAGCATCCCATGTCTCTGTCTCCCTTCCAAGGTTCTGCTGGCAAAGTCTGAGCCACACTGACATAGTACAATGTCCTTGTCATTACCTCATGCAGTTTGAAGGTGTCTGTGATACATCAACTGAAGTTCGGCGGGAGGTTTTACAGAAGAGGAAAAGGAAAGATGTTGATGACGGCAACAGTGGGAAGGATACCTACCTGCTGTATCGTAAATACATTCTGCAAGGCAAGTAGGAGCAAGAAAAATTAGGAACAAGCTTTAACTTCTAAAACAAACACCCATGGCTGTACCAATCTGAG
Source organism: Polioptila caerulea (assembly GCA_013397295.1). NCBI lineage: Eukaryota > Metazoa > Chordata > Aves > Passeriformes > Certhiidae > Polioptila > Polioptila caerulea. Next base: position 1,429,368 of record VYXF01003480.1, on the reverse strand, counting down.
CCACATACTCATTTTTCAACGTAGGTAGGACTACACTGAAAGTCTTGAGATTTTCCAAGCATGCATGTGGCAGCAATTCAAGCAACTGAGCTGAAAAAAAACACAGAGAGCTTTAAGGAGCTGACAGAAAACTATCTGAGGAACAACTGCAAAGTATAAACACATGGATTTCCAGGCTTTACTCCGTCCTTAGCTAGCTAGAGATGTGATGAGCACCAAGGGCCAAATAGTAGTTCCGCTCAGCTCAGTTGGAGTTTTGCCATTGACTATAACTGAGCTGTATTTGCCCCTGAAGTCAGAATTCATCATCGTCTTCACAGGAAGAAGGCTGTCATACTTGCCTGATGTTTACACTAAATGGAAGTTTCACTAGAGGTTGAGATGCACAATATACGTCTGCTACCCTTTAAAATATTTTGTTGGAGAATCTTGTAAGCAGGGATGTTTATGAACACTAGTACAAGAGAAGAGTCAGACCCAGTGTGGGTGGGGTGCTGCATAAACAGAGGTTTCATACTAGAACCATTACCCCCAGCTTCTTCACAACACAGTCTGGAATAGCCAAACAGTCTAGCTAAAGTCTGGTTTTGTTCTTGGAGCTTTCCAGATGATGGCTGCAAACACAACATAAATATATTGCAGTCTATATTGCTTTTGCAACACATGCAGTGGTTTAGGGAATGCTAATATGAGAGCCCAAAAACTGCTGAAGCTCTCTCCAGTTGTGATTTATTCCAGACTGAATCCCAGGCAAGAAACAGAGAGAATCTGGAGCACAAACTCTGTTATTTACCGGTGTGTCTACACTCATATTATCATTCACATGCATTTAAGAAAACATGGTGGTAATAATTTCCTCATAAAACATCAAAATACCTATAATCTAGAAAAATATTCTTAATACATTCCTTGTCTTAAGAGGTCATAAAAGCTTCAGGCATGTTCTGACTAATGCAACGTATTCACAAATGTGCTCCTTAGTAAACACCTTAATCTCGTCTGATAAATTACAGCTTTTACCTCATTCATCTTGAAATTCCTCATTGTATTACCCTGCATTTTTCATAGAGGATTTTGTTTTTTCACTCCTATCCACTTCTCTCTCCTCATAATAACTCATAACTCTACATGATCTATAAGTTTCACAGACACAGTACTCACCCTCCTCTTATTCAGCAAGATAAAGTTTTACCTCTTTAAAAAGCCTTCAATTTCTGTATTGTCTTTGTTTGACATTTCTTCTGTGACAAGAAAAATCTAAGAAATTCGTCAGCAAAGTGAAATGAATAAGTTGCAAGAGAGGGATAGGTTTTTCAGAGGTTTTTTGTTCTCCTTTATATCCATATATACACATGAAAAAGTAATTATTCAGCATATGGTAAGAAGTTTGATTCTTTTCTCTAAGTACAAAAAAACACCATTGTGTACTCAGTTACTTCTTCAGAAACAACCTCAGACTTCAGAAATGGAAAATTTTTCCAAATATTACTCAACCATTACACTTATAGAATAATTACTACTTTGACAACCATAAGGAAAAAACCTCAGTTTAAAAAATCTTCTGAGGAATTCTGAGGAATTGCACCATCAAATCTGCATTTATGACTGTTCACATATATTGCTTGACTTCTACACAATACATTCCTTTTCCTAACAGGGAGTATCAGAAGGATTTTTGAATTAGGATTAATTAGGATTATTATTAGGATTTCCTAATATGGAGTATCAGAAGGATTTTTGAATTCCTGTTGTGGTCTTAAACAAACAAGTTGCATTTAAAATCATCAAACCACAAAATAACTACAACTTGTATCAAACCTAGTTAGACTTAGAAAACCTCTAGTTTGACTTTGGAAAAGACAAGAAAGTGACACGGAAAGTTCTAAAATTGCCTTCCAAAGGGGAATTAAAAATCTGAATGATCAACATTTGGTTCACATGCAAGGTAACAGTATTACTAAGAGCACATTACGCTGAAGAGTAATTGTAAGGCTGCAAACCAGCTTTGCACAGAAAGACACATAAATAAGAAAGCATGTTCTTCTGTCTATTTGTAAAACAATCATGTAATAGTGGATAAAAAGAACAAAACAATGCAGCAGTCAGTACAGAGATGTAAGCAAACTTCAAGTAGTGCCACATCAGAGAAACTCCATTTTGTTACAGTGACCCTGCAGCAACAGCTCTACCATGTACCAGATAAATAACAGAGGAATATAATGCAGAAGGTACAAGGATGCTGCTGCAAGCCTGCTGCAGTGTCAGCTGCTCCCAGAGCTCACAGTTCTGTGAGCGGCACTTTGGGACAGAAATACAAATTTATATCCATTGCTGTATAAATGCTGTGAGTCACCTTTTTCTCAGAGCAGGCCTGCAGGTCCCACAGAGCTGCTCAGCTTTCCATCCTGCAGGTGGCCAAGTGGGTGGTGAGAAAGTCAGGCACCTCTTCAGTAGGTACCATGACACTGTTAAACCCCTTTCCTGGAGCATTTGCAATGGTGGCTGCAGTTTATTCCTGTCCTGGAGCAACAGGCAGATGTGACAAAGAGCTGTGTGTTGGGTGCTGGCAAAGCCCTGCTCCAAATCTCTCCTGGTTTAGCTGATTGCTTTCCCCCTGGCAAGCCTAACAGGGTTCTCTCCCATTTCCTTTGAGAATGGTTATCAACCAAACCTTCTGTATATCTGGGTGGAGCACAGGCATTCCCAGCAACCCTCGAATCTCTCACATGGCTGAGTGCTGTGTCTCCCAACATGCCACACTCTGTGTCCAGAGTAACAACGCAGTTTTGTCCCTCCTTTGTGGTATGGTTTAGGGAAAATGTAGGTAACAAATTTTTAGCAACTGCGGAACCTAAAATGTGAGCAGCGTCCTTTTCAATTGGTCCAATTTTTTCAGAGGGTCAATACAGGATTAAAAGTGTTTTTATGGCCAGGGGTGAGTAAAAGCACATGGAGAAGATTGACCTAACCACTACTGGATTCAGAAACTCTGATGGCTCCACCTACCCGAACTGGGTCACATCCAGGTTCTTCAGGCAACTTAGATTCTAGGATTTGCAAATTACTCCACTTTCCGTCTCTGTAATTTTATTTTAAATGAGAATTTCTCTGTATTTTGCTACCTCTAAAGTGAAACAAAAGGGAAAAAAAACTATCTCCCAGTATCTTACTGAAACTTTACTCAAGCCAGGTGAAATATTTCTGGATGCACTATCTTTCTGTTACCTGTAGTAGGGGAAGAATAGACACCAGACATGTGATTAGCATAGACTAATAAGCATGAAGCACAGGTCTTCATTTTTATTTGTTAATTTTAAGGAATACCAAGATTCATAAATATTAGACAACATTTCCAGTTCTAAAAGGGAGAGTATTTTAGCAAGAACCAGACTTTTCTGATGGTTTGTTTTTGATTGTTGTTTTTTTTTGGCCCCAAGAAGAGCTTTGATGTCTGACCTTCCATAGTCTGGGCCATTCATAACTGTCTCTAGACACCAGAGTCACTCTTGGCTGTGCTGTCTCTGTCACAGTGCTGTTAACTCATTTTCTGAATCCTAGTCTTTCCTTTTTCTTCTAAAAGCAATAACTGAAATAATTAGAAAGTAAGTGTGTAAGTCTATCTCCCACCAAAATCAATACAACTAATGCAAATTGAGAGATTTCTTTTTTCTTAATGGATTATTTAAAATATAAATTCAGCTGGCAAATTGAAACAAACATTTAAAAGCACATCCAATTTTAAACATTTAGCTCCTGAGACTAGTCAAGAATTTTGGCAGTAAAAAGATAAAGGTGAACGGCAGAATCAGATAAAATGGAATAAGACAGTACTGAGATAATAATTCTGGCCTTATCACCTGAGATTTTGTAATGATTTCTGATAAGAAAAAGTATTAAGAGCAAATGGAAAGCGTTTCAGAAAACCTTTCCCCAAACTCATGTAGATCAATGCCAGTTTCAACACAGAGTCTGTATTACTGATCCATCCTAACCAATCCAGCAGGAGATCAATTTGACCCAGACATATATAAGCCTGGTATTTGTCAGAATCCACATGAACAGTTGTCCTTGTGTTCTTCCAGCTGCATAACTAAGAATATTTCAAATCCAAACCTTAGAAAAATTTACAGTGTCTCACAGATACAGTGCCAGGTTCCTGAGACACTTTATTTTCCAATACACTTGGTTACTTAAACGCTTCTGTTTCCCAGATTGTTATTTATATTAATTATACTTTTTCTGTGCATAAAGAGGAATAAAGTATTTGTTTAAGCACTTTGTGATTAGAAGCAGTGTCTTTGCCCACAGGTGATGCCTCCAATATCCATTCCTGAAGAAAACACCTTTGGCTGCTTGCATTACCTATTGAATGTAATTAGTATTGCCTATTGAGAACTAATCCTACTGAAGCATTTGGTTGCATCCCTTTTCCAGTTCTACATATTTGGGAGCAGCACAATGCATCCTCCAGAGGTACAGCCTACCTACAAAATAAAAAATGTTCTTCTAAAATTTACAAATTATTTTGTGGTTCCCAATGTTTTCTCCTTGAAGAAGAGGAGAAATAAAAAAGAAGGATCCCTCAAAGTGTTGGGATTATGACTCTTCAGCCCACAAATCCCCCCACCCTAATGGGGTTGGAAAGTGTTTCTCAACAAATTCTTTAACAAGACAGATTTATAGACCTTTGTGAGCACAGCACATGAATTATAGTACAAGAATTTGTTTTTAAGCAAAATTACTCTTTGTCATCCTTGAACTTGATTACACCACTAACTGAAGATCTGGATTACTCACTTCTGCTGGTTGGTCACATGCAGCTATTTTTGTATTTCCCCATTATCTACCCCAACTCGGCTTTTCCTTTTGAACAAGTGTAGTCAATTCAGATTATAAAACAATTTAAGATGACAGAGTTCACTCTGGATAAAACAATTAGCTATTGCAAACTGTTGTTAATTTTCTGCTTTGGCATATGTTCTGCAAGCTTTCATGGAGGCTTTCAGCTTAAATCTCTCCTATAAGCTCTGGAAAGCTTTAATTGGTTTTTTGGCCATAAAATCCCCACCATTTTTTTTCTTCTTGCTTGATGGATTTGGTGGCTTTTAAGTCTAATTCAAGTTGCATTCTGCATTTTGTATGACTGCTGTTTTTATACACAGATTGGTCCAAAAATATCTTCAAATGCAAATATACAACCCAGTAGTGCTTCTCTGTGTCATCAAAAGAATTGTTAAAACTTCCTTGTATTAGGTTTTGCAATGTGGCTACCTCTGCAAAGCACCCTGACCCCTCTGGACAAATGGCCATTGCTCAGTATTTCCTGCAGCAAAGGTCAGGTCTGCAGGACCCATCAAGCCACACTGGCTGCAGACAAACTGGATGTCAATCCCACTCGAGTCAGCTTGCCAATGGCACTGGCCCGCCCAGTTTTGTTGAATCAAAATGTTTTAAGGCACTGGGACTGCGCACATCCCCCATTGCCAGACCTCTTCAATATTCCTGCCATTGTTAATACTAAATCTGAAAGCAAAGGCATGGCAAGAGAGAGGTAACCTGAATAATTATCTACAGGATGCTAGACAAATGTTTCCAGTTCATCTCACGGTTCCTCCTGATGGCTCACCTCCTGGGGAGAGCGCCTTCAACCTTTTGGCAGAAAGACAGTAGACACCACACCTCGTCTCACACCACAGAAGAGCACCTCACACAAATCCTGGGGCTCTTGGACTTGAGGTGCCCAGCTCCACTGCTTTGCTCAGCCTTCCTCTTCCTCAGACGTGCACAAAGCCACTCTGGCCAGGCTGGCAGTGGCAGGTTCTGGGCAACATCTGGTCTCTGACAGGTAATGGATTACCCTGGCCTATGTCACCTGCCTGCTTTCAGAGCCAAGGCAAAGGGGCTGTGCTGGCACATGCTGCAGCTTCTGCCATGTGCAGATCTGCTTGTTCACCTTGAATTCCCCATGAGCTTTCTGGCAATGTTATTAAAATTACCAGGGAAACCGTTCTGGTTGAAAATTAGCACTAGCACCCCAAGTATGTCTGCACTCATGTGGATGTGAACGGATTATTTCTGCTGCTGAAATATTTCCACTGTTGGGAAAAGCAGAATTAATTACATCTGCTATTCAACATCCAAGATAATTTATTAAAACCACCTATGAATAATTTCATTTACCAACACCAGTTTTGCTTATCCCTGAATCATCTTCCTGAGAGCAGATGCCAGACGCTTTATAAAAGAGTTTGTGAGCCTACAGATTCAAGTCTAGAGGGAAAATCCTGCTGACCAGTCATGAGAGAGAAAATGCTACAGCTGCTGAGCAGCATGTCCTTAAAATATTTGCTATTCTCAATGCTGAAGGACAATGGGGTCTCAGAGAGGTCTCAGACTTCAAATCAAACCTGCAGCACACAGCTACTGTTTTTGCTGTGTAGTTTGTTTAAGCAAATCAAAGGAGCTGGAAATGCTGCATCAGACAGCAACAGAACAGTAAAACAAAGATAAGAAAGAATGCAGCAACAGGGGAATGGGTGGACAAGGAAAAAGATGGCCTGGAGGTAGCTGAACAGCAAAGAAAACAAAGGCAGGAGAGGAGGGAAATGACTGAAAAAAACCCCCAGAGAGCAGTAATTGCACCTGCCTTTTGAAATTATTTTGGTTTTAAAAAATAATTTATCATTTTTTTTTCATAGCCTTAAATTATATGAACAATTGTACTTAGACAATTCTAGATCAACTTCTACAATAATGGAGATTGAAAAGGCTCATCCAATTGAAATAAAGGAAATTGAAAATGGTTCTCCATTAACCAAAAATCCCCAGTCTCTGTGGGCAAAACACACACTGCTGAAATGTGACTCACGTTTTTATTCCTAGAATCTATCACAAACTGTTTTTGTACTTGAAATTAAGCATATGTATAATTACTGCAGAATTACAAGCTAAGCTGTTTATTTTTTAATTTCACAAGATTTACTTCCATTATAACAAAACAGCATGGCCTGAAGAAACGACAGTAATTTTGATTTTCAGACATTCAGCACAATTATGGTGAACTTCTGAAATACAGACAGATTTAAGAACCTAAGAGTGACTTCTAAATTCATGCTCAAACACATTGAAGAAAATTTCCAAAAGCATTTAAAGTGACAAGGAAGCACAAGCTCCAGAACTCTCACCGAGACACAAAGAAGTGCAGGATGGTTATGCAGATGCCAATGGATAGCAATAATCATTAAAAATATCACCCACAACATTTACTTCCCAGCTTTGCCTATAATGTGTCTGGGATACTGATACTTGTGAAGCCCTGGGACTGCATGTTGGGGCTTAGCCCAACATTAGTAGGAAAAAATATTCTGACAATCTGAAACTTTAGAAAAACCTATACAATCTGAGGCTTTCACAATTAGAAAAGGTAATCTATAGACATTACACATTGGGTTTACAAAACACCAAAAATAATGAACCCACTATAGATATAGTAAAGATACTAATTTTTTAATCACAGTTTTATCCAGGCTGTGAAAGCGTGTGAAAGGAATTCACTGGGAAAATACATAGGCCAGTTATGAAGCACAGACTTATGAAAATAACTGTATTGTGGGGCCAGGGATAAGTACCCATTTGAGAAGATGGTTGTTAAGCACCAGTTGGAATATTTGGTAAGTTACACTGCCCTGCATAGTTCTTCTTCTTACCAGCAGAACTCTCACATGGGGAAAAAAAACAGTGGTATGATCCTTGTCTTACTCTGCCATGAAGAAAAGTACAACTAATCTTAATATATTTTCAAAACGGAAGAAGGAGGTAGCATCAAATGATGGTAGCATCAAATGATGGTAGCATCAAATAGCAAGTGCACCAAAGCTTTTCTGCACACACTACAGAACTACAGCAAAATGTATTTTCAATATTGAATTTTCCTACGTTATAAAACTATCATTTCCATTTCCTTTGTAAGAGCATAATTTCATGAATTTCCATTACTTTTTCACCATCTCATCACTGAGACTTCTCCTTGGGATTAAAACTAGAGCAGAGCAATCTGGCATTACTCCTGTGAATCACTAGGCATCTACTAAAGTTCACTCTCAATCTATCCCTATGCATTGTCATAATTCCCCACATGATTATGTACTTCTCTTTCCCGGTTCACTCGGCATCCAATCCATGATTTGCTACACTAGGGAAAGCAGAACCAGCTGTCTAAACACTGCCTGAGTTTGTGCTGTCTCACCAGCCCCTTGATGGGAAGGCTGGATGTTGCTCAACAAGCGTAACTGCAAGGTTCTGAGTGCTGGTGGGAAAACCCAGTAACACTAATGTGGAATAAGTAGTATTTCTGTAGTAACACAGGCTATTGTGGATCATAAGTTGAACAGAAGTTACTGAGACCATCCTGCTGTCTGGGATGTCGGAAGAGGAGAAGCCTGGAGACTCCCAGGGTACTTCTAGTACTGACGTGCTCCAAGTGCTTTCCCTCATGGTGAGGCTATGGCCTGGAGGGTGCCCCAGGCACAGGGAGGGACCCACCTGCAGCCTCCTCCAGCAACTGGACCTCCACACGAGGTGTGGGCTAAGCACAGCTTAGCACTTCACTGCTGCTTAAAGTGTCACACAGGCATGCAGTCCTGCAGCCTGAGCAGCACCTGGGAAAGGAGCTCCAAACATTCAGCACAGGTAAGGTAAGAGCTGGAGGAGCTGCCAACCACAATGCAGACACCTGGAGAGAATCAGACCATCAGAAGTCAGGCAACAGTGACCTATAAACAGAAGTCAAAGGGATGCAAAATACACAGAGGAGACAAGGACATTAACACCCTAACAAAACACGAAAAGGTGCTGCAAGTGGGAAGGGAATAATGGTCTGCAATCCATGGAGGGAAGAATAAAAACTGAGCTTCAGTCGCAGCCAGATGAATCCAGGCTTGATGTTTGTGATGAACTATTCATCACCCTGACAAGTGTCTAATGACACAATAGCAAGCACAGGCATAGCTTAGAGGCATTGACTCAAAGTCCAATGAAGTTGCTACAGAGATGACTCCCTTTCCACACATTCTCCTTAGCAAGCCTGACTACACAACTAGCAATTTGTGCAAGTGCTTCCATGGCCGACTGATCTCCTTGCTAATGACCTTCTGTGAAGGTCAAGAAGTCCAGAAGGAGGTGGATGTGTTCATCTGAGCAGAAACCTACATTAGTAGGAGGCGGTCTTCCATTTCAGACTACTGCCAGTGACAAGGAAGCACCAGTGCTCCCCATCACTACTGAAGAAAAGTGTTCTGTTTGCTTTTTCTTCCCTGGTTGCTCAGCAACCACAGAATCTTTTACACCTGTAAATGCTGCAAATATCTTATTTTGAGTCATTTTAATATTCAGCCTGGTGAAGAGCTGATTCATCATCACTTTTCTTCAGATGGCTATAATTAAGCTTTGCACTGTAGTGTTTGTCTCTGGAGTTGGTAGTAGGTTGAAATTACAATAGATGAAACAACAGTAGGAAAAAACCACGAGTTGGGCATCATTTGAAAGGGAACTGACATGCTGTTCATTCTTCATCCTCATGTGGACCAAGCCTGTATTGCATTGGCACTTTGCAGAATGGGAATTCTTAAATAAATACATGGAATTCTTCTGCATGCTTAAGTTATTCTGTTTCTATTGGGAAAACATGTACAAGAGATTAATAAACATAAAGGGTATCTTACTGATGTAAGAGTTATTATTAAAATTTTTGATACTGTAGGGCATGCATAATTTCCATTGTTTAGTATCTCCCAGCCTCTCGAAAAAAACCAGCAGACAAGCCCAACTAATAACTACGTGGATGGATACTTCTACCACTACATAGCACCAATTATCAGTTGTAGTGTTACTATCAATAACCTCACCAACAGCACACATAACAGAAAATGATCCAGCTCCTCCACAACTTGTCAAAGTACTAACAGATGTTTGGTGGCAATCTTTCTGTGGGAACACACCATTTCACTATTTCCAGCTCTTTTTTCCACTGTGTCACCTGCCCTGCCACACAGAAGAGCAGCAGAAGAGAATAGGCTCAATCATTCCCATGCAAATCTTTGGTTTTAAGTACCTGAGCTGAAACAGCTGAAAGCTGAGGTGATGCTGGGTTTGAGCAAAGAATGTGAGTCTGTGCTGAGGGGCTTTCATATGAGCAACTCTTGCCAAGTCTGCCACAGGGTCGGAGGCTGTGGGCGACAGTACCTAAAATTTGTGTGCATAATATGCCTGAGATATGCCTCTCACAACTGCTCAGCAAAGTTACAACAGTCACTGGTTTGAAGAGGTGAGCGGAAGGTAGGGAAGCACAGGTTTTGTTTGTTTGCTTCCCTCAGGACTACTGGGCACTTCGCTAATCAAACTGTGTTTATTTGGTGCTTTTGAAAGCCCCTTTCTGCACTTTCATAGTTCCTGGTGTTGGCTGCTCCGGTTTGCACTGACGTTTATGGGAACAAAAGTAGATCAAAGTAAGAAACTGTAAGAAGCATCATCTTCCCTGTTAAGTTTTCCAAGATGATGCAGGACACCAAAGCTTCTCAACAATTTGCCTGCCATGTTGTGTAGCATATGACAGGTCGTCCACCTACGAGCCCACTGTAGTGCACAATAAGTCATATTCAGACAATCCACAAAAGATAATGACAAAGCAAATGTTTCATACATTCAATACATAGGGAATAAGAGAAGAAAGATTCCATGATGTGACCTCATTGATCTACATGAAACATCAGTACACCAAAACCTAACCAAAAGAAGATATGTTGACCTTAGGAGAAATGGAAACAGATGGAGTAAGATTTGAGCAAAATATTACTTAAAATTATTTCAAAATAATTTTAAAAATAGAAAAATCTAGCTTTCCCAAAGAATAGCAAGATAAAAAATAGGCATATGAAATGACTGCATGAACAAGTGAGTTTTACGTGATCTCATTTGCTTGACCTTAGAATTCTCCACTATTGCATTTCATTCTAATTACAATCAGGCACAACAGACTCTCTTTTAAAGTAAAGCTAACATTTTAAAACATAACTACAAGTTCAGCTTTGATATCGCATTAAAAACTACAGCCATTGATAAGAAATATATTTTAGCTAAAACCTAAGCATTTTATTTTAAAATTCTTCTTCAAAAATGTGAAGGTCTGCTGGACACAGAGATTACCTCAAAAAAAAACCCATGAATGTTTTTGACTATGTCCTTAATTTTTCTAAGCAATGATTTCTGATGCAACTCACAAGATTAGAGATTATGACATCTTTGATAGAATACTAGAACATCTTAAGAGTAACTGGACTGCCTAGTGAAAACAGCAATAGTCTTCTGTTAGGAAGTGAGCTAAAGTGATTTGAAGTCTCTGCAATGTTGCAGTGAGAACAATATCTGCAGTCAACCTCAGGACAGAGGTATGCCATCATACCTAATGGCTTCCATAAGAAAATTGCTTTGTGCATGTAACATTGACTATAGAATAAAACCCCCCAAAACAACAACAGCATCAACACAACTACCTCGTAAGCTGTAAGTTTTAAGGCATTGAAGGAAAAAACATAAGGAAGAACTGAGGTTTTTCTAAGAGAAAAGTAAGAAAAAAGCAATGGATAGGAACTTCCAGGTGAAAGTCTAAATTAAAGCTTATTTTATTTTTGTTTCAGTGATTAATAAGGTCACCTAAAAATTCTGTCAGAATTAGAGATGATTATGTCTTCCCCTGTTAATTAAAAAGAGACCTTGTATCCTAGATCTAATGAAAATAAAATTAGAGATACTTTACATGAGATGGAAATATGCAGAGGCAGTTAAACAGGAGGTGCTAGGAAAAACACCAAATACATCAACAGAGCAGAAATATTTAAAAAGGAAAAAAACTATTTCAGATAAACCTACTTAATTTATCATAGCAACCAAGGCAAGAAATGACAAATAATTTAATGACAAACTCTAGAAGTTAACTAGATACAACTGTTCTGTGGCATTTTTTACTTTTCCAATAAATACAATAATGTAATAATTTATACCTTAGCAGTATAGAAAAACTGAAGACAAGCCACATGGTTAAATATACAAAAGCAATCACTAGAAATATTGATAACTTTATCCAAACTGTAACATTCCTTTCAACTGAAACCAAACTTTTCTCACTGGTCACAAAGCATTACAGTGACGTGTCCAAAAAAGGGTCATCTCTGAGTTTGTTGCTTTAGCTGACAAAGGAAATTAATAGGGTCTCAAAATTCTTGACAAAGCCAGAATGAAACAAGGTATTTGACCTGAAAAACAGCATTGAATTCTATCCACACTTACCTACAGAACTACTCTTACCAAAGGAAGGCAAAATAATAATAATAACAATAAAAAAGTAATCACCTGCACAAGTTGGAATGAAAGGAAAACATTTTCAGATACTGACAAGAACCTAAAAAGATGACTAACATAATACAAAGCAAACAAATAAAAAAAAAGCTGGCATCTTTTATTCTCTCTGTACAAAGAATGAGGGATGCTTAGGATGAGGTGTTAAAAGATTGAAGAGTGTTTCTCCTCACGTTAAATAACTGTAAATTCCTCAGATTTTTGATGGATAACTGAAAAATAATGAACATGTGGAATCATGACAGAATAAGTACAGTAGCTTCTGACTTGGAGTGCTCTCATTATAGAGAAAGGATGTTAAGTCAGGTTATTTAAAATTCTTTGTTTATTTTTAATTTCTGCTTAAACTTGTTTAATCTAAACTCTTGAGAATAGATGGAATAAGTTCACACTGTGAACAAATTCTTATAGTACTTCAGAGGATCCTGAGATGGTGAAGGATCTAGAACACAAGCCTTATGAGAAGAGGATGAAGGAACTGGGATTCTTTAAACTGAAGAAAAGGAGGCTCAAGAGGAACCTAGAGAGTTAATATATCCTTTAAAATAAATAAAAAAACAAAAAACAACAAAATCAAAATCATGTACTGCATCTTCATTCACAGGGCAGAAAAGAAGTTTCTTATTGTAAAAAGATCTTCAGTTTCCAAGCTTAGTAATTTGATTTATTCAATCAAAAGAAAATTCTTTCCACTCCCCCAAAATAGATTACAAATACCAAAAAGTGGGCTCAGCCATTCAAAAAATGCAGTCCTGGTTAAACAACCAGGGACTGCTACTCTTTCACTTTTGACATTTCTTATCACTTCAGCAGCAAACAAAGCTGTTTCACTGTTCACTTTTAGAAACTCGCTTGGAATTAGACAGATTATAATATATTTACTTAGGCATAAAGTCCCCTAAGTTTTCAAAACTAGGATTTACTTATGAGACTTTTTCATAGCCCTTTAAATAATGTTATATATTTATCTATCTATACAAAGGAAAAAAAATACACTGCAGTTTACCATGTCCATCACTAACAAATCTAAGATTGAAACAAAAGCCCACTCTGCTGCAGTTGAGGAATGGTTTAATTTCAATTAAGAATGTGAGGCAATTCAGTAAACTTCCAAAGGTGCAAGTGAGATGCGTAATACACAGTCTCCAAAAAAAAACAATGCAGAATTCTAGCCTTCAGCATTCAGGCTTTTGCAAATCTCATTTTTGTAGTAAAAGGAGAAAAATGCCATACAATGCTACTAATCAAACAAGTCTACCCACTTTGTCCAGACCACTGGAATGTCCAACTCTCCACTGCTACATCAGAATACTTCTCAATTGAAACACAATTTCATCACTTTATAAATTGATTCACCAGACATATCCCTCCAAAAAAAGACCATGATGCAGTGAAAAATATCTTTTTCAACTGTATCATACAGAAGATAGTTAAGCCTGACAGAACAAGAGAGAACGTCTTCCTGGAAGTTGCCATCAAATTGCAGAAGCATCAACATCGAAACCAGAAATTTTCTCAGAGGTTCATTCCTGGTGCAGTATGCTCTCTTTCCTGTGCAATGCATAAAAGAATTAAATGAAGGGAAAAAACATACAGGAGGGAGCTATCAGCCACAGTAACCAGAGAGGGAAGAGGCCATCACTCAAGCTGCTTACTTCCCTTGCTGGGTTGTCACCATTTCCTTCACATATCTGTTGACAGGTCAACTCACCGGGTGTCAAGGAAAGTCACCGCCAAGAATAGTGCTGAATGTCATTCCTTTCTTCCTGAACTTACATTCACAGATGACTTTAGTTTGCTTATAACAAAATAAGACTACTGTCTATCCCATCTCTAGTCACTTCCTATCTCAGCCTGTTCTGCACAAGGCTTGATTTATGTTCCTGCACTTCACACTTCCACCCGGGGAAAGAACATAACTTGTCAAATACTTCTTGGTAATTAACATGATGTAATATTTCTGAATGCATTATTCACCTTGGAATTGGTGAAAAATAATTTTTTAAAAATCTATAAAGGATCCAAGGTGTGGAGGAGCATGCACCTGAAAGACCCAGGCTGCCCTCAGTCTGAGATCACTCACCTCCCAGTGTGATTATTACAGGTCACCCAAGAAGACTTGTAGAAGTCCAAAACTATCCTGCAGGACACATGTGAGAAGAGAATAGCATTCCTCTTTGAGTCATTTTCTAACAAACTTCAACAGTAAATCCAAACACCCCATCTCATATTTATAGATGTTATAAACAGGAAAGTTCTCTCAATTACCTTTTTCTGTTAACGAAAAGAAAAACATTTATGCAACTAATACAGATGTCTTTTTTCCAGCAAAACCAGGAGAACCCAAATGCTTTGTCTGACTCCATGAGCTCTTTCCCATTAAATAATAAACCACACAGAATCCCTCCTTCCCAGCCATGTCACAACAAATGTCATTTGACATTTGAGGTTTGCAGGGCTGCAGCCTCCCCATATCAGACAAGAAACACACCAACCCTTGGCATTACAATCAGTGGGCATACCTTATAAATATTTATATTATGGTAACATTCAGAATCCAGCAAAATTGAGACCATCAATATCAGTAACAGAATTATTATTTAGAGCACTTTTCCTCCAATGGTACAAAATAAACAAGATCAAATGAGGAGATAACAAGGGGACAAGCAGAACTGTTCTGGGAAGGAAACACAGTGGCAAAAATCATGAAATATACCTAATGCCTGAACAAACTGGGAGCAATATTTAAAACTAATACCTGTTATCAGGTTACAGGTCTTTTTGGATATCATGTAGGAGAAACTTCCAAGAGGTGGTTCCAGTATGTGGAAAAGCCCAGCATGAGAGACAGTGTTTAGGTATAACACGCTAAATACATTGGAAAATATAACAATAACTGAAAATCTGAACTCCATTAAAGACAAAGTCAAACTTTCACCAGAGGGGTATTGTGAAAGACAATAAGTGAATTTTTACTTACACTTTACATTCAAAGATCTTTTGCATTTTTCACCAGATTAGGTATGTGACCAGCTATATTCCCCTGTAATTGAACTGTACTTACACTTTTGTAAAGGCCTCCTGGTTTCAGAAAAAAATACATATAACTTAATTTGAGAAACAGACCAAGAAGAAAATAAATCTTTCTTCTGATGATACTTTTGAAAATTAAAAATTACTTTTTTTGTCTCCCTGTCCTTCACCAAAACTGTGCAGAATGTCTAGTCATCAGAATTACAGAATTACAGAATTTCTAGGTTGGAAGAGACCTTTAAGATCATCGAGTCCAACCCATATTCTAACACCTCAACTAGATCATGGCACCAAGTGCCACATCCAGCCTTTTTTTGAACACATCAAGGGATGGTGACTCCACCACCTCCCTGGGTAGATGATTCCAGTATCTGACCACTCTTTCTGTGAAAAACTTCCTCCTTAATTCTAGCCTGTATCTCCCTTGGCGCAGCTTGAGACTGTGTCCTCTTGTTCTGTCTGTTGTTGCCCAGAGAAAGAGACCGACCGCCAGCTCACCACAGCCTCCCTTCAGGAAGTTGAAGACAGTGATAAGGTCACCTCTGAGTCTCCTTTTCTCCAGGCTGAACAACCCCAGCTCCCTCAGTCGTTCTTCATATGGCTTGTGCTCAGTGCAGCTACTTCTTAAACTTTTAAGACACAGAAATATTTTAGGTTATACAACTTTATCTGGTTCACCTGGCTTGTGTTCCCATTTCAGACAAGTTTGTTTCCTAAGACACATGGCATAAGGGGGGATGACATAATGTTCTGATATATTTTTCACTGTTACTTTGGTAGCTAGGCTTTTTTTACTGCTTACCAAAACACGACTTCATGATCAGCTTGCTGTTATCTTTCAATTCTGTTCTACCTTGTCAAGTATTTGAGAATTTTGAAGTAAATCAGTAACAATCAAATCAATGAAGTCCACTGCTATTTGCGTGGCCAAAGATAATTATTCCATATAATTTAACATAAGTGGCACAATATAGTCTATTTTGCAGTTTAAATATACATAGGCAAGCTGTTAGATTATTTTAAGATGCTATCTGAACCTGTAAGACACCACCTGCCAAAAAATTCAAAACCTGAATTTAAATATGTGAACTCCTATTTTTACCCGCTAACTCTAAGGGAATCAGGAAAAAAAATAAAAAGAAAAAACCACAAAAAACTGATAGCAACTTTCTGGACAAGTTCTCTCATAACACCTTCACAGATCTGCCTAACCTTTCTTTCTCTTGAAAGCTAAATAACAATTAGATGGAACTTAACTCAGAGCAACCATGGCAATTCCTGTATTTCTATCCTCAAGTAACAGGAGCTACTGGAAACAAGTGCTGTAAGAGCTAATGGTCTACATTCAGGTGTTAGAAAGTCTAAATTAAAAGGACTGGTACCAGCCCAGAATAAACACTCTGATTTGGGGCTTGGCAATGTAATTGTCGTATTTTCTGGTTACAGTACCTCGTCTGTGGATCCTAAAGCTTACTGAATAAGAAGCCATTAAAAATATTCAAACTTTCTCATCATAACTGTATTGTCATATTATTTCAAATTATACTTTTATCCATCACCCACTCAACATTATGCATCAAGGACAACACAAAAATTTCCAGTATTTTGAAAAAGATCTTCAATGCATATTCCAGTTTCTAAATCTAAAAAAAAAAAAATAAAAAAATCTGCCTCTAAATTCCACTGAGCACTCAAAACAGTGATCTTAGTACATTGTGGGTGCTTACAGACTTCTTAGCAGAACAGCTTAGTCATAGAAAAATGGCACAAATTTCTTTCCTAATGTCTTTCCTGTTTTTCCTCTAGAGAGATTTGCCTTGTTTCTTCTGGCCAGGAAAAAAGCACAGTACGTAGACTTCCTTTCAAACTCCCTTACTAATTTTTCCATTTTTCTATGAACACTACTCAAGGAGTGCACTATGAAGGTTGAAATAACTGGTTGTCAAACGACAATATTCATTGCTGCAACTGTAGAAAAGGCTAAATTAAGACTTTTGGAAAATGCCTTAGATGAACAAAAAGCTGGGATAGAGACAGTAAATTCAATGCAAAACTAATGGGCTTTATACAAGCGAACAAATTAAATTATTAGAAAGGGAGGGGGGAAATGAATTGCAAGAACAATCAGTCAATGTAAAGAAACTGTCCAAACATCAGTGGGGATCACTACATAATGCTCTCTTGTGGCACTTTTCCTGATAAAACTTAGCTGTTTCTGTTTAGGGTCAGATATTTCACCAAGGTAACCCTAAAAGCCCAACAGCACTGGCTGCTATCACTGCACGCCCATGCATTTGGTTTGCATGTGTGTGAATCATATTTAAAATCAATGGAAAGCACAGAGCACTGTAACATCAGGATCAAAATCTTGCTTTGGATATCTGGAATATTGCATATGGACAGGCTCAGCCACCAAGCAAAGGAGAGAGAGAGAACTGTTGATCCCAGTGTTACTTTGGCAAGAACAATTCATCTGGGAAGGAAGGGTACCTTTCTCAGACAACTTCCCAGTACAAACCACTTCTAGAACACAGACCACATCAACATATTACTCCAATCCCTGTATTCCTGTTATCCTGGACTGATACAAGTCTAAAAAGTGTCTGTAGAAAATAACAGGTAGATTCTGCTGCATATTCTGAGATCACCCAGTTGCACCTCATTGCCCCCAATATCTACTGTATATGGAAGATGCCTCTCTTCTCTCTGTCCCTTGTCAGGAACAGTTGAGTTTGCTGGCCAACAAATTTCTAAGTCAGGAAACAATACTAGGCGAGAAAAAGTGTAACCAAGATCTGACCACTATTTTTGTTTATTATGGATGCTTAGGATATACTACAGAGAGAATGAAATGTTTAAACTGAAGTAATCTTCCTAACATTCTCTTTAAGTATTTATATGGCTACATGCAAAGGTAATTTTTGACTGGTACTAGACTGTGTGGCTTTCTTTCATTTGGTCATTTCAGATAAAGTTGCTTTTTTCTTTCTGCCTACATACAAAACAAAAAAGTACAATTGCAACATAGCCCTGCTAGTACTCACCTTAAACAAAACTTGTTTGGAGTGCAATCAGTTTGTGTGTTAATGTTTGAGCTCATCATGTATTTAAATAAGAGTATAATGATTTAAACAAACGTATACAGATACCAGAAACCTTGACACTTCTGAGATTTTCAACAGAAGAGAAGCCTAGTTTTCTTCCCAGTTCTAGCTCTTCAGACCTGTTTGAAACTTTCGTGGCCTCTCCTATGCCTTTGCTATTCTTCAGTGTTTTTCTTATCCTATTTATTTCCTTACAAGTTTTCACAAAGCTCACATCAGATGCAAATTTGGCTGCCCGCAACCCAATGCTCCATATGGCATCTCACCCACGTACTCTTACACTTCCATAAAAACCTCTTTCACTTTGTGTTTTATTTTGCCTTTAATCTTTTACTTAGTGAATCGATTTAGTGTGTTTTCCTTCGATTTCCATATTTTATCCCTGTTGCTCTGTTACTGCCAAAATCATTTTGTTAACTGCCATGTATATGCATATGGATAGTCCAGCACATCATGACAATCAAAACCAGAACTCAGGTGAGTTATGTGACATTTCCTGTGAGAACTGACATTTCCCATTTCGCCTGCAGGAGCTGTGAGGGAAGGTCAGACAGTTTGTCCAGCTCTTCAGAAAACACTGGTTTAAAGGAGGCAGAGAGCTTCAATACAATTTACTATTTTTTTACTATTCAATACAATTTTCATTCTTAGAGGTGACTGGCTACACACAAAGAGATTGGGAAATACATTCCTCTACAGGACAGATAATACTTTACATTCATAATATTTGTACTGGTGCCCAGAGTTCTACAGATCCTATCATAAAGCAACTTGAAACATCATCTCTATTTAAAATCTATGTTCAATCCTTTTAAATGTTAAAATTAACTGGCATAACTCATTATTTAGCAGCCTCTCCCTTTGCCATTTTTCCCCAACTGCTTAGAGAGTTGCCTTTCTAGCACTGGCCACCTTATCTCTTTGGGTTTCCCACAGAAAATTCAGAACATACTAGCAGGCTTTTTATTTAGCACATTAGTGTCCAGAATGTTGCTAGAGTTTCTGAATTTCCTTTTCTTTAAGGTCTGGTCTTTATCATGACCATTACTGCGGCTGGAAGTGCAGCTGACTGCTAGAAAATGAAAGAGGTCTCACCATGACAGATAAGAAATCTAAACAGGAGAGGGGAAAAAAAATCAGTAGTTGAGAGAAAAGACAATTCAAATGGTAAATGGGGTAGAGAGTGCAGAAAGGGAGAAGTAAGAGAGTGACTGGGCTGGAGAACAGAAAGCAACAGTGCAGCTTCCCACAGGACACCTCCCAGCAGGGAAGATTAATTTCCCTCCCTCTCCCCATACTCTCTTGGTTCAAATTGCAGCTCATCACTTCCAAATGAAGTGTGGTTAATAGTGGCTACTTAAAGATGGCTGTCCCTTAAGTGATGTTTATATAGAACAAGAAGAGTTGCGTTCTACATAAGAGACTATAAATCTTGTACGGTCTACAAGATTTGTGTGTAACAAAATCCCTTTCCAAAAACCTGACCCAGAGTTAAATCTGAATACATAAGAAAATCCTAAACAAACAAAAAACCTCAAAACAAAACAAACAAAGAAAAGCAACCAAACAAAGAAAAGCAACCAAACAAACAAAACAAAAACTCCAGGAAAAGGTAGCTACAGTTTCTTGTCACTTGCTGCATTTGGGATTTAGGGCATTTGAACTGTAGTTTCATTCCAGAGACAATTCTGAAAATTGCCATTACAACTTATAATGGCCTTTACTAGTCTTTTCCAAGCTACTTATTTTAGGCTGTATTCTACAAGCTTGCATAGCTTAATTAGTACTTTACTTCATTAAAGTCAACAGAGAACCAATTTAAATAAAATGAATTATGTATTTGGTTTGAAGAGGATTTTATGCTCAAGAAAATGGTGCCTCTTGCAAACAAGACCTAAGTTCTCAACATGTTGCAACAATGTCTAACCTGAAGAAATACATTTTTCTGAAATAAGTCAAACACCCATCAAAACACTAATTTATGCAGGTTTTAATTTATTAAATAACCACAAAGAAACCCTGTCACAAGGATTTTTCCGTATAGACAGACCTTTGTGTCAAGCTAAATTGCCCAGCACATGCAAATTACTTTGGATTATATTACGTTCAGAAAAAATGAGAAGATCAGACTGTTGAAAAAAATTAAAGCATAGATCAGTGATTATTTTGAAAAGGACAAAATGACTAAGAGGACTCAAGTATTTTGACAGTGCGTGGAATTATTTATGTTTGCACCAAAAAAAAATTTGGTCTATTCACACACAAATTGACTTAAAATTTCTACATGAGAGCAAAGATGCAATCTTCTAGGAAGCTATACTTACCATAGACAAATAAAAATGATATTTTATGATGTGAAGAATATTAAATGAGTATTTTCAAAAAATTTTACATTCACTGTTGGCTAAAACCAACTGCCTGGGGCAATACAAACAATTAACATTTGCAATGCTAATATATCCAAACAAATAATTTTAGCCACACTACACAGCTTCCACACAGCTTAAGTTACACATACCTGATTTTGCAGGCTTGAAACTTAATGTCTCAAATATTTGCAGTGACCTTTCCTTGCAACTCAGTAACTCCAACAAAATACAACTTCTTCATTATTTAACTGAATAAAAGCACTAAAGACCAATTTTTCAATTGCAAAGCAGATGCATTATACCCATGGGTGTTTTCAGCTATCATTTTGGTCTCCGGGTAAGGTCCTTAATATTTTAATGGTGTAACATTAGAATAAAGAAATTAGGAGAGTTGGAGAGTAGGAAAAAATGGAACAAATTCAGCTGAACAGGACCTACCATGATCATCTCATCCAATTGCCAGCTTCAGTGCTGACCAAAAGTTAATGCATATTATTATGTGCTTTGTCCAAATGCTTCTTCAACACTGACATGCCCGAAATGTTGCCTTATCATAATGACTATAATGTTTAAATTTCATTCACTGGTTAGCCCCAAAAGCTTATAAATGCAAAATTAGTTGAGCAATATTATTTGTATTATGTAATGGTTGAGAATTGCTCTAACTTTAACACTAAAAAAAAAAAAATCTAATGAATTCATCTTTATGAGATGACAATAATTCAGCCTATTGGGAAATAAATCAACAGCAACAAAAAACCCAAGAAAGATCAGATTTGCAAATTTGGTCATTGAAATCCAGCAGTGAAATTCATCAGCTTCAACACTGAGCTGAGAATTATATAATCACTTATCTTTTAGTTAAATCAGCTGCTGTTACACAAAGCAGATCACAGTGCAACTATTTTAACCTTGAACTAACTGAGAGCTATACATCTCAAGTAGAAGAAGCCTTTCTGCAATGTGCTGATTTTGTTGTACCTTCCAACTATTCTACAATGCAAGGAATTCAGCTAGAGCAGTTAATATCCAGAGTATTTTATGCCTCTTGATCTCTTGTTTCTCTGGTACAATTCCTACAACTGGGCATGCAACTTTGCATAGGTTCTACAAATCTCTCTCCAAGAGATTGTTTTACCTCTTCCTGCTTTGAACTGCTTCAGAGAGAAAGGTAGTTTCATTGCTCACATGCTGTTCTCACTTAGCATAAACAAGAAGGATCATTTTCTTGTAGATAATTAGAGGATCAAAAATAACAACTGTCTAATTGACTTCTGCACTGAAAAAAGTGAAGGAAACGAGAATTCACTAGACATTCACTAGGGGAATGCTTTTGGCTGGAAAGGAATTTTCTATACATGTTTACATCAATAGATAGCTGAAACACAAATGCTCTCAGTCGGAAGCTGAGACTAGACCCAGACACTCTGCACTACCATTTGAAAAGTGCAGAACAAGTTCTAAAAGCAAAAGTGACTCTAGCCTTGTGATATACCATATTTTGCTTGTAAAAATACTTCAGTGAGCATGTTCTGAGACTCTCTGGAGGTTTAAGAGTGTCCAAGCTTGCCAAACTGCACAGCTTTCACAAACCTATTACAGAGTCAGACCAGAACCCTCAATTCCCTTCAGTACTGCAGTGTTACTTCGTGCCCTTAGCTACAGGTTTTAGTTTGGCAAAATTCCTTTCTGCTTCAATCAGTTTTACCAACATAAAGCTGGAACAATTCTGGCCTTTGAAAATAAAGAAATAAGAGGTTAATATACTAACTTAAACAGCTTCATTAGATAGATTTTAAACTTTACCAGGGAGTTTCTCCAAACCACATGCTGCCCATCACACATACATTGATGGGATAATTTAACAAAAAACTGCAACAAAACAAAAAACCTAAGCTGGATGTACAACGTTCTGTTGTCTCTAGCATTTCAAATTTCTCCAAGAAAACTAACTCCATCCCAATGCACACTGTCTCTTGTTTACATTTGCAAGGAGTTCTGGGTTTATATGTTCTTGTTCCTTACCTGACTGAGCCAGGGCTGTCAAAAACTAACAGGCTTCCAAACAGCTGCTTCTACAAGTGATGAACTAGAATGCTTTTCTTTTACTGTTTTAAAAGACTTCTGTCTCAGACTCATTCAGTGACACCCACTCTAGTACAGGCAGATTGTTTGTCTACATCTGCAGTTGAAAGACATGAAAAATGTTTTATTATCTAAAAATGTGAGTTTGACCTAATGGCAATACAAATTTTTCTATTGATAACAGACCTGTCTGAGGACATTTTTTCCTACACTGGTTAGAAATCTCAATGCCCTGTTAGAATTCTCAATCCTTTACTCCTAATCTAAAACTGTAAACAATTGTATATATGTTCACTTTCCTTTCAGCACCTGGGCTCTGGTAGTCAGTTTTCTAGGCAATGGGAAGGAAGAGTGGCCTCTTAATTCCTGTAGATGCTTTCTACTCATGTTGAGACAAGCTATTAAGTACTAACTAAACACCAAGTTTAAAGAAATTTAAAACTGCACATCTATTAAAAGAAATAATTATTTGATAATTTAAATTAAGCTCCTCAGTAGTGCTCAGGAAGATATAATAAAGATCATGTATGGGTAGGTGTAATTGGATGCAGTTGCCTTAGGAACAAATGTTCAGCATACAAAGCAGGAAGCCTGCTTAAAAGGCAAACTCAAAGACTTAAGCCTGGTAACTGAAACCTGGCTTGACTGAAGTTACTGAGAAAAATACCATGGGCTTGGTTGGAGTCAGGGATTCATCCCAAAACAGCTTTTCTAATTCTCTCATTGTTATCAGTGCAGAACTAAATAATACATTTAAAAGTGCTGTACTGGAGATGCATTTCTCTGTTTCCCTTGTTAAGAAAGCTCATCATGAAACAAAAACTACCTAGAGAGTAATTAGAGAGTTTAGGCTTATACTCCATAGATTCTACTTTCAGTACCACTTCCAGTGTATTTTCATTATATTGACATGAGATACTGTGCCTTTAGAGAAATGTTATTGTAGAGTGTAAAAGAATTTGACATGCAGACATAAAATACTGTCTGCTATATGAGTATTATTTTAAAGTAGTATTAATAGCAAATATTCCTATAAAGATGCTATGCAAAAATATTTTCATTTTGTAGAAATAAATACAGAATGCCTAATATTGTTTGCCAGAAGGATTTCCAGTGAGATGTAGTTTTCACTATGCACAGAGCAGCCACAGAAGGCACGAAGAACTGTTCCCAGTACAAGATGTGTTTCTTGTCCATGCATTTCTCTACAAAGAAATTACTCATCTGTGCTTTTACGATTTACTCCCATTTTTGTTTCCATTTGGAGAAATACTGCAAAACACAAAACCACTTCTCAGCCTGTGTGAAGTCAGAACACATATACAGCCCTCTACCTCTTGAAATCACTATTTGGAAAAGACAAGGAATTTCCTACAGATATTAAGCTACACATTACTAAGCTGTAAAGTTTGAGAACAAGTTGTCTTTCAAACAATAAAAGCAAATACAGAAGTTGTTTATTAAATAAGTTGTTTATCAAATTTTACTTCCCCAAAACTGTGAAGTAATTCTATGAACTGGAACCAGAGATTTAATTCCACACTGCACCCTCTGAGAGGATCTTCACAAGTCTTACAAGCCAACCAACAGCCATGAGAAGGCAGTCATTTAAGGTGTCTTTGTGTGTTCTTCATATACTCTCCCAAGATAACCCGGCAAGCTGGAGAAACCAGGCAGGAGTCAGATATCCTCCTGAAATCCCTGAAGCTATGCACACAGTGGCTCTATTCCTTCATGTTAACCTAGCTTTCATTCCAACTCATGTCATTTCCCAGACTGATAAAGAGGACTTTATTTCCCATATATTGGAAGAAAGTTCACATGGCTGTATGTAGGAGTCCCATGCTATACCTACAATAATAACTGAACGTGGGCTTATGTTCATTTCCAAGTCAAGACCCATCTGTCATTCCCATGTCTATTGAAAAAATTTAATTCATTTTTGAACTCCTGAATGCACCATAGTTCACCTTGTCTGAGCATAATCTCTGGCTTGCATGGAACCTGAGCTCCCAAATTCAGGCCCATGGAATACACTTGCAATATACATAAGAAATAGCTGAAATTATAAGTCCTGAAAAATAGAGGCCTCCAGTCACAACATATGATGTAGAAGTGCCAGGAAGCCAAATCTGTAAAAAAAAAAGAAAAAACAAAACCTTTTCTGCTCTTTTGTCACTCCTCTTGCTCAACTTGAAAATAATCAAATCTCCTAACTTAATTAAAGACATTTTCCATGGCTCCACTGACTTTAAGGGATTTGTTTCTTGACTGCCTTTCTCTACCTTTACATTATTTTGTCATTTCCTCTCTTTAACCAGCCTCTGGTAATCAAACTTAAACATATTTCTTTACATTATAAATGTCTTGTTTCTGAAGCGAAGAAAGACCCACAACTGAGAAGTTACCAGGCCAGTAGAACCCTAAATGCTATGCAGCAAAAAATAATTTCAGCAAAACTACAAGGAACAATGGTTTCTGTCATTAATTTCCGTTTCATGGAAAGTGCAAACCAAAACCATAAGCCGTAGCTAGCATAGCATCTAAGCTGAAAAAATAAACATGATTACCATCTTCGCTTGTTCAAAATAAATGGCTGCA
Source organism: Polioptila caerulea (assembly GCA_013397295.1). Classification (NCBI taxonomy): domain Eukaryota; kingdom Metazoa; phylum Chordata; class Aves; order Passeriformes; family Certhiidae; genus Polioptila; species Polioptila caerulea. Next base: position 1,403,768 of record VYXF01003480.1, on the reverse strand, counting down.
TGTTAATTAAATCAGTCTCAAAGTTTCCAAAAAACATTGCATGAAGTGAGCAGGAGAGACAACAGAATCATAAAGCCAAGAAGTTGTATTTCCTGTTTCATGGTGCAAACACTGCACCGTCGATATTAATCCTGGCATTACATATTTCAACCAGGGCAAAATTTTGCTAGCAGATAATCCTTACTGAACACCCAATAAACCAGATTATCTGGAAAGCAGCTACTCTTTGAAAAAGGAAAGACAACTCCAGGCTTTCAGGACGGGACCATGAATACACCATCCTCACACAACCTCATCAACTCTGAAGGAGCAGGTCCTTGCTTCACTTCCCACCTGAGCCCAGACCTGTGCTCTGTTCACACAACTGCACAGATCTGGCAAAGCCAAAGCAAAATATCCTGGATGAGGCAGAGCCCCCAGGCTGCCACAGGGCTACAAACAGCACAACAGTGAGCTTAAGGCTAGAATGACTTGGCCTGCTCAACTTGGACCGTGGACAAGCAGGTCAATTTCCACACTGCTTTGGCACCTTATCTAGTGTGAAAAGATAGGGGGGAAACGCCCCAGATTTGTGGTATTTCTGATGTAAGAGTCAAGGAAAAAAAACCCTTTGGGTTGTCACTATTGGATCAGCTCTGCCACAATATTTATATGGCAATGAGATCAATAGGACTCTGCACCAGTGTTCAAGAATGAAAATCTAGTTGCTTCCTTTAGACATACAAGGCACCTTTCATGAATTATTTGACAGAGGCCAGTTACAGCAAAGCAAAACCAAAATTTAATTGCAAGATTAAGACCTTATTATTTCACCAGAAGCTTATCCTGGACAAGCTCAAATATTCAAATTTCCTTGCCCTAGATGATTGGCTTGCTGAGTTAATACAGCCTATCGGCTTTGTGGTGTCACTGTTATTTTTCTAAATGTGAGGCCACCTAAATTCCAACACTGTTGGAAGAGATTTTCTCAGAAAACTACCCAGCCCCTATATTGGCCAGATACATTCATGGAAATAAAATTACAGGAAACAAAATAAGGCACATTAGGTAAAAAAAAAAAAAAAGAACCTTATTAGGCCCCCAAGAAAAATAAGAGATGTCTGAAACCATTCAGATGTACTTTTTTATAAGGGGAGATGACTGAGTGGAGAACAAGTTTTTCAAACTCTGAAGAAAATGAAATCTTGGCTATCTTCGCTGCATCCTTTCTATCTAAGGAATACTTCACATAATGGTTCATAAAGAAAATATTTCTCTATGGTCTTCCACAAAATCACAGCATCTTTTTTTCTTCCAGAGGTATGCTGAGCAATGAAAGAACATGTGCCCAGTGAAGACAAACAGGAAATCATAAATACTCAGGGAAGTGGTTTCTACAATAAGATGTACCACATGAAGGCAAGCTATTGCCTAGGTAGGAACCATGATCTGCAGATAAATTTCTACGAACATAAGTGCTCATTTTATTACCATTCTTAGAGTAGTCATCATCCACAAGCAACAGAGCAAAGTCTACAGCTTCAGCTTCCAAACTAGCAAGAGGGACAGAACTACTGCCCTGCATTCCAAAGGATGGCACTTGCCAAAGGGCCAAAGTGGCCTTTACATAACTTTTCTACAGAATCATAGAACAATGTGGGACCTCAAGGATCACCCAATTCCAGCTCCCTGCCATTGGCAGGGTATAGTTGCCATCTCTCTCCTTCTCTTGGGGCTTATTTTATCTCAAGTAAATGTCAGAAATTATCAGCAATTTACACAAGGAATATGAAACACAGACACCTCAATATATGGAAGAGAGATTATGGCACAAAAACTCACCCTGATATGAGCTAGAATCTAGTAAAATTAGCTCTTAAGCTAATGAGTATTGCTGGTCATTGTCCTTTTGTGGCTTTGTTTTCCAGTAACACAACAGTATCTGATATCACAGTAGGAAACATCTTTGTAGTTTGATTTCAATACAATTATCTTGTGCAATTATTATTTTTATTAAAGAAATAATTATTTAAAGTTGCAAATATTCATCACACAGTGCACTCCAGAACTATTACAGAAATTTACCCTGAGGAAGGGTCTGCAATAAAAATAGTTCCAAAAATAGGTATTCATTCATAATTCTTGATAATTTCCATACTATGTTTTCAAAATCAACTTGCTCCCTCATTATTCCATATCAATTTAAAGTAGTATGTCTTTTTAGCAACAATCCATTATTATTGATTAGTGAACATTTTCACATTTCTATTAAAAAAAATTAAAAAAAAGAAATAGATGCAGTTTTCCAGTGGAAGGACTCTCAAATACCAAGTAACACTCTTCAAAACTGTTAACATGGGCCCCGACATTGCAAAGATGTACAGCTAAGTTTAGCAGTTTGTTTCCACAGTGCAGACTTCAGTGGTCATATTCTAACACAGCAGAATTCAATGGGTATAAAATGAATGCTGGAAATCAACAGACTTAATTGCTGTCCCATGAACTGTTTTGCATAAATGGCTGAAGATGACATGCAATTAAAGCTTCACTGAAAAAAAAGCTGAAAGCAATGAATGAATTTGTTTAAACAGCAAACAAACAAACAAAAAGATGGCCCATTTTGCAGGCGGTAATTTTTAGTTTCTTCACTATGAAAACTAGAATCAAAACACAAAATATTAATCTGCCTAGTTAAAAGTGGTGGTTACTTAACACCATACAATTAAAGCTGTTAAGTAAACAAGCTACTAAACATTCACCATTTACTAAATATTTATAGAACAATCAAAAATGTTTAGCAAACCAGTTAAAATGAGAATTTGCTTGGCTTGCCAGCAAGAAATTTAAAACTTAAAGTTTGTGATTAATTAAGCTCTATATTGTAACAGGAACCAGTTTTCTACTGGCCAAAAAAAAAGAAGTCTTAACAATTTTCAAAAGCCTAGGAACCCCCATATTTCTTCCCTATTGAAATTGTCTTGAAAAAGAAGATTCTGAAAGGCTTTTCCTTTCAATATTCACCTGGTGTATTAGCAGCTGCCTGGTGTTCAGCCCCTGTACTGCTCTGGCCTGCCTCAGGTGGCCAGATTGTGCTCATTTTCACTTGAAAGGCCATCCAGAGAGCTAAAACCCAGGAGAGCCAACGGGTTCCCTTTCAAAAGAGAAACATATCCGGTAGTATCTGGGAGACACACAGACTTGTGAGTAGGTCTCTGAAATACGTAAAGAGACTGTTCCTGGGGACAGCTCTTCTCTGTCACAGTGACTACTACATAATGAGGAAATTGCCTAAGAAGTTTTTGTGTGAGCTGTCATGGGGACATAAGTCAGGAATATCCCTGGTTCATGTATCACCACGTGTAGGTTTAGCCTGTGGCAGATAACTGCAACTGACATTTGGAACAACAACACCACAGTACTCTTAAATCTGCAATGCAATTCATCATCATTGCTTTCTTTCGCCTGGAGGTGGTCCCATGTTTTCTTAGGTTTTCTTGGTAGCATAAAAATTACTGATGTTAGTACTGACAAAGAAGAGTTGAAGAGCATCGATTAGAAAATAAATCAGGCCTCAGACTCCAAAAGCCTATATAAAAAAATAAAAAAAATATGTAAAGGACATATTTTTTATTCATCTTCTAAGCTTCAGTGCTGACCTACAGATTGGGTGTTGTTGACCTAGAGATTGTACCTAGGAAGAGAAACTTGGATAGCTCCACTAAGCAAGACACCTAGAGGTTACTCCATGTTTTCACCTGAAAAGCAAGTCTCACATAATCATTTGACCTCAGAAACAGCAACATGAATGATACCACCAAGTCTTGCATTAGTTATAAACTTATTACATTCAGTATTTATGCATTGGAAAGCAAGCAATCAGTTTAAATTAATTGCTTACAGTTGGCCTGAAAATGGCTTTCCCCAGAGAAAATTATAGTCTTCAACTTACGTCTTTGAACTTCTGGAGTATATCACCTCAAAAAGTAAGTTAAATTCTCCCTCAGATGCAAATACATGAAAATGGTATTTGCACAAATTTCTCTTGATTCATATCCTCACTGGGTTTGCTTTTAGCAACTGTGAAATTTCAGCATTCATTGGCACATGAAAAGAAAATCACAAGGAGGAACACTGGGGATCAGTTGGAAACACTGGTCTTTAGCTGTATAACTGATACTCTAATATTTATAAGGGTACAGTGCTCATACATTTAATTAGCTAAAACCAACATTAAACTCTTACCTTGAAAGGCTATCAAAGTCTATAACTGGGAACAGTCCAGAGGAGTTAGGAGTACCCTACCTCTGGAAGTGTTCAAGGCCAGCCTGGGTGAGGATTTGAGCTAGCTGATCCAGTGAATGTACCCTGCCTATGTCAGGGGGCTCGAAACTAGATGACTTTAAGATCCCTTCTCACCCAAATCATTCTATGGTATAATTCTGTGACTGGCATACTCAGACAATTATGCTTTCTGAGCAATCTTCAGGCTATTCAGCCAATGTGTTTCAGTATGTTACTGATATTCATGACAGCACTTCAATTCCACATTCAGGTCAAGACCTAACATGCAACACACTGTATGAGTAGTGCACTGAAATTTTGTGCATTAGAATTATATGCTTTATTTTGTTATTGCTGAAATAACTACAAAGAAACACTAAAATATTAAAATGAATATTTAAAGTAGCAGGGTGAAGCAAAGCCAGAGAACTTCACTTAGTGGACACAATCTTTCCCTTTCACCTGAACATCATGTCTCTTACAAGTTATCACTGGGACAACCTGGAATTATTCACAAGGTCAAAGTCTCAGAGAAATATATGTTCACAAGCCATGATCCACCAGACAGCAGTCAGTTCCTAAAAAACAGAATTAAGAGGAGTTAAAACTACATACCATTCTTTTAATTTTCTTTCTGCAGGTAGGGAAATATCTGTAAGCACACAAAGAATGTAACTGAATAAAAGAGGGAGGCCAAGGCCCATATAATCCTGATTTGTCCACAACATGTCTGTATTTATGACCACACACTAAGGATATATGGAAGTCCCTGCTTTAAAAGAAAGACCCTAATCTTAAACAAGGAGTAGAAGCAGGTGATCTGTAGGAAGAAGATTGCAAAATAGGGATAGCTGGCTCAAGCCCACATGAATATATTTAAAATACTAATCACATAATGACACACTGTGATATTGAATCAGCTGAAAATAGAACTAGTTAGAGAAAAATGAACGTTTGGCAAAGGTGACAGCTGTGAACATTTCTTGTGGAAACAAGCACCCGGCCAGTTGCTACAATCATAAAATAGACAAGTTTTCATACTGAACAGGAGGACAGTCCAAAAGTTCTGTGACACCTGTATTTCTCATGTGCAGAAAAGCTCCTAGGGAACTGCACTTTGAAAAATATTTGGAAAACTAATTCCAACTGACAATGATGTAAAATGGAAACTTAAAATATGGCTGTTCACCTCCAAACTTGACTCTGCTCTTCAACTGAAGTCTCAGGCTTCCAGATCCAAAAATCATAAGAATTAACATAACCTTCATGGAAGAGAACAGCAGTGCTAATGCAGCTCTAAAAACAGCTTCATCTCCATACAAAAAGATAGTCAATGGGATCTGTAAATCTCATGGCATTGTTTTGGGATTTTTTAAAATTAAAATCTTTGATCCCTATGTCCTAACTCAAAGAAAACAAACCAAAACAAAACAAAACCATCTTACTGATGAGAATTTCACAAATATTGAACTCTGTTACATTTGTAGCTGCATAAAAGTATGATTCTACAATCTGACTGCGTCTTATCTGTTTCTTCCCCTCTGCCTTTTTATTTGGAAAAATCAAATCACATTCTGCAAAAAATTCCCCATGGGACACATATGAATATTTGATTTAGACTGGAGAGTAGTTAACCACATAATTAGCTAGCCTGGAAATCAAAGAATTTGAAAAAATAAGAACTACCAGATTAGATCAGGGAACACTCCTCTTTCTAAAAGTTGGCAGATGCTATGGATGGAAGAACAAGAAACCCTCAAGAAAAGTCTCCTCACAGCCTAAGGAGGAGCTAATTCAAATTCTGGGTAATGAAGTTTAATAATCTCTCCAACGTATTTCCCATTTTATCACAATTCTAGATCTTGTCACTGCTATTACAATCCCTTGAAACCTTCATATAGAATATATGAAGAATATATTACATGTTTTCTTCAATATTTCTTTTTCTATCAGTCTTTAATTGATGGCTTTTCAGCTTCTTTGTCTGTCTGCCTTTTTTCTCTTATGAGACAGTAAGAAGCCTAAGCAACATGTGTCAGTATTTTCCAACATTTTTGTTTCAGCCTCTTTAAGGTTAACAGTAAAAACCTCTCTTTACAGAGAGTTCACAGACTCTTTACAGATTGCCTGTACTCTTTCTCCTCATTCATCTCAGAGCCTCCTGTAATATTTTTTGAGAGCAGATCACCATAATTACAATATTTCACTAAATTTGCTGAAGGCATCCTAACACACAGGAACTACATTACATTATTTCAGTTACTAAAAATCTGGTTTGCCAGTGCAGTCAAACAGCAGAGGTCTTCCCTGAGCTGCGTACAGTCCCCAAATCACCAGCCAACGTAATGTGAAAGTTGGCAGGTAATTTTAGCATTTTCAGGAAACATGAGGCTTTTGTTTGTGATAACTGAATCACATTTATTGACATTTCAGCGAGTCACCTGGCTGGGACAGGTTATGAGTCCTTTCTCATTCTCAGCCCAATCCTGTTTGTGTCTTTAGCACATTTTCACTTCTTCCTCCTCTCTTTCAAACTAATTTATAAGAATATTAAATACTGGAGCTGCTACATAACCTTGAGGCATCCTGGTATGTCTTAAATTGTTCTCCAAGCAAGTTTTGGGGTCATGGTAATACTGTCTCAGATTATCAGTGGTAGTTTCCCTAATGGAGTTTTGCTAAAACAAAACAACCACATAAGCAAAAGCCTTCTGAATCTCTAAAATAATTTTGAGTATCCATACATACATATATATATATATAAAAACAGTTTAAATAAAGTACAAAAGGAATACACTCCAGTGCAAAAGAGGTAGATCTGTCCCTACAAGCAATTTAGTTACATAGTGACATAAAAAAAGAATGTCACCCAGAGAGAAAGACTAAATAAATCTAGATCAGACCATATTATGGACTTATTTTCTGAAAAGCAGGTCCATAATTAATGCAGTCCATAATTATAATGATAGTGCATCTAAATGTCTACAAGGATGCAAAATAAGAAGACAAAAAGTATCCAGGTTGCAATTTTAAACAAAAATCATTTGTTCGTGGTACTTGAGCCAAATAAATTTTCTAACTGCAAAGTCACAAGGAAAGTCCATATCCCAAAATTAGACACCAGCCAACTTGAAGGAGTATTCAAAGATGTTTCAGAGTGGTTGACACAAAGTTGTCTTCCCACTTTAGAAGATATACCCTATTCAGTCAGCTATTCAGCTGATGCAGATCAAAACGGCTCTCCTTAAGCGATGCTGTAGAGAAGTATCTTTTCTTCTAGTGTCCTTCTATGTCCCTAGTAACTCAGATTTTAGACTTGCAACAAATTCACATAACCTATTATTTTTAGACATACATTTATGAAACTCAGACACTTTGTATATTTATTCCCCATCATTATGTCTCAAGTATGTAATTTTGTTATTGAGATCAAATTAGGAGAGAAAATGCAACTAGAATAGCAGGCTTGGCCTTTCTATTAACTTTTTCAGACAGAGTTATAAATTTCAACAAATAGGTTATAATTGAGGAGCCAGCATGACCTTTATTATTTCAGAAGGTTCAGCCATAGCAGCTCAGTGTGACTTCAGCTAGACTGTTAGTCACTCTGTCAGCTAGAACCATTAACATCCAACTCAGTCTGCAATCCACATATGACCTGATCCTTAAAACTGGCCTGAAGAAGCTTTACTCTCAAGAACAGCCCCAATCCAGGCACTGGAATTGCTCTTATAGAAATACCACACTCCTAGTGGGTAAAGTAGCAAATATCTGATACTTCTGTCACAATTGCAATCAAAGAAAAAAAATTTTTAAAAGGCTCTCACTGAAGAGTATCAGAATATTTATTAGTAAAGTCCTATTTTCAGGCAATCTGGAGCAGCTCTCCCTCACAAAAAAACTGAACTAGTACTGTGTGCCATGTATTCTTGTATCATTCTATTCCATTATTAAGCACACTGTCAAATAGATAATCCTGTAGTAAATATTTCAGAACAGTTGCACTTAATACTTAGGGAAGTACAACATGGAAACAATCACTTTATCAGAGCCAGTGTTTCCAGCAAAGCAATGATTCCTGTTACAGCAGAATCCTTTTATCAACAAAAAGCCCTGTGATGTTACAAACGACCTTAAGACAACCAAAATAACGTTATGACTTTGATTAATTGGTAAACTATTCTAGAACTTTTTAATGCATACAATTATCATACACATGATGAAAGATGGACAAGAAATAGTGCATTACACACAAAAAAATATTAGTTGATATATTACAACTACTTGAGGTAATGCTTCCTTCGTAAATCATGTCTGTGAAGGAATACAGCTACACCTCTCTTCATATCGTTATCATTGGAAGATTCTTTCTCAAGTGTATGCATATGGAAGAAACAGTTCCACTCGACATAGGAAAAGACAGATCATTCAACTCAAGTGCTGTGAAAATGTGACAGACTCCTCAAACAATGGAAACACACATTGATAACACGCTACTTGTGGAAATGGTATGTGCATGAGCGTGCAGGGGCTTTGACACAGCTGTCAACCCACGGTAATCACCGTCGCTAAGTGTGCCTGCAACACAAAGACAAATATTTGACCTATTTTCTTAGCAGAATTTAGCTGTCATCGTTCTTAGCACCACGCTCTCGCGAACCAGCCACTGTCAAAGGACTAAGGCAACACGGGCACAGAATTCTTCGTCGAGAGTGAAAGCACTTCCTTCCAGGGAGAGAGGTTTGTTCCAGCGGTAAAGCCCCCCGAACCCACATCCCTCAGCCAGCTCCGGGCTGCGCCCGCTCGCCCCTGTCCTGGCAACCCCCCGCGCCCGTCCGTGCCGGGGACTCACGTTTGTAGCTGGCGGCCCAGGGCTGGTAGCCGTAGTAGCCGGTGATGCGGAGGATGCGCTCCTCGATGGAGGTGAGCCCCACTGACGCGCTGGTGAGGTCTTCCACGGAGCGGGACCACTTCAGGTCCTCTTTAATGGCCTCGTCCACCACCAGGTACTTGAGCTGCCGCAGCTGCGGGCTGATGTCGGACAGCCGCCGGGGGCTGACATCGTGGGAGCGCCGCATGCCGCTGCGGGTCGGGAGAGGGGCGTCAGCCCGGGGC
>VYXF01003480.1:1333255-1393897 GCA_013397295.1 Polioptila caerulea | reverse complement strand
GGCGGCCTCAGCCCCTGGGCGCGCCCTCACCCTCGGGGCGGCCTCAGCCCCTGGGCGCGCCAGCCCCGCCGAACAGCGGAGCCCTTCCCGTCTGTGCTCGGTGGGGGCGAGCTCGGAAAGGGCGGGGAGGGCCGGACAGCCTGAGCAGGGCCGCCCCTGAAGTGGCTCTGGACCCCATCTGACGGCGGCACCCACCTGGTTACCCCCCTGAGGCCGCCGAACCAGCACTGGAGCCTCATCAACTTCTGACGACTCGCCTTTACTTTTATTATATTTTTTGACACACCACCTAAATTAAGTGGCAAACATATAGTTAAGCTTAAATGAACATGTGAGCATAGATGTTACCTTATACAAAGAATTGATTCACAGACAAATAAGATTAAAATCTGATAATAGATTTTTGGGGCAAGATTTGATCACTTAGAAGTATAGACAGTTGAAGTCAAGGAATGTTTTGTATATATGTGTTCATATATATTTAGGGGAGGGGAAATCAAGTCCAAGGAGAAAAGGTTGTTACCTTTCAGCACTGCACTAGCTCAGTTTACGTGGAACATTAAACCACCAAAGTATCAAATGTGAAAGTGAGCTGGATCAATTAAATGCAACCTTTCACTGTCACTGAAGGGAACATTACAGCATCCCTGCACCATTATCAGAAAAGGAAACTAAAAAAATCCAGCCAACAAAAATCAAAATAATTATCATCTTAAATGCGCATGTATTGAATAAAACACTGTATTTTATTTTCTCTCCAACCCCTATCTGGAGCCTGTGATGGAGAAAAATGTTTGCTGCTGAGGAAGCCAGTTCCAAAATCCACTACAGGTGAACAGCCGTGGTCTATCAGTGCAGAGAGTAATTGTACAGGTGTTTGATGCTGCCTGCCAGTAATGACAGAACCCCTCGCAGGCTACACGAATCAAGGCAGAATGCTGATTTTGGTTAAGATGAGGGGATAAAAACACAATGCTCAATCTAAGGATACTGATCACTGTCTTGATTTAAGTCTCTTTGGGGCATTTAGGGCAGGAACGGTGATAATAGGCAAGAATGAGATTAATCATTTCAGTCGAGCCTCCAAAGGCCATCACTGGACCAGCATTGTTAGGTATGCACAGTCCATGGTCTCTCTGGCTTTAAGTGGTGGACAAGGATAGGATCTATTCTGAGAATTTCCTGTATCCCCATGTATCTAGTGTAAAATTCCTCCATGGTTATAGGTCCAGAAATAAAACATCATCTCAGAGCCAGCAAAGGTTCCAATAATGAAGCAATCCAAACGTGTTAACCAGCCAATAGTGACAGACACCTGCTGAGCTCTCACCTGCCTCTTGGCATGTGCTGGTGCAAACTAGCAGAGGCTGGTTTAGCCCTGATAGAAATTTTGCCTCCATCACTGATGTGTTTAGCTGCCCATCTTCTGTAGCATCAGAGAGTAGCTGTAGAAGTCAGAGACCCTATTACACACGTATCCACTTCAATGTGCCAGAACCATCTCATTCTTCTATCCAATAAAATTTTTTCAGCTGTTTTATTCCTCCCCAGCTTCTGTCATTCCAAGGTGTAAATGAAATGACGGATGGGTGTTTCTCCTCTCACACACACAAGTGACTTTGGACAGCTTGGGTGGCAGCGCTGACAAACTTGGAGTGAGCATACATCTTGCGGGAGAGAAAAAAAATGCATGGGAGTGAACATCTTAAAGTTCACTGAAGCATTTAATTAAGGTGACATTTCAAAATTGTAGTAAGTCTCAACAGCAACATCTACCAACAGCTATCTCTTATGATCTTACCAAACCTTGCTCTAAGTGATGATTCTTCTTTAAAAACAGCAGTTGCTGGAGACATGCAAGCAAAAATTCTCATGTATATTATTTTAATTGTATTCGAGCATTGTAGCTAAAACTGAAATGATACAATATAGCATTGGACATTAAAGCATAAAGTATGGGATTCCAAATGACTTGGAATTTGTAAATTCATGGAGCTATTTAAGATTTTGAATAAAAGAAGAAGAAAATATTGTAGTATTCTAGCAAGTCTACAAAGTGTAAGAAAAAGAATTAGCTAAGCAGAATATACCTGCTTTAGGAATAGTGGCCAAAGTGGTATGCAACACCAAGATGGAGCCACTATAAACAGCTTTTCTGAACCTCTTACTAGTGAGAGTTTATTGCTTTAGTAAAACACCTGTGATTATTCAAACACAGAAGGGTTAGGAAACTATTTTCTTAAAAGGCAGAGCTGTATAGCAAGGGAACAATAAGTAATTATTCTAGAGTGTGGTGCTTTATTCTGTCCGTTTAGATACTCCTTTTCATGTTTTTCCAGACAACATGAAATTATATGCTTGACTGATATTCAGCTCTTAAGAGGCACAGCCATTAAGATATATTAGCATTATGTTGTCTACAGTGTGATGCCATATCAAAGGAAAATATAATTTAAACTGCATTTCTTTTCTGTTTTAACTGTATTTATTTTATTTTTATTTTCACTTCCCATGAATGCTAGCCTGCCTGCTAGATTCTCTGGGATAGGAGTTTATATTTATCAAAATACTACTCATTTCATGAGAAAGGTAAGTGCATTTTTTTATTTCTCCCAACCCCCACCCCGAGATAAGAGTTTTACATTTAAAAGATTCTGGAACATACTAGACTAAGATAGCAACAATGTTTCATTGAGCAACAAAACAATCACTACTGCACAAACAACAACATGAAGTTGATGTGTTCCTTCTTTCCCAGTTCATAAAAATCAGCCTTAGGGCCTGAGTCTTTAGAAGACAACTTAGCTCCCTCCTTAAGCAAGGAGAGACTTAAGCAAGTGCCCTTCTCACCAAATATTCTGCATTTGATACATAATCCTGCTTCTTGGTATTTTTATGTTGAGCACTGAAGGTATAAGCCCAAGCCATTAATCAGATGTTCCTGCCCCAAGGGTTTTGGGGTGTTGGACAGAAATACAATGTACATGATAAAAGTCCTATGTAATATATGGAAATGCTGTATGGCAAAGCTATTAATTTTCTCCATCTGGGGTCAAATTTGACATCCACATGAATATAATGCTGCTGCATAACCCAAATGACTCCAGCTCTCTCCATGGGACTAATGTAGCATGTTCAGATTGAGTGGGAATGCAACTTTGAGCATAACTCATTTCACATTCAAAATTTTTTGAATCAGCAACAACAAAAAAAGTAGAAATTTTCTAGTCCACCCTAGATATTTGCTTTCATTCATGTTTTTAAATAATTAATGTCATTTTGAAATGGTTGAAATAAACCCAGAGAACCAAGAAAAACTGATACATTAAGCAGAGAATGGCCAAATGAAGACTGAATGAGAAGCAAAAGTCAGCTTGGCCACTCTGGCAGAATCACCCTTTCTCTTGCAAGTAGAGAAACTAACACTGTGCTTGAGAGAGCAGCCAGATGAATTTAAGACAAGTGGGAGAAAATTTTTCACATGAGCTCTCACATTGCTCTTGTCCCCCTGCAATGCATGGCAAAACCAAAGAAGCATCAGAATTTTCGTCATGACACCTTGCTGAATGCGACTGGAAAGCTCTGGAAATCACAATCTAAGTGCCTTTATATTATTATAATTAGGAAGGGCCTTACAGAGTTAGTGTCCCAGTTCCTGGGAGGTATGCAGCTTTATAGAAAGCTGATTTAATCTGCTACTTTGAAGTGGTTGAATATAAACTGTTCACTTTCTTTCTTTGACAGACACAATGGAAAATAGAGGTCCTTTATATTTGGAATGGAAATAGACCTATTTTTTGTTTTGATATCCTTTGTTAGAAGAGAAGTGCAGAAAAAAATTAGGACAACTCCTCATGTCTTAGTGGCGTATGAGCCCTGCCAGTGTCTCTCTTCCCAGTTCAAATCAAAAACTAGAATGCAAAGAGCAGAAAAATAGTAACATTTCCTTCCTCCAGCAAGAGTCCCGAAAGGACTGTAGGAGGTGTTAATGAGAGACTACAGAACAGACCTCTTCAATATCCCCTATCTTGAGAAATGACAGAAGCTTCAATCTAAAAGTCCACTGGTATGCTATATAGCCTTGATACCCCTTCATGTTCTGCCATTTCACGTTATTTGTGCTAGAAATAATGGACTACAAAACTGAGGTTAAGGAAAGGCTAGATACTGGTACTGCAAGTTTTCTGTATTTAGCTGTGCATGACTGCTAGTTCACCCTTGTCCCACAAGTTTGCTGAGAGGCAAGCCAAACAACCAGGGAATGAGGAAGAGGGGGAAAGATATAGGAAAGAGAATTAAGGACTCTAGAAAGAACATGAAAGAAAACTTTTATTGGATTTGTGCTCAGGGAAGGAAGTTGTTTTAGCGAACTAGAACACAATATACATGTTATGTTTACAGTTGTTTATCTGGAGGTTGTGCTAGCTACGAGCAAAACCTGGGAATTTTCACCCTTCAGATAAACTTATGGGTTGTTTTTTGAAGGTGTTTTTAAAGTTGAAATTTTTTGATGCAAAAAAATGTGTCACTAGCCTTGGACTGCACAGATTTCTCAGCAGGAGAGATTTCTGAAGAGAGAGGAACACTTGGAAACTGATTTGACAGGTAATTTTTACCGTATAAAATTAACAGAAGCTGTTTGAAGCTGCACATGTGTCTGAAACTTAAAAAAAAAACAGAGCTGAATTTTTGATCTGGAAGCATAGAAGATCAAAAAAGCATTACACTTTTGCCAAATGGTTCCAAAGTGTGGGGCAAAGCCGCTTACTTCCATGTTTGCATTTCAAGTCCTATTTGTAAGTTAACCATATTTATTTTTCCAGACCTGGAATTAATTTTGGAAGCTAGTGTGACTATTCTGTTATACCAACTCAGACCTCACTTCTCCCCACAATATGCAAAAAAGGTGTCCTTTCTTCACCTTTTTCACCTACAATGGATAGATTTCATCATGTCGTGGATAAAGACTGCATCTCACTACACTTTTTTCCCAGATATTTTTTGAAATCAAAATACTTCATTAGAACAAGTAAATCTGTTAAGAGTATAAATTGTAAGTGAGAGCAACGGTAAGAACCAGGGGCAGACAATTTGCTATGCAGGTTGCTCCTGCAGATTGCAGCACCCCTGTACACTGCATACCCACAGAGAGGCAGACGTTAGCACTGCTGTGAGCCTCAAGGCTGCACTGCTTCTTAGTGGAAAATGATACAGCATTAAAAATGAGTTCTTTCATCTTGTATTTCCTTAGTAGATTCTTTTATTGTGGTGATAAATTTGGAACAATGAGATTATTTGATTAAACTTCCTCAGTCACTGCTGAATGGACTACCCTGCTTGTAGAATTAATAAAAAGGCCAAGACACCTCATTAACATGCTTGGTATTGAGCTGGATTGGCAACGGTGCAGCTTAATCCTGCCAAAGGCCATTTGCTGAAGAAAGTCAGAAAGCTTTTAAATCATATTCTTAAAGGTTGAGTCAGGAGAAGATGACCTTGCAAAAGCTGTAGTCCTGAACTGCCCAGACTTCCCTCCTGCCCATTCATGCTAGAGCTGCTTACTGCACAGAACAGTATGTTAAATAGCATGCAATTCTCCATATGCAATTCAATGCATCAGGATTTATTTTGCTGTGCATACTGATTGGAAAACTAGATACAAGAGCTTAGTTTTGAAAAAGCCACATATGCCAATGTCCTCTACCAGGGATTTTGTGTCTTAGCTGTTCTTTTTCTCTTTTTTGGTATCTGGAAGTATGCTAGCATCACTTGGTGGTCTGAAGGTAAATTTTAATTTACAAGAATTTATACAGATGCAATACACCACTTTAACTATTGCCTCACAGTCTTTATAAGCAAATACAGGTCAGAAAACATGGACAAAGTGGATGAAAAGCATGTGTACATAATCATGCCAATCAAAACATCACGAAGATCAAGATTAATTACATCATCGCTGTTTAAAATCATTCATCTGTGGCACAATAGCAGTAGAAAAATTTATTGTCAAGTAAATTGCATTATAATTTTAATACACAACAGCCTACAAAACAGATCTTAATCTTCTGTTTTGGAAACACTGCTTAGATAATTTACTTAAATATGTAAAGTGAATGTGTCAGGTAGTTAAAACATTCTTTACCTCTGGTCACCTAGATGGAAATAGGTTTTTTCTATGTAAACAGCAGCAACTGCATTTCTCAACAGAAGCACACTAGTTTCAAGTCATTAAAATCTAAGCTCAATTAACCTACTTCTTTCTGGTGAAACTTCACCAGCTTAGTAGAGTTGCTTCCAAAGTCTAGTCTCTGAACTCACAGGTAGGCTGTCATAGTGAAGGGTGACATGATTTTTGTGGTCAATCACTTTACTGTATTTTCAAAAGAAAAGTGACTGCAAGAAAATTTAATTGCAAATATCTTAACTTCTATTTTTGCTTAAGCTAAGCTTATAAAAATGTCTTAGAAATTCATAGAACTTTGTGTTCCTCTTTTGGTAATGTTTCTTCTAAAGTGTATTTTTTATATTCCTTTTTCTAGGCTACCTTTATTGGTTTTGAGCTAAAGGTTTTCCTTTGCTGGCCCATGCAAAATTCCTATTAAAGTAGAACTGGGAAATGAGAGAAAATTCAAAGTAAAATTGAGCCCTATTAACAACATGATAAATATGAGGAAGGCAAACTAAAACCATACATGTAGATAAGGAAGAGATCACATTATGCTTACATATTTTCATTAGAAAAGGGGCACTCACCTTATCTGTCTTGCAGTACAAATACTGTCCTTGAAAGAGTAATCCAATGACAAAAATGACAAGTTTTTCTAAGATAGAGAACTACATGGCTCTTCAGGGAATGGCAGTGCTGTGTTAAACAGAGGATCTGTAAGAATTTTTCTCTCCCACAGTCTTCTTCAGTTCTCTGTGAGTTTTTTAATTGAGTATTTGGGCTTTAGAAATAAGTAAAAATGTTACCCTTGACATTTAGAATCTGTATTAAATAGAGAAAACAAGGATATTGCAAACCTCCCTAACTAGATTTTTTAAATACCTGCCAGAAATAAAAAAAATTATTTGTATCAAATAGCTAAAAAAGAGAAATAAATAGAATAATTTTCTTTTATTTTTATTGTTCTCCCACAGTTGAGATTTCACACATTAAAAAGTTGAAAACCAGCAACTTTTTATGGTTTACAGTGCAACGAAGATGTAATTTGCACCTTTTGTATCTCACATGGGATTTTTATATTGCCTTGAATGCACTTTTATAAACATTAAAAAAAAAAATAATGTAGCCCAAATAAAACACAGCCACTGTTACTTCCTGAACACTGAGCTACAGATAGTGTTTTGCAATCATCCAGTACTCATACACATTTGGAACAAGGGTTTTAACCCTCAGCTACTGCTAAAATTTTTGTCTTGTAACCTAACATATATTTCTCTACTAAAACAAAACAAATTCTCATCACAACATATTTTAGCCTGGCTTTTGACATCACACAGGGAGAAAATTTGTATTTATTCTTTTTGTTGTCGTATATAAAAGGGCCTTTTTTTGTGGCTTCTCCTCCCACCTGCTGAATTGTGAGTTTCTATGATACCATTCAAGACAAAAGCCCACCCACGCAATGCAGTTAATTGAGGCAGCTGTGCTGTTCTGTGCCTCAAGTTCACTTTGGCTGCATTAGTCCGTAAAAAACGACCTTGTCCTTGCAAAGCCAAGTCAGGCTCCTTTCCCTCTTTCCTCCAGCAGTTGTGGATGTTTTCTGCTTTACCTGGTATAATATTCCTCAATATTATACACAAGCAGAGATACTGTAGTATACAGAAGCCATTTTTTTCAGCCTAATTTTAACAGCCAAATTAAAAAAAAACTCAGCAGAAATATTCATCTCTGCTCATGACTTTGAAGAGATATACAATAAACATGCAATTTACCAGCAGCAGTTTTCCATCCTAAAACAATAAAGTGCTTTGCTTAGGCGTGTTTGCTGCAGCCTCCATCAGCATTATGGAAGTACTGGGACACACACGTCAAAGCATGGATTCAGTCTTGTCCATCTCTTCTCCACGGCAGAGACATCAATCTCCATTGCTCACTGGCAGCAGCTATTTCATGTGCCAGGCCAAAATCACGCCAGTAAAAACACAGACTCAATATTAGATTTTGAGGGAAGTGTTGCTGCTGTTGCTGATATTACACCATTTAATGTTTTGCATTGCATTAGTCAATAGCTACCTCTTTATTTACAGCCTACTTGCTTTTTCCATTTTATTACATTTTAGTTGTCAAACAAGAGTGAAAGGAAATAAATCCTGGGGCTAGTGTAAAGACTTGTTTTCTCTTTTCTGAATGCCCATTCTCTGGTTAAGTAGGAAGGTTTTTTTCGCTCCCCTCCAGAGTTATCATTTCATCTGATAAAATTTAATTTTTCTTGATTCTCATGCTTTACTCATGGATGCTCATCAGCTGTATGGCCTATGAGCCAGCTCAGAGCTGCAGAGTGTTATCTGTGTCATACCTTTCAGAAATGCAGTTTGTAACACTGACTTTCAGAAAGGTTCCTTGGTGACATTTTGTAAAGATAAAAATAAAGCACAAGAGATTTCCATGCAGCCTGCAATGATGGGGAGTGTTAGGAGGAGCACTGCTTACCTGCTTCCATGCCTCCAATTTCACCACATGGAATCATAGAATATATTGAGTTGGAAGGGACCCACAAGAATCACCAAAGTCCCACTCTGGGCCGTGCACAGCACCATCCTCAGGAATCACACCATGTGCCTGAGAGTGCTGTCCCAACGCTTCTTGAACTCAGGCAGGCACATGAGTGAGGCAGTCATCAAAATGACAAAAACAGAAGCAGCCAAATCACAAGGGAAAAGTAAACAGCACCAAGAAAAAACCAAACCATCCTCCCACTACTCAGCAGCAGAAAAAGGAAATTTTGGGATGAAAATATTGTGAACAACCTTGAGAACTCATTGATATGGAATCTAAATAGCTGAGCATCATACAAGAGGGCCCATAGTTGTCCACCAGTGATGACAATTACCAGCATGACATTTTCTTCCGAAGTTCAACCTTCCCTCTCTTACTTTGTTCTAGAACAGGCAGGATGGCTGCAGAGCACCCGCTTATCACCTGAGCTCCATCTTATGGAAGGGGTTTGCACCTCGTGCCATCTGTGTTGTGGTATTGCTTGACACAGACCAACAAGACAAGCAAATATACAGTGTCAAGGTCAGGGGGAGACCGACTAATCTGATTTACAGAAAGTTCCTGGGATATAAAGGAGGTAAGTAAGACCACTCATATGGCTGTGGTTGAGGATAAAAAGATAATCATTATGCTGTTCACTGATCAATGATATATTTACTTGAGTTTAAAAACTTTTTTAAACCTACACTTCATGATTCATAGATTAAATTACCAGTGTTAAGCAAAAGGCACAAAGAGCGGAATGGATGACAGGAAAATATCCCCTGAGAAATGTGCAATTCTGTAATATGAAACTGTCCAGGTGTGTGCCAGCATTTACATGTTCTTACTGTCTGTTGCTGCTTTCCTAATGAAGTATGTGTGTCTGCACACACACACACACACACACACACTTAGCTCCAGACCATGACCTCGATCAGCTCATTCTCCAAGCTGCTGTACCAATTGTGGGCCTCACTGGAGGCTGCTCACATGGGCCATTTTTGCCATCTTCTGCAGGAACACAGTCAGGCCTTAAGTAAACAAAGGATCTAGCTGTAGAGGTGTACCAAGAGATTTATCCACCCTCCCTTCCTCTACCTGGGATCCAACTGAAGCATAAATATTCTAATAGAAGGACAGTTTTGTAGTCGCTGGCCTCTTTGATCACCCAGGCTTTAAAAAACAGCCCATTGGTTTCATTCCTTTTGAAGTTGCACACAGCAGGATCATTAGCAGTAGAGAAGCAGACAGTTGCAGTGCTCAGCATTAGGTTCCCACTGTCACCATAACAACATTAAGTAGGGATGCTGAGTTATACCATCACTTAAAATGAGACTGACAAGTGCTGCAGAGTGGTGGGCAGGTGACACAGCTTTTGTTTGGAGGCTGTTCTCCCCAGCAGTGAGCCAGGAACTTGGAAAAGGAACAAACAAGAGGTGAAGACACTCTGTGCTTGACAGAACTGGAAACTTTCAGCTCTGCTTGTCTCCTGGGAAGAGATGAAGTTTTGCAGGCCTTGATAATTAATTGTGCAGCTTCTAGTTCTGGCTAGTCTGCAGATAATTCTGCTCTAATTGTCAAGCTAGAGAAGCTTCTGTAAATGATTGTCTTCTGTCCTCTCTTCCCTCTCTTCTCTCTGACACTCCAACTCTATGGACCATGATTAGATGCAACTGTAATGTGCTCTGTTCAGAATCTGAGAGTCATTTATGCATAAGTACTTGTGTTAGATCTGCCTTTTCTAAACATACTATTGGTGGAAAGTGGTGGTTGAGGAGTCATATAAGAAAGTTATCCTATTTCTCCAGAAACTAGATGTTTAAACTGTGTTCAATTAATTTCTAGGCAATTATAAATGTTATCGATGTGAATTAAGTTCCAGCTTATCTGCAACAAGATAACAACTTGTGGCACTCAAAGTGATAAATACTTTCCAGTGGCAGCTCCATGACTGTGCAGTGCAATAATCCTTCGTATTGATTGCTTAGTTCTAGACTGTCAGGCAATATAAATGGGTAAACAAGGACCTGGTTAAAACTGAAAAACGATTGTTAGCAATATGTATTGTAAGTTGAACTAAAGCGATTCCTAAATTTCTATCCCACTTGGAGATAAACAGTAAGAGATCCCTGAGGTGCAACACCGGCAAAAGGTGATGGAATTGGTCTCAACCTGCATGTCACCAGTTCTTCTGTGACAGTGTCTAGCCAAGAATCAATTCTATCACAACAGCATTTCTCAGTGCTGTAGGTAGCTTCAACTTTATCTTTTAGATTATGACGGTAGAGCCTAAGATAGAGATTTAGTTAGTATCATCAAAACCTTATGGCTGACATAGAAATGAAAGTCCAGTTCCTAGTTCTGACATCTAACCCATGACACTCAGTAAATGATAGTGAAGCTTCAAGCACACACTTTTTACAAGAGCTGACAGTAATCCTGCAATACTCTTCGCTCTAGGGTCACCTTGCGTGATTTGTCCAAACCAAAAAAAACCCACCCAAAAATCCATAAATAACAGTGAAGTCAGGTGAACTCACCTTGGAGATAAGAATAGTTTGACATTCAAACAACAGCACTAGAGTTTGTTGTCAGGAAGAATGGGGTGGGGGAAATAGACAAGGACTTTAATTTAGGACTTGCTTGCATCATTGTATTGGCAAATATTTGCTGAGTTACTGTAAAGCATTATTTGTGGTGACAACAGGCACAAGCACCAAAAGGGAATCCTAGTGGAATGAGTTTCGGTGCTATATAGCATCAAGACCCTAGGTTGTTTCAATAGAAATAAGCAAAAAATGGCATTTCTTAAGAGTTTGGAGAGGTTAATTTCAGAGAAGCCTACAGCCTCCAGGTGGTGCAAAAGCAAGGCATTGAACGGGTGAATTTAGTGCTAGGCTCCATGCAGAACATTCTGCTGCTGCCACATTTTGCCACACTCAATTACTAGCACTTCTTGTCCATGCAATGAAATATATTCATTTGTTTAAGATGTGATAATATTAACTTAATAAAACATATCTACAAGATTCGGTGTTAGAATGAAAATCAACAATACCACACTGACACAAACCTCTTCATTCCACCAGGTGCATGCTTGTTAAAATAACAGCAGCTTGGTTTTCCATTGTTCATGCATTTGTAGTTTTCCACTGCTTGAAGATTACAATGAGTGTATTGATTTTCTCATGTCCCCACATACAAAACAATATAGCTCTGACATAAAAAAGCTCTGCATACTAATATGCTAGCTAGTGTGTCAAGGAGGCTGCTTGTGGGCACTGATCTCTACTTCAAGCCAAAAGAAACTGAGCCCTCTCTTTAGAATAAATTAGAAACATGACAAAGACTACAAAGATACAAATAACTCCAGCAATTCTAGAAGCCAGCATTCCGTGCTTATGCCAAAGTAAACTCTGAGCTCACTAACTGAGCAATTTTCACGTCTAGTACTATGAAAACCTGCAGAAATCAAAGAGCAAGAACTTTGGAGTAGAATGAAAAAAATAGTGTACTTGTGCATTTCAGTACCCAACATTTGATCCAAATAATCTCCTGAAACAAAAAAGAAACTGTGGTCCAATGGTCCACAAAGTGCAGCAGCATAAGCACCACTGCTCCTAAATATGACAGCTGTTTGTAACTTTAATCACATGGACATCATCTGCTTTTATTGGAGGTTTTTTTAAATTGCATTCTACCACACATTTTGGAAACTTTTGAGAAGAAATAATTGTGCATGCTTGCCTTTGACGTGGTGAATATGAAAGTTAAATGCAGTGCATATTGATTATTAGTTGCAGAGCTCATTATAGGCAGCATCATCTGAGAGCAAAGCAGTTCAAAGAGGACAGGCAAAGGTAAATTCTAAACAGAAAATCAAAGAACCAAAACAAAATATTATAGATAAAAGCTCGAAGGAAGGAAGACAAAGATTGCAGAATATTAATAAAATCCTAGGATTTCCAGGCTGGCTGGGACTTTTGCCATGCTGGTGGTGATGTTCATATAGTACCTCCAGCACTGCTGGGTAAAAGCACACTAGAGCTTTTTACTGACATGGTGGTGTAAAAAATCAGATTGGCTTCTGGAGTTCTTGAGTGCTTGTGGAAGCACTGAAGTTTTTTGCTAGCACTCTATATGAGGAACAATGAAAACCCACAAAAACAGCAGAATATCTCATGTCTTCATTCTGACATGAAGACAAGGCTTTTAAACATGAATGTATATGCCTTTTATCAACACTTCACATTTATTTATTATTTCAGTCAGTTATATCCAGCCACTTTTCTGATGACCCTGTCTGCAGCTTTTACCAGGACTCTTCCAACATTTTTCGCTTAACAAGAACAGGACACAGGTATGTGTGTCCACCTATCCTCTTTCCTGAAGAAATCACAATCACTTATTAATGATTTGCCTCATCACAGTGTAAAGCTTCAGGATTATGTGTTCTTCTCCTTTCACTTCTCTCCCTTAATGGCCCACTGACCATACCTGAATAAAAGAACCTAATAAGCTTAATTGAATGAGCTTTGATCTTCCTAAACGTCTGAGATGTGGCCATAGCACTGACCTAGGGAAAAAAGTGAGATTGAACATCCTCCAGCACACATTGGATGTGAAAATACATCTCCCACTTGCACTGCTTAACGGGTGAATTTAGTGCTATCCTGACATTTTTAAGTCAATCACCAGACTTGCATTTTCTAGAGGGACTAGAGTCTGCTGCCCAGGTTCTTAAAATGTAACAACTGGACTTGTTAGAAGACAAATATTTATTCTGGATTCCAGGGAGGTTCTGAGTCAGAGTTGTATGGCTGAGATTTCTGACCAAAGGAACACTCACCAGCTTAATAATGGCAGCTTCTAGAATACTGCAGTTCAGTGTCTCTTTTTCTTGCATATTCAAGACTTTAATCATCATCTTCATCCATCACAGAAATTCAATAAGAACTTCAGAACTGCCCCTTGATCAGATTATAGAGCTCAAGTCAATGTGAGAGCTAATTTATTTTCTGTGGCCAGTGAAGTTGCACCTGTTTCCCTTGAGGATTGCTGTGGGCAGGCATATGAAAACACTGTCGGTAACACCTGTCGGTAAGAGGTAACACCTCTGGGATAACATCATTTGTTAGAAGGGGGAAAGTTACTGTGCAAGAGCAACTACAGCAGGAAGGAGGAGTGAGAACATGTGGGAGCAACTGCCCTGCAGACACCAAGGTCAGAGAAGGAAGTGAGGGAGGTGCTTCTCATCGAGCAGGTTTGTTGGCAGTCCCCAGGAGGGACTCATGTTGGAGAAGTTTGTCAAAAAGTACAGCACACTGGGAAGACTCCCACTGAAGAAATTCACAGAGAACTATCCATGGGAGGGACCCTGTGCTGGATCAGGGGAAGAGTGTGAGGACTCCTTCCCCTGAGGAAGGTGCAGCAGATGAAGTCTTCTGCAGCCCACATTCCCCATCCCTAGGTGCTGCTCATGAGGAAGGAGGTAGAGAAAATTAGGAGTAAAATTAAGCCCAGGAAGAAGGGAGAGGTGAGGGGAAGGTGTCTTAAGATTACAGGTGGTTTCCTCAGGATCATGATGTGATTTGTAGTAAAGTAAAACTGGTTTCCCAAATCAAGTCTGCTTTGCCTCTTGCAGTGATTGTTGAGTGATTCCTCCCTGTCCTGATTGCAACCCACGAGCCTTTCATTATGTTTTTTCTCCCCCTTCCCAGCTGAGGAGGGAAGTGATAGAGCAGCTGTGGGCACCTGGTGTCCTGCCAGTACCAACCCACCACATTTCTCTACTTAGCCATCAACACAAAAGAATCTTGGTACTGAAAAATATTGAGCTACTTGAATTCTAAGAATTGTTTTGCTTGCTAGAATGTCAAGGCTGACGCTGACACATGCATACTCCCCATTTACAGGGAGAAAATGCATTTGAACAGAAGGGAAAGCAGATCAGATTTTGCAATACTTTCCGAAATACCATCCATTTGCCTCAACTAGATGAGCTTTTATCAAGATCTTATAAAAAAAAAAATTAACAGCATTTTTCTCCTCTTGCCTGCTTTGATCAGTTGTGAGGAAATTAAAAAGGCTGTCACTATTCAGCCTTAGCACCATAATCCTATTGAGATGAATGGTGCAATTAGCATCTCTGAAAACATTTGCTTGACCATTCAAGCAGTCCAGAATATCATCTTTCTCCATGTAAGATTTTTATAGTTGTTATTTATTAATATCAGTAAATGTCAGAGACATTAAGTAGAAAAATTGTTCTAATTTTCAAAACAAAATCTGTAGAGAATCCTTTTTCCTAAGAGGACCACATAACTTTTCACTGTCCTGGCCTGAACTGGAAATTTAAATATCATTAATCTGCAGGTAGAAAGATTACATCCAAGTTTTGATTTTCAAAGCACATTAGCTTAACAAGTTAACCCCGTCCTGTTCCAAGCTCCTCAAATCAGGAAGGACATTGAGGTGCTGGAGTGTGTCCAGAGAAGGGCAATGGAGCTGGTGAAGGATCTGGAGCATAAGTCCTGTGAGAAGCAGCTGAGGGAGCTGGGGGTGTTCAGCCTGGAGAAAAGAAGCTCAGGGGTACTGCTTGAAACTGCTTGAAAGTGGGTTGTACCCCCACTCAGGTGGGGGCTGGTCTCTTCTCCCAGGCAACCAGTGACAGGATGAGAGGACTTAGTCTTAAGCTCTGCCAGGGGAGGTTTAGGTTGGACATAAGAAAAAAAAATCTTCACAGAAAGGTTGATTAAATATTGGAATGGGCTGCCTAGGGCAGTGGTGGAATCACTACTCCTGGAGATGTTTAAGGAAAGACTGGATATGACAGTGCCCTGGTCTAGTTTGCAAGTGGTGTTTGGTCATAGGTTGGACTTGACGATCTCAGAGAGATCAATTTTCCCACCTAATCGTGGTTTTTTTAATTGGAAAACCCCAAACCAACAGACCTAGAACTTTGTTTTACCTATTCTTAGCAGCTCAATTGATAATTTTAATCAGAAAGCCCTGTTAGAGTACAGTAGAATCAAACTGTATTCTAGTATTAAAGTGTTTGTCTACTCTTCATATGAAATGGGATATCTAAAAACATGGTGAAGAATTTGGACAGGTGCTGTGGTTATGCAAATATTAATAGTTTGTTTGTTTAGGTCTTTAATTTTTGGAAAAGTTTGTTCAGTTAGAACATGGTGTGTTCACCAAAATCTTTTAGAAATAATGTATTTGTAGATACCTAATACACTTTTTTCCCAAGACAGGATAGACAGAAAGGCAGCTCCTTATTGTGTGTACATCTACTACTGCCTATTTAGGACTACTTGAGAAGATGAACTATTGTATCTAGCAGTAGCCACTTACTTTCATTCAGAAAGGGATGTAGGGAAGAGTTCAGTACTTCATCATCACACTTTTAATGCTCTCTGGAGTCCCAAGCTGACTGAGGATGTTCCCACTCCCTGTAGGCATTCCCAGTGCCAGACAGATAGCATTACCATGATTTGAAGGCAGACATCTTCTCTGAGATCATTGAGAAGATAATTCATCTTCAACTCATTCAACAGGATTCACAGGATTTTCAGAATAATTTCCTATGGATTATCTGCCTTCAGGAGCAAGAAAAATAAAGAACTATTAAAGCAAGGAGATGGGAAATTTCACCTCGCGCTTTTCTTGAGGCATGGGAAGAGAGGGCAATCTGAAAAACCAGTGTGCATGGGAAAATACATGAAGATGTTCATAGAGGTTCCCTTTACTGAGCTTTATTTATGGCTTTCACAGCTCCAGAAGACAAATCTCTTACTTTTGCAGTTCCAACAGGTCAGCATTTACTATTGCAGAGATCTTTATACTGCAGTCTGTAAGAGGCAGCAATAATGCTAATTTTCAAAAAAACCTGAAGATTAAACGCAGCTTACCCAAGCAGACACTTTGAAATAGAATGAGGATGGGGTCAAATGGATCCAACAGTGATAACAGAAACCTGCTGAGCACATTGATCACATGCTAGAGCAGGCATTATTACCAGCTTTATGTTAGTCACTCTGGATAGGAGTAAAAACTCAGACAATCACCTGACAATGTTAGTGAGATATACACTATTTCCTCAGTCCCACTTTTCCTCTATGAATATCAATCCTCTCAGGCAAAGAGGAAACAAGGGCTTCAGAGTAAACAAGAGACCTGTGCTCTAATCTCCTATGCAATACAGTTTGAAACACCTGGAAGATTTGTCTTTACTAACACAGATTGTGCAATATCTATTTTTCCACATTAAAAATCTATACTTCAATGTTCAGCACTCTGTATTACGAAGATATATATCCTGCTTCTTGTTAGCACAATGAATATTTGCATTCCACTAGCAACTTGTGATAGGTCCTATGATCATGAAGAGAAAAAACAGATAATTTATATTTCTTTTTAAGACAGTTAAAAAATTGTTATAATATATTCTTCCTATTAAGTCAAGTAAACCATAACACAGCAGCATACCATAACAGCAGTCGAACACACAATGAACCTGCTAGAGATCACTGAGTCAAAAGCTTTTATATCTCAGTTAATGCATTATGTATGCGATAAGTGGCTTCCCCTTCCAGTTTAATCAAGATTAACTGCTTGGATTGCAAATACTCTCTATTCTCACAGTACTGAAAACAATTATACAAGTACAAAGAAATTTCATAGAAGAATTATGTAACTGAAAGTAGGAATCAACATTGATCCACATTAAGTTCTGTGGTTCTGTACAAAAGTCAATTAATATTCAGTGATCACATAAAACATCTTTTTAGAGTTGGAAGTGTGCCTGAAGTGCATCAGCTTTTGAGGAGGGAGGCCACTAGAAGTATCTTAATAAGAACTACTTAAAATGAAGACCTGAGTGTTCTGGTTTTTCTAGCAATTAACAAGGTTTTCTCTACTTTCCATGAGAAATCCCAGTCCTAGATTCATTATCAGCATTTCTCAGCATATGCCTAACTGATTTTGGCATAAAATCCCCAGCCAGAGCCCAGAACCAAGTTTTTCAAGGAATAGCTCCTCTGGCAGCTCAGCCTGTCCTTCAGCAGCCCTTTTCACACTGAAGCTCCGGCCTGTCTCAACCCACACCAGCAAAGATCTTATTCCATTTGTTTCCTCCTGTCTTCCAGTCTCTGCAGTTAGATGATCACGAAAGTAACCACAGATTACTTCAGCTGAAGCAGAATTCGAAATGAGTGTGTTCAGACACAGCTCTTCCTATTTGAGTGTCATACACTTTGGTAGTAAACATTTGTACAGGTGCAATAGGTCCAGATTGTATTTGTGGAAACATAGAACTAATTGTAATCCTCTAATTTAAAGTTTACTTCAGAGGGTATCACTGTTATGAACAGCTCATTATACTGTAGGTGCAATAGTTATTTAATGTGTTTTTTCCAAAATAAGACTGAATTCCTTACTCAAAAAGTATTAATTTGGTTTTCTTGCAGCCTTTCTGTCAAATATTTTATAGAAAGCATTATATGAAACTGGCATTATCATGTCA
Source organism: Polioptila caerulea (assembly GCA_013397295.1). Taxonomy (NCBI): domain Eukaryota; kingdom Metazoa; phylum Chordata; class Aves; order Passeriformes; family Certhiidae; genus Polioptila; species Polioptila caerulea. The sequence goes on along the minus strand of VYXF01003480.1, from coordinate 1,375,661 downwards.
ACTTGGTATCAGTACTGTATTTTGTAAGCCATACTTTCACAGTTAAGCAGCATCAGATGTTCAACATGTTCATCCTCTGTGACTTATAATTTGAAGTCTTGTTCTGTGTGGGACAGGGACGGTTGTGGAGCTTGTCCTGTCATATCTGATAAGTATATCTTATGGCATGATTGAACCTCAGAACAGGGCATATTCCAAAACCAGCTTTAATTGTTCTGGTTGAGGGGTGCTTTACTGTGTTGTGTTATATTATATATATATATATAATACATGTTATATTCTAAAAGACCTTATGTTTGAGTGAGGGAGCTGAGGAACTGTGGGACATTGCCTTGTTACTCACCAGCACTGAAGCAAGCTTTGGGCAATGACACACTCTTCTCAAGTCTCTAAATTACCAGTTTCACACTGGATTCTCACCAGGAATCTCTTTTGGGCTACATTGAAGCGGGAATGGGCTTAAGTCAGATCTGCTGACAGTAGACCAAGAAAAAGAAAAAACCGGATTCCAATTTCACTGCTCTCATTTTATGTTGTCACATAATTACAGAACTTCATTTCCTGCCTGTAAATTGAAAAGCTCATTGCAATACATTTTTGTGAGTATAATTGCATACCCATGTAATTCAATCCTTACTGTATTTTATACCGTGCATTTAATAAGTTGAATTAAAAAAAACTTGATGGTTGTTAGTTGTTAACACATTTAGGGAATTAAATCAAGCTTTAAACCAATGCTGAAATATTTGACACAAACATCAAAGGCAAATCATAATACAAATCTCTACTATGTACCCTGTTCTGCAGTTTCTTACTGCCTCTTTGGGTAGGAGAGGGAGCACGTGCCAACTTATCTATACTGAAAACAGCTTCTAGCAGAGTTGTGCACCTCTGATAAATAATGTTTTGCATGCACCTCATTAAATGTGGCAGGTGGAATAGGTAGGTGGGGGTGGGGCAAAAAAAGCACCCCTTCTCCATGGAATCAGTTGGATATAGTTCCAAGAGTGGTTTTGTCTTCATTTTGCCCAGAAGAGCAGACACTGACCAACACACTCCATGCACCCAAACCTTCATCTGCAGGCATTCTGGGTCTATGGACTGTGCAACATAAGGCCAAGATTGTCTAGCTACCACTAGACTAAATTTCAAAAGACAAATGTGCTGCCTGTGGTCTGATAGGCTGTTAAAAAAAAATAATTAGCAAAACAGTTTAACAGAAACAGAACATAGGCAAGAATATTTATTCCTTGATGTCCGAGTATATGCAGTTGCCTCCCTCAAACCTTATGAGACCAATTCTTTTATTCACACTATTTCAAAATCCCACTTCATTGCTTCCTGCTGTGCAATGGAGGTATAACCACTACAAGAGGGGCCTGAACCTCTGTGTCTTACACAGTCCAGTCAGATAAAACTTAATTCTTCCCTTTTCAGTTCCCTCACAGTTTTTGGCCTATTGTCTTCTCTTGTTCTATGTGAATTTATGCCACTCTTCAGTGGCAAGCACATCTCCTTTTTATTTCTGGTATGACTGACATAAAATGATAGAGTCCAAACAAACTTAGCATGCATGGTTGGCAGTCTTCAAGGAAGTCCATGGGAGCATACTTTGCATAAATCTATTCACACAATGCCCATAAAATATTAAGTGGAAAGTGTAGGGAAGTAAGAAAGATGTCAGTTATCTTAATACAATTTGCTTCTTCATCACGAAAATCAATTATGTCTTTTTTTTCCTAGATCTGTGCCATTATTTGTAACCTGAACCATTATTAGAGTTTTATGAAGGACAAAAGAAAAAAAGCAAACCATAATGCTTTATGCAGCATAAGCTGTGACACTACAGATGAGTTTAGGTCTCAGAGATCCATGCCAACACTTTCTTCAAATTTTACAGCCTAACACTACCAGAAGAACAATTGTCTTTCTGACAAAACACAGCCTCCCTGGTGAAAGCAAGATTACACTTAATGATATTTTTTTTAAAACCCAAACCTCATTATTAAAAAAAAAAAAATCTATAAAACAAGTAACGTAATATTTATTTAAAAGACAGTTTGAGCAATTGTTTATTCTAATTATTTTAAAATCTGATACTTTCAAGTTGTGATTCCCATTAGTGTAGGAACCTTGCAATAATTGTGAGGGAAACAGGGATTCATAACAAAGTATTAGTTTCAACTGATAATTGCTGTGAGTCATTTCTTTTCCCATCCAACCTCTCACCAATGTGATCCTGATTTCCAAAATCCCAAGAAGCAAAGTTTGTTTTGTACATTATATGTAGGCAAAACAGGGAAAGTCAACCACAGTTCCCCACACACTGAACCACAATGTGCCAGCTGCCAGGTTTTGGGAAGAGAGGAAGCAGGGAGTTGTTCTGGACTACTAGACCAAACCAGAGGAAGAGATTGCATGCAGGGGCAGGCTGAAGGATCCACACCAGCAATTATTCATTCTATGCTCACCAGTTGTCAGCAACTGGCAGCTTCCTGAAGCACAGTTCTGCCAATTACACTGCTCCTGAAGAGGGACTCAAAGCTGACATCTCCCACCTCTGGTAACACTGCGCCTCCTCCAATAGCCTTCGCCTGCTGTGCTACTCAGAACAAGCACAGGCATCTCCCTCTTCCCACAGCCACTTGCAGAAGCCCCAGGTAAGGGCTTTTTATAGGGCTCCCTCTCACCCAGGGTGCCTGAGGCATAGATACTTACCCCACCCAGACCCAAATAAGAGACCACAAATCAGCACCATTGATACTATAGCAAGAGTTGGTGGTGATCTCATACCAGCAGGTGGGCTCTGGACCTCCTTTTTGTTGGTATGAGGGATGTGGGGAGTTTTGTGTAAAATAAGATCCCTCACCCTTTCCACGAGAGCCTGCAAAGGGTTCTGTTACTCGTTTACTACATGTAGATCTCTTATGAACCTTTCTCATTTTTTATCCTTTCCAGGATTGTCTTGAGGACCTTCCTTCTAGGGCAGTCCTCCCTAATAGGCAATTTGGGCAAGAGGAGGAAGCGGGCTCCTTTTAACACTTTCCAGGCTACTACAGTAAAAAGGGTGCTTGTACCTCCACGTGAGTTAGGAGGTGTTAAAGAAATTGTACTGGAAAGTGGGCTGATCTGATGTCTAGGGGTAAAGGAAACTCTTTGTGGGCTGGTGAGGCTAACATTCCAACAGAGCATTGTGCTTACCTACTCCAATTTTTTTAAGAATGTTGCAAAATCAAATGAGTGCAAAGAATTGTTGTGAAGTGACTAAAGGGCTGAAGCAAATTCATCACAGGGAAAGATTTTAAAATGTAGTTTGATTATTTCATCAACAGTGAGCCTAAGAATATTGACTGTAATACATAGCTGCCTGCATGGAAAAAGAAAACAAGCCCCTGTAGTAATTATCTATGTAAACCAGAACTATACAAAATTTCAAATGAGAAAGCTCATGTTTTTACTTTGCATGAAATTTAACTTTCAGGAAACCACCCATGAAGCAAAATAATGTATTCCTCTTTTTGGTTTTTATCTTCGTTATTTCAGAGGTTATAACTTGGTGGTACTTTCTTTTTTTTTAAATATAAAAATCATTATACCTCTGTGTCATCAATAAAAATTATTATCCCTATTAGAATATATGTATTTATTAAACACAGAAAAAATGAGGCAAGTACATGAGTCTGGTTGCTTGACTATGAATTATGATTTTGGCAGAAATCTATCTTCTAGTATCTTTTTTTTAGAAAGGATCATAAGTTTCTAAAGGCATTTTAGGACTAAGAGGCAGAGGAGGGCTAGAAATAAACCCCTACTCAGAGGAAAGAGAGGCAAAGTCATGTACTTTCTGGTTTGGATGCTAATCAATTTATGGGAGATTCCTAGAGTGTCTAATATAAAAGTTAATGGGTTTTCTCCATGGCAGATCTCCTTAGAAAGTTCTTTGAATATCCATAGGGAACTTAAATCATCCTTCCAATTGCATTTTAAATTGGTGTTCTTGAAATATCTCAGTAGAGATGGTATTCTGTATTAACTTCTGTAGTTGTGACAATAGTTTTTCAAGCAGTCTACTGCTTTAATCTTTATTAAACCCTGTAAAGAGCCTTTCAAGAAAGTTTAACTATGGTTGAAATTGTGTCAGCTATTGCATAATTTTACATAATTTTACCTTCTTCATGATGTGTGGAGAGGAGCCAGCAGCTCAGCTTGCCTCTCTCTGGAGCAGCGTGCTGCCCTTCATGGTACAGGAGACTCTGGGGTGGCAATGTGCCTCGGCTGAGCAGGTCCATGGGGAGCACTGGCCTCCTGCAGCACCAGGCTGGGGACATGCTGGATGGAGTGCAGTGCAGATCTCTTCCACAGCACCTGCTGCTGGGTGTCTGTCTTCAAATTGGAGTCAGGGGTATATGGAGGTGGCCTGGCTGCTTGGAAAATCTGGGAGATCCCTGGCCAGAAACGGCCACTGCAAGTGNTGCTGGGTGTCTGTCTTCAAATTGGAGTCAGGGGTATATGGAGGTGGCCTGGCTGCTTGGAAAATCTGGGAGATCCCTGTCAGAAACGGCCACTGCAAGTGCCCTCTCCTTTCTAACTTAGCCCCTAGTACACAAAGTCCTTTCCTACCTTCACATGAGATTTTCTGTAGTACTTTGCAGGGAGCATGAGAAATTTGATGGAAAGTTCAACGAGCACGCTTTTGGGTTTCTTAGCTCCTCCCTGACTTCTAAATCCAACAAACTGCAGCCAAGTGAATGTAGTGGCCAAAGAGCATGGCTGTCACCTCAGCAAGGCAGCTTGCAATACCAGCAAGGAATGCCATGGGTACCAACTCTATCGATGTTCATCTTGGCATGGTGTGCTTCTGGGAACTGCCATAGAGAGACAGAAGTAAAACCAGTGGAAGTCTCCATGCCACCCCAGGCACATCCTGCCTTTCTGTGTTCTGTTTGGCCAACAATATGGCTCACAACCTGTTGTTTTGGAATTAAATCACTGAAATGGTATCTAAGGGAAGTAACAGCCCAGCTCTGGCTCCTGGAGGCATTTTGCCTATGTAGAGGATGGCCTTCAATGGCTCTTGAGAAAATGACAACAGGAAAGGTGGAAGCATATGTGCAGTGTTGTTAAAACCTCAAAGAGAGCTGTGGTGGAATGGCAGAAGAATACTCTCCAAAGCCTGGGATTTTGTTACATCTTTGAATTGAATGGGCAATATTATTACTAAAGCTTTATCTAATATAGGAACACAGACAAAAATTCATACTGCAGTACTTGCCCCATTGACTTCCTGCAGCAGTGCAACCCACCAGCTAACCAAAGTCTGCTTAAAGAAACATCAAATTTTAAAAAATATTTTTTGGAATGAGGATGCAAGAAGGCAGGGCTTGACCACACTGCAGGTTTGCAAGGGCTAAAGGCTGACTTTTTTTAAACTTTAAGCTGTAACTACAGAATTGTAGGTGTCTTTTAACAGGAGATGACTAAGATGGTTTTGGCATTTGGTTCTGTAACACACAACCTGGTGGCTGAAGGAAAGGCCCCCTTGGCACCAGCTCTGAAAATCTACTTGCCTCTTGCTCAGTCTGTTTTTACTGAAGAGGTCAGGAGGTGCTTTTACCTTGGTGCTTCTCCACCCTGAGGTTACCATCGTCCCCATCGACCAAGTGGTGACAGGAGAGTAAAAATGATTAATGAAGCAAATTCTCCCTTCTTACCTCACAGTGAAGTTCTGGATGGAGGCATGTTTCTATAGTAACAATAATGTCTTCAGAAGAATTTGTTGGTTTATCTCCTGGATTAATTGTTTGGAGCCTTACAATGTTTGGAATGTAAAATATCTTTCTTCTCCACAGAAAGCAGATTGTTTCTTCATTTATAAAGAGCAACCAAAATTAAAGAACATAGTGACTGACACTTAATATTACTAAAATAGGATATTTTTACAATTTTATAATGCCAACAAACACCCCAAACCAGCCCCTCCTCACCCCAAAATAACCAAGCATGGGAGGAATATCTGTGAAATATGCTGAAAAGAATGGATGAAGTGGTCTTTACATTTGGTGGAGCAGGGCAATGTCTCATGACAAGAAAGAAAGCAAAGGTGTTTTTTCTAAAACACAATCATTTCAGTTCATAATTAAACCATTCCATACACTCAAGAATACCACGTAGTATCTTTTTCATAGGATGCAGGATTCATAGGATGTTTTTGAGAAACACTTTTCTTATTTGCAGGTGCCTTTGTAGGAATGCTTAGGAGCATGTATTTTTATGCCAATGTGATAGAAAAACTGCTTGAATTTCCAGAAACACTTGGACATTCTTTTGCATTTCCCTGACAACAGGAAAATGACACAATGCAGTTCCTTCATGCTGGCTCTTTGCAATGGGTCCTCTACACTTCCAGAAGGATCAGTGTATTTCAGTCAGTCTTTGCATTGTGCTGAAATTAGTCTGTGGAGAACAGGGTCTTTAATTCTTCCCATTATTTTTTCTAAATATGAGCTCCATGCCTTTTCTCCCTGTCTAAACAGATCTTTAGGGCACAATGCATACTAAACCATCCTATTTTCAGGTGAGTTTATGGATTAGTACAGGTTATGTACCCAGAGTATAGGAGTTTGATTTATGTGACATGCTGTGTCCTTGCAGAGCATGATCTGGTACACTCCTAGGGGTCTGTAGACTGTCCCTTCTATTCTAAAAGATGCTAGAGACTCCTATTCTGGCCTTTATTTTTTTATTTTGAAAACTGTCCCAAATCTGGACATAGTCCTGGGCAACATGCTTGAGTGAAAGCCTTGTTGAGCAGGAGGCTCAACTAGGCTAGATCATCCCCAGAGGTGCCTTCCAACCTCATTCTGTGATTGGAGGGGATTATGTTTTGCCTTGCCTGCAACTTTCTGCAGAAGTTTTCCCATGCATCTCAAAGCTGTAAGACCAGGCCAAGGGTTCTTTTTACACATGCACATTTTGGGCAGTTCTGGCCACAGGGGACAGAAGCTTGTCAGATCGGGGGAGGCAAGGAGAGAGACACAGAGATACTACACAGGACGTGCAGAAGTCACCAGGGAAAACACAATTCTCCTCATTACCTGGGAAGAGGTAACAAACACCCAGAAGGCTGCAAAGAGAGCAGCAGAGCTCTGGCAGGTGTGCTGTCTGTGTGCTGCTGTGGGACCTCACAAGTGCACTCCAGGCTGTTGTGCCTCTTTCTGCTCCAACGGGGATCTGGAACAGATAGAGCAAAAGCTGATGTGGCTCATCAGGAGGATTTAGGAGATCTGCCAGTAGGATACAGAATCCTTTGATATCCTATATCCTCCTCAAACACTATTAAGCTGCTCCTGTTTTCACTATTTCACTATCACATAGCTGTTGGTTGACTAATCTGAACAGATGCGTACATAGATAAAGTTACACATTTTTGCCAACTTGAAAAAAGTTGCATAAAACCTGTGAATGACCATTAGTAATGGAATATTAACCTTTTCACTATTGCTAATCAGTTGTTTTAAACTTATAATCATTGAACGCAGAGACAACCTGAACTGTGGCAAAGGAGCAGCTACAAGTACAATACACTCCATGATTTTCTGCAGTTTGTATTCTGTAAATACTTGCGCTCTTACAGTAGTATTGATCTGGGCAAGTGAAAATTGTCGTGATCAGTGTTCAGTGACAAGTAACTGGGGAAGTAAAAAAAAAACAAAAAAGTAGTTCTATTCATAGGAGGACCACCTGTGGATATGACAGATGTCTATGTCATGGCTCCTACACGTGGAGCCAAACAGCTCTGCAGAGGTGATTTTGCAGCCTTACAGCCTTGGGAATAACTTTAAGAGAACTTGTAACTATTTGTCCTTGCTTTAGGTATTTTTCTCCTCAGAGTTTTCAAGATAATGCTCAGAAACTGACAATCACACTTACATCACCTCACAGAAACTATAATTTCTGCCATGATTTTGTGTATTACTTCAAAATATGCCAAATCCCCTGCATGCTACTTACTTGTTTCTAAACTGGCAATGTGCAAGATTTTAGTCTACTTCAATGCACCTTTCTGGTATTTGAACCCAGGTACATAACATCTAAAAAGCCACGAAAAGTGAAACCAATTGAAAACTGGTATGAAGTTGAAGCCTACAGTGTCCATTTGTTTCTTCATACAGTTTGCTATGTCCTAAGACTTTAGATTTTCCAGCTTCAACATTTTTTGTGTTGGACTCCAAAAAACAAGCTAAAAAATTATATTTTATCTCAGCATTTTTGCTGAACTGGAATACATGTGAAAATTTCTCATCTTCTGGAAAAAAGACTTTGTAGAAGGTGTCTATTTTTCTGTATTTAAGAAACATCTCTGTACCTACAGTTCACTTACAATAATAAAATGGACCAACAGGCTCTCAATGACAATTCATAATATGGTGATATCCACTGATATGGATAGAAGACCTGGGAAATAGAAAGAGATAAAATTTATTTCTGAGAAAATGGTTTATTTTCATTTGAAGACTCTTACTAGGATTCATAAGAGTATTTATTTTTCAATATACATGATCTCTATCTTACCTGTCAAGTTCTCCTTACTGCCTGAAATAAGACCAGTGCCCTCCTAGTGGTTGGACAATGCTTAGGTCTGCAAACCAAGACAAATCCTAATAACACCTCTTAAAATGTCTCTCCACATTTCTGTGGGATGAATCAGAATGGATGTTTGCAGTAAGCATCCTTTTATGCAGTGTCCCCGCTTCTGCCTTGACTGAATGCTGGTTACCTCTGCCAGGAGAGTCCTGATTTCAGCACTTCTCTTCTATAGGTCCATTTGCGACTTCATGACAAGTTATGGAGTTTTTTCTTCAAGACTATCCCAGCTGGGTGTTGGGTCATGCAAACTCCTTGGAAGGGTATCCCAGCTTCTCTCTGAATAGTGAATATCCCAGCCCACTTTCCCCTGAAATTTGTTGAGATATAACTTTGAGTCTAACTGAATACTCATCAGCCTCTGAGGGATCATTAAGCTAAACTATTCTATTTTAAGGTATTAGAAAGGAAAACACTTTTTTTCATGGATTGTTACGCCATGAAACAAACTACTTCCAAAGTATATAACCAGCTCAAGGATTTTGAACTGCAAACATCACATGCAAAAGAAAGGACTATACTGCCTTTCTGTTAGTGGTGTCATTTTAATATAACTCTTCCTTGTCACAAGATCTTTCATGAAAACAGCCCTTTACTCAAATAGCATTATCTGAGGGAGGATGAAGTTAAAGAGCTGTGATGGAGTGAAGTAAAGAATTTAAAAAGTTGTATTATTGAAAGGAGTCTTGTGTGACTCACTCAGTTATTTCATGCCAGTATAAGCCCATACTTGCACCATGTTTTCATTGATTTTCATCATATAAAAATAATGCTGAATTTTGATTTTAATGTGTTCTGTATAAAGACAGAAAGATATTTTAAAGTATAATGGTAATCATCTGTCTATAGCACAGAATATTATACCTGGATTAATTTTATTGCCTTTCTTCATGGTACTCTGAAGCAGGAGCAGGAACTTGGAGACACTGCAGTCTTCCAAGCAAGAAATAGAATAGATGAAGCAGATGACTGGCATATCCTGGACAGTGAGGTTTTAGTTTTTGATTAAGCACAATTTAATTAACTTTTGGGTTACTTGTGTAGCAGTGGCTGTTCAGTATGGTGAGGGGAGATGCTGCACTTAAAATTATTATGCACCAAAGTATAATATGGGGTTGGAAAGAAAAATGTTTGGAAATCAAGAAGGCAGAGAGTTACTATTCCTCTTTCAGCTTTATCATGGTGTGCTTACTGCACACTCTGTTGTGGGTGGTGGTATGTGTTTATAAGCAGTGCTCTGCACAGGACCTTCCTCCTTCAGATCATGGGATGAACCTGCTTGCAGAGTGAACCAAGGCTGTGCAAGTTGATAACCAAGTCCTGTGCCTGTTGTAGGAACTGGAAAGTACTCAGCAGATGAGTCAGAAAGGATGAGCTCATGGCTCAAGCAGATTAATGCTGCAGAGGATTCAGTTTTCCTGTCACTGTCTCAGCCTCAGATGACTTTGAAGTGCTACAAGTCACCTACTGTAACTTTTTGCACTAATAAGCTGTATTTGATGAGATCCAGGGCTGAATTTGTCCAAGCAGAGCTGTAGAGGGTGTTTGCACCCACAGCAATGACTGCTCTCAAAAACCCAGGCTAGTCCTGGGGACCTAGCTGCTCCTTCCCACTGGAACTGTTAACAGCAGGTAAAAGTGAGCAGAGGTCCTTTTGTACTCAGGATTGCCCTCCCACATGTTTCATCAGGCTAATACTGAGAACATGAAAACCATGGAGCTTAATGGTTTAGGGCTCTCTAATACCACAGAAATATGAATTTCCAGTTTGGAGGCAGTGGTCTGTGCAGTATGGAGGAGCTACTATAGTTGCTAACTATTTTGCTTTGCCCCAAAACACTAGCCTGGAACCAGCAGTAGAGTGAAAACTACCCTGAAGATGGTTTTGCAGCATCACTAGCCTCTGTGCTGCTAAAAAAAAATGCATTAAGATAGTATTACTTTTGCAAACCAAACACCGTCATATAAGAAGCCTTGACATCGTGACAGACCACGAAATTGCAATATTGTGTTGCCTATGGATGCCTTAATGCAGCCTTCATCTAAATGGTTCTTTGGGTGGAAATAGAAAGACTATGCAGCAACAAATTGCATATAGATTTTCAGGCTGGGAGGTCTTTAGTGCTCACCTGGCAGATTCATGTCAGACACTACCTTTTATTCCACGATTCCCTGATCCATACAAAGCTCCGTGCCAATCTCCACTGTCTTCAGCAGGTAAGGTATGTTTGTATAAACTGTAAGTCAGACTGGCATCTGGATAAAAATAAACTGCATTTGAAGCTTTTTGGCCAGCCTTCACCTGAATACCATAGAAAGATTATGCCTTTATATGTAAGTTTTTCTTGTACTGCTCTCTTCTAAGTCTTTTCGATACTGTGTATTCTCCAGCTAACCTGAATGCAATCCTTCACATTTCCAAGACTTCTTTTAAAACAATGGAAGGCAGTGATCCTATTTCAGAGACAAGTAAAGAGAGGATGATACAAAAGCAGTCTAAAAACCTGGTTGAGCAAATGGACTTCACAGTTCCTTACTTCTCTCTTTGGACCTAAGTATTTAATGTGAGCATTTTAATTCTGCTTTAATTCAGAAAACAATGTTCATTTAAACAAACAAACAAAAAAAGATCTCTAAAACCAAAAAATATTGAGTCCAAGATTATGATACTGAAAACATTGTTTTTGTAATAACAACAATAGATTTATGGGATATTTTTGTTGTAGCACAACAGTCCTCTGTTTCAAATCACTGAACAGTTTCAGGCAAGATGAACTTAACTAGTTTATTGCTGATGAAACTAAGTTAACTGTCCAAAGTCTATGCTGCTGAAGAATGCTCTACCAAAGGGACAGAGCTCTAAAACCCATGCACATAGCAGTCTACCACTTGTAAAACCCTTTCAGTAATATCCATTCGTGGGAAGAGCAGGAATCTGAGATACAGCATTGGTTTCACTTCAGTCTGTTCACAAAAGCTGGAAATTATATTACAGTTTTAAAGACAGTTTCAAATGCAAACTTTTTTTTTTTTTTATTGTTTCTCCTATAGCTACATTGTTCTTGAAGAATATTTTATGTGTAATATTAACAGGCATCTTTACAGACATTTGGCTACCTGTCAGTACTTTTTTGTTTTGGAAGGTGCAGATTCACTAGGCAACCAGATCCTTTGTGTTGTTAACAATTAATTGTTCCTGGTAATTAATGTATTATATAAGTTGGCTTTTATTTCAAGTTCATGCAGTACCTTGGTTGTTCATTCACTGTATGATAATCTTAAGAGAAAAGATCTGAAGTATAACCAAAGTTCTTACTGCAGCAATAGTTTTGCTTCTCTGAACATCCAGATATCACCAGCCTGTCTGGGCTACCCCACATTTTTGGAGGGGGACCTCCCATGTTACCTACATTGCAAGAGAAGGTAGCATTATAATGTTTTGGCCCTACTGCAATAAATTTATGCACAAGACTGGACAGTGCAACTCTAATTATCACTAAAGGGGAGAGAATTTTCCAGATGCATCCATTCCATTACAAGAACACCTGGGATTTGATTGTACTAAACACAGAATGCCCATAGCTAGTTTGCAGCCAGTTTAGGGCTGGCAAGCAAGTGATCATAGTCACTGCAAAGAGAGTAGTCCCGTGGATGGCTACTGCAACAAAGCCATGGCAAGCTCTGAAAGGAGTGTGAGAAAAGCTATTTTGACTTTTGTGAAGGTGCTGGCCGGAAAAACCCAAAACACTCCAGAAAACGTACAGCCAGCAAGAAGGCAACAACCAACATAACACTGCATGTTTGCACTCTGAAATATCCGTGCAGCTCACTGGAGTAGAAATACCAGCCACAGCAGAACAGCACTCCCTGTATTTTCAGCTCAGGCAACAACTGCAGCACAACCTTTACCAGAGAAACCCCAGGCCTGAGGCAAAGCTAAAGCACTGAAGTGTCATTTTGCCATGCACTGACAGGGAAGCGAGGCTTGCCAGGAGGTTTCGGTCAAGGCTGTGCTGAGTAGTGAGTCCAGTCATTAGGTTTTTTTATTTCTCCCTTGCCCCCAGTTCAGGGTCCTGAAGCGCAAGATACAAAATAAGAAAATTTCACAGTACTTCCTGGCAGGCAGACTTCACTCTGCTGGTTAGGTTTGTCTACAAGACATCTCACAGTTATTTTGGACTAGTTTGTGCCGGCTTGAGCTCTTGTGCAAAACTCTTCAAGATTCTTCAAGATTCAAGAGGGCTTAGATTAATACATTTTGCTCTCTCACAGGTGTATATAGTTGCTGATGCTAGAGGCAAGAGGAAGACAAAGAAGGTGGAAGATCTGAAATATGGCAGGCAATGACTGCCTCTGGTGGAGATTAGAGCCAATTTGTGCAGAAACACTCTATCCGAACAATATTAATTGGTGCTCTGTGGGTGTTAATACAACTCAGAGCCATCTTCACAAGCTGCCTGAAAGTCTTTCCAGAGACTCTTAGGAAGCTTCTTTTTCTCTCAAAGCAATTCCTGTTAGTTTCCACAGGAGATCCAAAGTGATATCATGGGAGGTCACAGACCCATTAAAATTTGCAAAGGATAACCGTAGCTTCCCATTAATGAAACACTTTTACAGAGATGCCCAGCAAATTTAGACAAAGTTCAGTGTGTTCAGGCCTCATCAGAGATCACAGTGAGTGAGAATATTCACCATTTTAAAATCAATTGCAGCTTTCATGAGTTAGGTGCAATTTTCAGAGCAATCACATCAATTCTGCAGATAATAATTCTGCAAGATACGAATATAAATTGCATGGTATCAAAGAGAGAGAAAAAGCCAATTCCTTTTGAGTTCACATGCTTGCAAGTGAAAGACAGCAAGAAACATCAGGGAGTCACTTTTAACAGAAGTACAGATAGCAGGTGTTTAATTAGCCTCAGATCATAGATATCTGACTAAAAATGTGTCGTGCATAGGTAGCATTTCCACCAGAGACTAGGCTGATAATCTGTACTTTCAGAAAATATATAGAGAAATCATCCTGGCCACAAATAATCACAAACTGACTGCTGCAGACCTGCATTAGGGATAACTTTGGGCATAAAACATCTTATAGTGTATATTCAATGAGGCTGTAGCTTGTATATGACAGGAAAAACCTTTCTGCCAGGCCTTGCCCATCAGAGATGTACAATTTACATCTAATGAAAACAACTACAGGAAGTTTTGGAGTTGCTTGGATTTATTTTCCATCCATCTGACTTAGAAGAAGTGTATGGCATGTTTAGGATCCATACTAGTACATTTTGGGAACAATTTTGTAGAATTATATTAATGGCCATAGGTTTTAAATTTGCTTGACTTCTTGTGCCAAGAAAAGGGAGTGATGGGTTGATCATGGGAAAGATGTTGGTGCCATGGAGAATTAAATGTCTGTAAGTAATCCCATTTCCATACAAATGAGATACCAGCTAGGGAACACACTTGCATTTCTGCTTTATCCAGTTGCTACAGAATCTACTAGAATGCCTCTGGGGACATTTCCTCAGCCACCAGCCTGCAGGAGAATAAACAAACCCAGATTTTCATCTGTATGTTGTTTAGTTGAGTACACAGCTCCAAGAGAGAATGTCAGCTAGAGCTCTTTATGACCCAAACAGATTTCTGAAAATGCTACCTGATGAAACTTACAAATTTTCTTGTGCCTTTCTATCCTAACATTTCTCCTGGCCTCCAATGCTTCTGATGAATCCCTGAAATGTGGGTTTTGAAGGTGTAGGGAAACACTTCAGCTAGAAGAATTACAATTTAGCTTAGTCCAGAAATGAACCTGATTTATGTTTGAACAAGGCCAAGAATTAAAGGACAGCCTTTGGACACTCTGCTTTAAGCATGAGAGATGAATCTCCTTTATACTTGGATGCTCCTGTTTACATTATTCTTGATGTCATTAGTTTAACAACTTACCATTTCTTTGAACAATCATGAGAGAAGGATTTCAGAATTGCTTCACATCTATATTAGTAGATTACAGGCCAAGTTGCAAAAGTTCTGTGACTTCTAGTTTGTCAGGAAATAGAGATGTGATAGGTTGATCACTAAACCACCGAAGATTTCTTCTTTTGTGTGAGCTTTTCTCTCTAAGTATTCAAATCCCTTTCTTATTCACATACCTGTGGACCATGATCAAGTTACTGCCTAACCTTCAACTGCAAAAAGCAAAGAGATTAAATTTTGTATCTTTTTCCTGCCATTTTAATTTTTTTCTTAAACTCTTTTGAGCAAAGCATAGAACAAAAGAGTATTAACTCTAGAACAGGTTGTTTTATTCCTGCAGTGGTAGTATTATTAACCTGTACAGAAAGAGCATATTCTTTCTGCTCATGTGATATTCCTCTGCTTATACATCCTTCGGTCCAGGACCAGGAAGTTTCTTTACTGTCACAAGTATGTGTTTGAAGAGTTCTACAATGCACATCAGAGCAGTGTATTGTGTGGTTCCACTTCCCTCAGGAGACAAAATACAAATCCATGAATTAATCAGATTTCAGTCCCTCTCTTTAGTATACATTGATCATGGACTGTTGTTGTTTTTTAAAAATTAAATATTATTAACGGAATATGAAATGGGTCCATAATGGTACCAGTCAGTTTAGTATATATCTTGACTAAATACTCTGTTCATGTTTCTATTATGCAAATGTCCTTAGATTCAAAAAAAGTTAAATATAGTAAAAATAGAAAGTAAAAAAATAAAAATTACATCTATATTAATATGTATATGTAATATATGTGTGTTAATAGGGGTATCAATATGTTAAATAAATACTTGTAGGCATACCCATTCTAAAATAATTACAATATTTAAATATCAAAAGAATTATTTAAAAAATATTTATTAACATGGGAGATTTTGTGACATAACCCTCCCTCGCTCAGTTTCCTGTAGCACATTTGCCTTTTGAGTGTCACCCCTGAGCTCTTTGTTCCTTTCCAGAACCACATTCTTCTCCTCCATGAAACTGTAGTGTGATCATGCTTTGCTCATGGGCAGCTGTAGAAATTAATTTTTTAAGTAGAAACATGTTTTTAGAGATAATTCTGTCTAGCAGACACAGAATAATCCTGAGCCAGTGGCAACACCTTGTTTGGAAAAGTAATTAGAGATTTGACAGGTGTTTTGCCGTGGGCAGGGACAGCCCTAGGGTGTGTGACCTGAAATTCCCGGTGACAGCGCAGATCCTTTCTGCACACAAAGGAGCTGCTTATCTCCATCCTTCCCTTGACTCGGGCATAGCTGCAGACACCCTGGCAGGAAGTCCCATCACTGACCTCCATCCCTCCCCCTTCTATTTGTCAGTAATTACAGCAAATCACACCTGTGCAAAGTGCTGATCTCTTCTGCCTTTCACCAGCTGGTTGTTCAGTCAACATCCACATTTGTCCTTTTAATTTTGAGAGTCTCAATTCCAGGGGAAAAAAAAAAAAAATCCCAACACATTAATAGACCCAGATTTATGGCAAACTGAAAATGATATCCCAGTATGTTATGACCTTTTTTTTTTTTGTATCAATGGAAGGGGGGTTTGTGAAAGAGTTTCCACATATTACATAGATCAAATTTTTTGTCAGAGTGTGTTTTTCCAAATCTTCATTAGACACTCAATAAATCATTTAGGCTTCTGCAAATCACAATTGGTTTGCAGCTTCTGAACCTAAGGCTGCTTTCTCACTTGAGGCACTTGAAAATAGCTTTTTGTGATACGTATACAGAAAAAATGAAATTTGCAATGGAAAGTGCAATCCCAGAAGATCTACTTCTCAAGAGCTAATGGGATTTATAAATCCTATTTTCACATGCCACTTTTATACTCTATAGACACATGAACCCAATTTCTGACTATTTATTTCCAGACTTTTACATCAGCTGCATGTTTTCATCTTTTTTTCCCCAGTAGGAGAACTTCTTCATGCTTATTAGGTAGATACCTAATATTAAGTAACACAGAAAACAAGTAGAGATAATATATTACTTCCACTGATCTCCAAGTTACTTCCATATTCCATAGACTTTAAGCCACGCTCTTCTGGAAAAAAATAATTAAGGTGGCTGCTCAGCCTACCTATGAGAAATAGGTGTGAGGATTGGGGCTTGTGTGTGAGCCTGAGAAGAACAGTGTCTTAGCTGCACTTAAAGGATGGAAATACCTGCTGGCAGGTCAAACAGAATGCAAAATCCATGCTAAAATTGCAGAGGGAGCACTGAAATACATGACCCAAGAATCAGAAGGACAGAGGGCCTGTGAAAGTGAAACCAGAAGTTTCCTGGCCTGGGCAGCCAGTGAGCAGTCTGGCAACATATTGACAAGAATCATCCTCCCAATATTCAAACTAAAAGATAACTTAGGTGTCTGGTGAAGGTCAATAAGATAAGAACCTCTGAAAACTTCAGCCTATCAATTACTTGAAGATAAAAATCCATTTATATAAGAAAATGTGTAAAACATTTGGGCTAAGTGAAGGTGGATACACACCTTCCCTCCAAAGTTGTGAGGACAGTATAATTATTTTTTCATAACTAAGTAAAACTATCTACTTGGAAAGCAAGTTGTGGTATCATGTATGCTCAACTAATTGAGAGAAGTCAAAGTGTGAAGGCTCTGGTCCCAGACTGGTACTGAGGACCTGCTGGAGGATGGAAGCACTCAGGTAAGATGCAGAACCAAATCTCTACCCTCTGCAGGTGTCACCTTTTGAGGACAAGGGCAGGAAACAGCAAAGTGTTCGAAGTGATCAGGTAAGACTTGGGTGATACCTGCTAACACTGGTGCAATGGAAAGCTGGAAGAAGATATGAGACTGGTGAAAACACCCTCCCTCAAGGGCGTGGCCATGCTCAGTTAATGTGCTTCCTTGCTTTCTGCAAAGGAGGAAAAATAACTATTTGTATGCAGAGAAGAGGCATTCATACTCATTTTTTGAGTCAGGTGGGCCAATACAATAGGAATGAAGGTGGCCACTGCTATTTGATATCTCACATAACCCTTCCAATATCCAAAGATGCCTCAGGAGAACTTCATCAATGAGTTTTGGTCAAATTAAGTGGCTATTTTTGAACACACTGAAAAAAATGGGATTAAAAGCAGGGTTTTTAAAATCAGAAATTGTTTCTTTGAATAGTGTATATATATTTTAAATTCCTTTAATTAATTTCAAAAGATCAAATTTATTATTGTGCTAATCTGTTGTTAAAACTTAATAAAGAAAGGGGTGATTAAAAGTTTCCCCTCACAACAGGATTATTTTTCATACCAAACTGCCTTGTCAAGAACACACAAAGCTGAACTTTTCCTTTCAGATTAAAGTATTTATTTCTTTTTCCTTTCTGTTCAGTCATCAAACCAGGAGAAAGAACCCCATTCCATTAGCAATCCCACCCAGGCTGTAGGCAGCAGAGAATAATCTGTTGTATGAGAGATTGCCTTGTGTGACTGCACAGAGGAGGCAAGGGATGAACAGACAAACCAGACTCACATGGAACTTCTCCACCCCTCTTTCCCTTGCCCTTCTGTTGATCCAGCCCTGTCACTCAGATCCTATGATTCCCCACACTGAAAGCAGTCCCCACAATGCTGTTTAGCTGATGTTTCAGCTGCATCACTTTACGTACAATCTTTCTTTTACCCATCATGCCAAATGTGCAGCATACTGCATGGCATTGGCAGTGCAGGCATGGTCCAGTCCTACAGTCCTAGGGAGAGTGTTATAAATTTAAACCCAACCATCTCCTGGCATATCAGCCATTTACCTTTGTAGAGAATTTCTACTGAACACACCTGCAACAACTCTCTTTTCTCCTTTCCTTGTCTTGGATTATGAGTAAAATAAAAAACAACCTATGACATTAATGGTCTTGTAATATTGGTTGAACTATCTGGATGCTAGAAAACATTACAGCTGAGGTCATTTTTTCAAACAGTGTATCGAATTACAGGTTTCCACCTGCTTTTTGTTTTGCTTTTTCCTGTGGGACCCATTTGTACACTGAACAAAGCAGGAGCTTGCTTAATACAGCTATTCAGTGTTTTATCTCACCTTCATTGTCTTGTCTGACCACATTATTTCTGGGTTTTTTTTCATGAATGGAAAGCTGTTGCTTCTTTTGTTTTTTTCATGTACATTTTCTGCCACAGAAAAATGGTGTTGGGGGACTTTTGCTTTCTCTCCCTTTCTAGGTGAGGGATAAAGAGAAATTGAAATGTCAGACCATCCATTCCTGGCATGGTCAGCTTCAGACGGGTGAGATTTCTCCTTATAGAGCACTCACATTATACAAACTTGTAACACAAGATAATGATATAGATAATGTTAGAGAACAGCAGATGTGCTGTGAGCATGGTGACACTTGGACTAATCCAGGTACTGTGGGCAAACTAGCAGTGAGAGACACAAAGGATTGCAGTATTTGTATTGTGCAAGGAAGCACCAGCCCTCTCAAAACCCAGTGCCACCTCACCGAGGCACCACCTCTAGCTTTGAAGCCCAGTTTCTAGCTATTTATTAGAGCTGTGTTCGAGTGTTAAGTGCCTTTCTGCATCTTACATCAAAAAACAGTGGGAATTATATAAAGGATTTGTCTGCACAGCAAAATGAGGGGTTTTGTCTTCTGCACAAAGAGTTGAGTGCAGCTCCTGCTATGGGAGAAGAAGACTCAAGCAGGCTGTGTCACGCAGAGAAGGACCCAGGTGGTGGTGGTGGATGTTTGCTACTCATGGCTCACATACTCAGGCAAAACTTTTTATTTATGGTTCTGTTTGTGGCTTGCAGAAGCAAATACACCACACTTACTAGGTGGTTATACATGGTACTTCTAAAATGAGGCCACTCTTTGTCTGTTCCAAGAGCTGTCACAGTGTCAAAGCAGTGAATCAGGTGGGAGCTCAGTGCCTGAAGGCAGTTTCTTGCCTGATGTCAGCATTTAATTGCCAGACAGCTCCCCCTCACAGAGGCTTAGAGCATGGGTTTTGCAAGGTTTGACCCTCAAAACTGCACCTTCTTATGAGGAAAAGCAACAAGATTCATGCACTTTTCTTCCAGAAGCTGTTGCTGGGAAATGGTAGAGAATTAAAGTCTTTCTGTCCATGTGATCTACAAAAGTTCAAATCATTGCCCCTTCTCTATATCTTACTTTCTTGTGGCCCCTATTTCTAGTCTTTCTTCCCTTGGTGTCCCATCCTGTGTCTTTCTTCTCCTCTCCTGCTCCCCTCAGCTTGTAAGCTCAGCTTTCAAAGATTCCTGCCCCACCATCTCCTCCCATAGGACCTCACCCAGCTCTGCCAACTCTGTGCTGTGCTTGTGCCCAGACACATTAGAAAGTGAATCAGCATTGCAGGTTGCTACAGACATGGGCCTGAAGTCCAAAGAGTGTGGTTTCTCTTTAGCTGTCTTCAAGACCAACAATCAAAGCAATGGATTCTCCTGCCCAAGAGCCCTGGTGACCTCTCTGTCAAGTGCTGTACAACTGGTCCCACAGCAAACACAGGGCACAGAGAGCAAGTGAGACCACAGAGAGTATAAAAAGCAAATTGCCCAGCTGCTGAGTTGATGAAAGCTTAGAGCTGACAGTGGCTGAAAAAAGCATTACTTCTTCTATTGAACACCAGAATTTTATTATGAAGTCTGGTCTGGGTTCAAAGGCAGTATTTTTTAGCCAAAAAAAGTTGAAAATGTGTGAAACCTTGAATCTGAATGTACTGTTAATGCCAGCTGAACAGCTTGGGAGATACTGGCATTCTACACATGGAGTTCACAGGGTTCAATACTTTGCCTTTTTTCTTTTCACTCAGCCTCAGTGTTTTGGTAGAATAGAGAATTTAAACCACCATTTTTTGGAATGCGACAAACTTAAATACAGCCATAAAGGATTTATACTCTGCAGTCTTTAGAAGGAAGTATCTGCTGTTAAGGTTTGTGCACAGGTGACCAGCCCTTAGGCTGAACCAACAGGAGAACAGTGTGGAAAAGCACCAGACATTGCACTGGACAGAAGAGGGAGAGCAGCTGGCCAGCCACACCTGGGACTGCAGTAATCCAACAGGAACTGGAAAAAACTACCAGGCATTTCAGGAAGTGAAATGAGAACATTGGAAACTCCCTTTAGGTGAAACCCCAAGAGATGAGGAGGTGATGATTTATTGACTGTCACTGAGGTCAAATCAACAAAACTGAGCCGTGTGGGTGAAAATTCAATAGAGGCAGGTTCGTTATTTGGAAAGGGAAAGGATTGCTAGGTGAAATGTCTCATGTGATTTGGGCTGGGTGCATTACTCCACAAGCCATGGTGTGGATGAATTTTTCATAGCAGCTCAGACTCAACCTGGCTGTCCAGCTCCTTTGTACACTGCTGTGCCTCAGCCGTAGGTGATCATCCTCTTCTCACTCACAGGCTCAGCACAAGTATCACAGTGTCTCATGTCCTACTTTTACTGGTTACCACCAAGAAGGAAATGCACTTGAGTTCTTGAATGTGGGAAATACATTTTCTATGTGAAATTTCACTCAACCTAAACACAGCCAAGTGCCAGCCTTAGGAGGAGATAGGACAGAGGTCATATCACTACAGGTGTGCTTTAGGGCACCAACATATACCTCCACCTTCCCACAGGGGGATGTCCCATGCAAAAATCTCTCCCAAACAAGCATAGTAAAGACATATCAAACTTCCAATCTTCCAATCTCTGACAGCCTTCAGCTCTGACATTTGGCTGCAGGTTCCTTCATTTTTTGGAACTTCATGAGCATTCAACCCTGATGCCTGATGCCCTATGGCAGTCAGCTCTTTGGTATTCACTTGGCATCACAGTGGGGAGATTGCTTCTCCTGGGAAGTGTCTGGAGCAGCTGGGTTTGTAAGGGTGCCAGATACCCACCATGAAGGCATCCCAATAGGTTTTAAAGCTACCATTCACTTGGTGAACTGGGCAGGGACAGAGGAAAGAAGAGCCCAAGGGATCCCCAGAAGGGGATGGTTCAGCAGGAAGTGGTCAGAGGAGAAGGGTAACAGGGTGAAGGGAAGACTGGGGAGGAGAAAGGAGTGGGCAATCAAGGGGAAAGCAAGGAGGACTTAAGGCAGTTACAGACATTGATGGGTGATCATTTATGACACTGATACGGGTGCCAGCTGGGATTTTATGAAGCATTTGAAAGAATGACATGCTTTTTAGGCATTTTGAGTCTTTTCCACTGCTGTGTGATAAGGGAAATGCAGCTGCAAGAAGGCATATGGCTCAGATAAGAAGAAGCTAATAAACATATGAATGAGGTTTAAACCCAGCTAGATCAAAGGAATACATTTGGCTATTCTCATAACAAGGGCTCTATCCGTGCCTTGCTATTTCCCTCAGATAGGAAACTCATCCTTTAGTCCCAGAGCAGTTTAGCCTTTTTCTCTAGGTCTCCAAACAGCACTTACAAGAATCTAAAAAGAAAATTGATCTTCTACCTTACTCTTGCTTCCAGCACAGCCCTCTGATTGCTTTCTAGTCTCAGCTACTTCCTCCTCAGCATCACCCTCAGTCCTTCACCCCAAGCACCAGCTGCAACCCCTCACCAGCCCTGGCACCCCTCGCTCAGGCCAGGCTGCTCCACAGCTCTGGCCTCAAACTGGGGAAAGGTGCAGCGAGCAAGAAGAGATGCACACTTGGGTCTTACCTTTTTCCAGTGGCAAGGCCAGAGCCATTGAACATCCATGGATGCACTGACCTGGATTGTCTGCCTGCGAGGCTGCTCACACCTCCTGCACCCGCCAGCACTGATAAGAGCCACCATCACTCTCTGCTGCAAGCCCTCACTCCACAGTTAAAGCTGCCAGGACTTGTTTTACCAGGTGGGTTTTTTTTCCTTACATTTTCATGATATACCTTCTAATCCCTCCACAGATGAGGAGCTCCTGCCCTTCCCACCAACCTCTCCCCACACAGCCACTGATTGCCATCACCTACATCAGCTGCCAGGCCAGTTAGAGGTGGAGCTGCCTGAACCTGAGAGGACACACTTTTTTTTTTTTCTTTAAGGAGCTTGCGCCTGTACACTCACGTTAATCCAGTAAAGTTAGCAGACATGTTTAGCTAAACATGTTTCTTTTAGCAAAAAGAAAATAACAACATCTAAAAGATAGCATTGAGTATCATTTGAGGGAGAAGATTTGGTCTATTGAGGAATATTAACTCCCCCTTTAAGGTCTTCTTTATCTGTTGAAGAAAATACAGCTTTGTTTACTCTCTGTTGGTATTTGCCCCACAGACAGTATTGTCTAGTTTTGAAAACACATCAGGCCACACAAAAGAGCTGTCAGACTCATACTGAGCTCATGATTCCTTTTTGTATCATCATTTTCCTTATCTTGGGATCCAGACTGTCATCTTTAATTATTTTAAAATGAACTGCTGCATCTTATCAAAATATTTTATCCCCTGGCCAATCTTCTATCTCTTCCTTATTCAAAAAAGCAAAGAACTGTGATTCATTTTATTTGATTATTGGTGTTTTACCTCATTGCTTCTTAAATTGAGGAAACTTTAAAAAAAAAAAATTATATTCAGCTTCCCTTTATATTCTAGCTCTCTAGGGTGAGTGCCCTTCCTGGTGGCTCAGCTCTTTCCAGCAGGTTTTTATCACATTCAAAATGCTGACAAAACTCTGTGTCCTCCTTCCAGTTTACCTGGAACTTATCAGCTATGTGATGCCAAAGAGGAAAGACTCCTGGAGTTCAGAATAGATGGCACATGAGCCCAGTGGTTCTGTCTGCATTATTCCATTTCTCCTGCTTCGTCAACCCCAAGTCTGATGTTCTGGTCGCTGCGCCCTTCCCTACCAGCCCAAACACGGTGGCCCTTTCCTGTGTTCACCAATTTCCTTCATTTTATTTGCAGCATCTTATTCACAAAAATCAAAGTCTGATTTACACAATCTAGTCCCACACAGCATGGGTAATATACAGATAAATGCCTAGGTGGCTACACTTCTATTGGTTCAGCACAACATATTCATCCAGGGATCAATAAAATATATATTTGGATAAGTGGGGATCAAGTAAAATAGCTTTTTAGCATTTTCATTATCACAGGCAGAACGTAATAAAGTAGCTCTATACCACAACACCCAAAGAGTCATCTTACAATCTACGTGTGCCTCTCAAGAGCCATTTATTTAACATTTTATCTCATTAGTATTGCTTAAAATTAAGAAATACTCTGTGCAGAATTGCAATCATATGAACCTGCGAATACAAGAGGATGGGACATGCAGGTACAGAGTAGACATGGATCAGGGATACAGACAAGGAAGAAGTGAGGGTGGGACACTGGGCAATGAGCTTCCCTGGTACAGACCAGAACGGGATGAGAAGAGGCCCATGGAGTGGTGTACAGCACCCCACAGAGCAATCAGAGCTCCACACCAGAGAGCAGAACAGTAACTGGCATCAGAGCAGAAGCTGAAATGAAAGCTGACAGTGGAACAAATGTTGGTCGGTAAAACACAGGCTGATTATATACAAGTTAGCATTGATTCGGGTGCCAAGAATAACAGCAGGCACTGGAACAAAGTGGGGGAGTGTGAGGCACTGAGAAAGAGCTCAGCACAACAGAGCAGGAGATGATTACACAAACAAACAAACAAACAAACAAACAAACCCTCACCCTGAGGAGGAAATTATTAAAGCAGCACCAACATGGAGCTGCAGCCTTCTTCTGTGGGAAGAAAATTTTATGGTGA
This sequence comes from Polioptila caerulea, assembly GCA_013397295.1. Classification (NCBI taxonomy): domain Eukaryota; kingdom Metazoa; phylum Chordata; class Aves; order Passeriformes; family Certhiidae; genus Polioptila; species Polioptila caerulea. The sequence goes on along the minus strand of VYXF01003480.1, from coordinate 1,351,264 downwards.
GCCTGCAGACTAGGAAAGCCCACAAATGGCAACTGTACATTGCAGGGGAAAAATGAATTGTTGAGAGGTGTTAGCCAGCATATGTTTGACCTTTCTGAGAGAAGTGGCATAAGCACCTTCATTAATGACCAAGGCAGGGAGATGAGCTGGCGTGGAAGGAGGTTTGATTTCCGGACCATCTGCGATCCCGCCTGCCAAGGAAGGGGAAGGCACCAACCAGTCTGGGCCCTGGCCAGTGTTCCTCCTCACAGGCACGAGAAGGTGAGACAGCCTTCTCCCCACTTCTCATATGCAGGGAATCTCATTTAACTCTTGAGCACTTGGGGACCTGTTGGAAATTGTGCAAACAAAAGGCACTGCTCACTTGAGCCAAGGCAGGTCTGGGCTCCCTGTGACCACCTCTTACTGGGAGAAAAGGAACAATATCAAGCAGAAACACCCAATAGATTAAACTATTTTAGGTCTTGTATTTCCATGTACTTCCAGTGTTCTGGTATCCATCAAGACACAAGACATTTCCTTTTTTCTTTCAAGCACACATGACAATCATCACCTTTGTTATATTTTATCAATGTAACAACTGATAGCAAAACCCATCATGCTCACTGAGAAGAATTAGTGATCTTAGAAATATCTGGCTGTTCCATACAAGTGCATACAGATGGGAAATGCTACGAAAATAGCACAGATTGGTTGGCCTCATTTCTACAAAAAGAGTTTAGCACAGTGACTCACAAGAATTTGTTTGCAAAGTTGGGATGCACTTCAAGAATTAAAAACAACCTAAGGACCTGGGCAAACAGGACAGGATAAAAAGATCAATTGGTAGGGGTGTTACCAGCCCACAGAGGTATCTTAAATTACAAATTAGCCCATCTCCCTTCATGCCTATGTTGCAAGACAAGGCCTGTATTTGTAATGGATGTCTGGATTCTGTCATAGGAAGAATTAGGTACTCTTGGAGCTAGTAAAAGTATGGAATGTGATGGGAAAAAAGTGTGGCATAATTCACCTGGGGTCAGAGGAAGGTGTGTTGCCTTGTGCTGAGACATTTTCAAGGGATGCTGAGGAGGAGGAAGAGGATCTGATTACACTGCAAAACCTTACGCTGCTGCTTAAGCTAAGTGCCACAGCCAGGGAAGATGTGAGAGTAGATCCAAGAAGTGTCAAGTGAGTTTTCCTCAGTGATATGGAAGGTCCTGGCACTGGCTAAGGCACCACAACAGCCTCACTGAGCTGTCAGTGTGCACTTCTCATCAGCTGCCTTTCAAAAGGATGATTTTAAACAGACAAATGGGAAAAGGGCTACTCAGAAACGTGAGTTGAGTTTCTCTGTTCCTGAAGCCTGTCTTGGGTAGCTGTGTTAACAGAAAACTGAGAGAAGGTCGGATTACATTTGAGCAATAAATACAGGAAGAGAGAGGAATTATTTCCATTTAGATAAAAGCTATAAGATTAGGCAGGTGTACATGGACCTTGAAAGAATTTGGCTTGGGAAGAAGAAATTTACCTTTCAGAAATAAAGTGCCAAGGCAGCCTTTGAAACAGGGATGCCGAGAGAAGGTAATTGACTGTTACAAGATAATGTCAGATTAACTTCCAAAAGAGATCATGTGAACACAGGGATGGTTCTTGGGTTTGGAAATGATGGTGAAATATATGGGCTTTCTATTGCTTTAGTGTTATTCAGAATTCCAGTTGAAAGGAGGCTTAGTCACATGTGTTTGTGACACAGGATTTAGCTGTTGAATCTTATGTTAGGCCACGTTCCTGGTTATCCTCTGGTGCCAGGACAGATTTCCTCTTCCATGGTTGATGCTGCTTGTTTTGGGTTTGTTTGATTTTTACTATTCTTTAGAGCATACAGCTTTTTCAGCTAGCACCAGGATGTTGGTCCAGGTGTGTGGATGCCTCAGTGGCACAGGGACAACTTTTCGGCAGCACACCAATTTGTGTCCCCCCTGGCCTCAGAGTGGTCCAGCAAACAAATCTGCATGCTCCATCCCATGGAATTTTAAGTGGCAGTAGATAAAATGGGGGAAGACTCTCATGTCTGGCAGCTGACAGAGCATGAAACTGAAAAAGAATATGATGAAAAATGGCACTGCCATTTGCAATTGAGATGTCTTTGCAACTGAGGGGCTTTTTCCTCTGATCTGAACCAAGTCCAGTCCTGCAAAGATTTCCACACATCAGTAGATCTAGGCTGGGAGAGATCCTCTCATTTTGGGGAAAATTTTCCCACAGAAACCATGACTATGGTTAAGTATGGCTTCCAGTCTGTACCCTTCCCAAGCTGAACACTCATCCAGGTTTTCTTGTTTTATTAGAACAGGAGAACCAAATCCTATTAAGTGTCAACAAATAGAAAACATTGACACACTATACCTGAAAAGTTACCCATTTACACATAACCAACAGAGCTGTTATTTAAAGTGCATATTTTTAACCCAGGAATATTTCCCAGCTGCCAATCTGTAATGTAAATGGGCATGAAGTCTTCTTCCCTCAGCAAAAGCACTATTTAGGAAAATCTCCTTCAGAACCAGTCTTGGCAGACATTACACATGCTGGATGTGCATAGCCTAAACTATTTTACAGCAGCATCTCCCAGAGGACTGATAACTGAGCAAGACTTAAACCTATTAAAAACATTTTCTGCCATAGCTTAAATACATACCTGCAGCTGGTATGAAGCCCAAGTCTCTATTTGTTTTGAATTTGTCTGTCAAATTAAATTGTCACAAATAACTTCCTGTAATCCACTTAGTTGGATTTGAGGTGAAACAATATCACACAGAAGCAGGTAATGTTCTGGTTTGTGCATGGCCTTGAAGTCTGGATGCAAAATAGGCCAAATTTATGTTGGATTTGCTAATCTTCCATGGGAATGTGCACTGTGGCTGCTGTATCAGGGTGAGAATTGAATATAAGCAAGACAGGAACTGAAAATCACCTCTGATCTCACTGCCACTTCTTGCTTCCTCATAGTCCTTTAGAGATCACTTTGTCATTGCAGAGATGAATTTGGGCTCTTGAGATAGAGGGAGAAGTTCCAGGTCTCATACATGCTTCTGATTCTTGGATAAACTGTTTGTATCAATGCTTTAATCTCTGGTAAAATAGCACAAATACAAAGGGGACAGAATCTGGTTGCATTTTTTAAAGTGTGATAGAACCATGGTCTATCAAGAAGATTTTTTAATAAAATCATTAAACAAGATAAACCAGGTTCGTTCTGAGCAAGGTGCAAAAATACAGAGTGAAATTGGAGTGGTAATTCCTTTCAATACTTGGCACACAGGTTTTCTGCTGATTTTATATCTCACATCTAATAAGATGTGAGGTTAAATTATGGGATACAATTAAAATGCCAGATTGACCACATGACCTCAGGTTATGCCTCACGGAGCTGCCAACATGATAGCATTAGCACGCCATCATGCTGCTGAGGTAACATCTCTGAAAACATTTAAAGCCAAGCCTGTGTTGCATTCAGGAAGGGAGACTCTGGATTACAGGATGGCTGCAAAGAGTGATAGTGACATAAAGGTAGAAAAACAGCAGGAGCAAATTGTTCTCTTTGCTGTCCTCTAGGTCAGTTTAGTGCATACATATCCTCTTCTTTCTTTGGAATTCAATGCAACTGGGGAGTCTTACTGAATTCATCCCTGCTTCTCTGCTCCAGCTATCACCTCTGGGAGTTTCATCCAGGCTTACAATTTGCAGCAGGGAATGAAAATTCTGGGTAACCATTTGCCCAGGGGAGCTATTTTTGCTCAGTGTCAGTCTCCTAACCACATACCAATCATTATATAATTCTGTTTAGTCACCAAGCTTATCTCTAAGGGCATTCAGGACTAAAACTTCTCAAAAAACTATTTTCATGTTGAGATTGGTTTATGTTTCAGTGCATAACTTGCAAATCAAAAACTGCAACTCTTAGTAGCCTCCTTTGTGAGAAGATTACGCAGCAATTCTGCCACCATCAACATTATCAGTAGCTTGGCAGATACTGATTTTAGATTGCTTAGAGTGGGACCTTGCTGCCTGACTCAGGACATTGCCTTACTCACCCCAGTACCTTGGAGTTAAGTCTCTTGCCTCATCTTGAATAGGAAATTGCAGCCTCAGTTGCATTTTAATAACAACTAGACTCCACCAAGGGGGTCGCACTATGAGTGTCCCCAAGAGCACCACAGGGGCACTGTCTCTCACAAGGGGATGCTACAGCCCTGGAGCAGCTCCTGTGTATGTAAGATTTATTTTTTTTTTACCTGTACTCTGAAGTTAATAAAAATACATCTTCCTTCTCTGTGCAATGCCCTCCCTGCAAGGGGCTTCACTCCTGACCAAGGGTGCATTTATACATTCATATTTGTTCTCAACCCCTTGTTGATGCCTGAGGCACAGCCAGGAGGGCAGGAGGATTGATGAGATAGCCCTATTGCCCAAAATGAGTGCTCTGAGATTGCCTGCAGTAAATGTGCAATTGGTCCTTCTGGCAGGTCTGCCCACATTTCTTCTGAGCTCTGACAACCTCTTGCACCCCAAGGGTCTGCACAGGAGGCAAACAGCTTCTGCACAGCAGGCTGGGCAGATGGACTACGAGGCATTTACAAAGCTCCTGGCTCTTGTAGGGTGCAGCAGACTGTGTTCAAAATCAAGGTCTCTGATAGAGACTTAGGACCATCTAGGGCAGAAATGCTGCCACAGACTCTCTGTCCCCATGCATCTCCCCCAGGTTAGTAGAGGTAAGGACACGTATCAGGTGTGCTCCATGGGTGAGGAGAGGGATGTAGGGAAATGTAGGGGTCCCCAAAAAGAGGGAAAGCACGGAGGTAGGGGCATGGTGGCTGATGCCATCTCCCTTTTCTACTCCATGGCCATAGCACAGCCCCTCTGCAGAGCTACCACCCTGGGTGCTGGCAGGAGTGTGGCACTTTGGTTTTCAGTGCTGTGCTGAAAAAAGTGTGTTGAAAAACTGGACTGGGAATGAGCTGAGCTTTTGACAAGATGCTCATGTTCAGCGCTCAGAGGAGCGTGGCCTGCTTCACCTATTAAAGAGGACATTTGAAGGACACTCATCTTTTCAGGGCAAGCTGGTAGCTAATATAATGTGGTCTGTCACTTAGCAGACAAACACCTAACAAAGTCCTGTAGCAATGCTGGTTGTGGAACAATCAATTGTAAATCATGCAGTTAGTGAAAGAAAACAGGAATATTTTAACAGGGAAGGTAATTAGCACCCAGGACAGAGGATGAGAGCTTGGACTGTTTCTGGCAGATGTGTTCCTGTAAGAGGCCATGGAAGAGCATCTACAGGGTCCTTTCTGCCTTTAAAAGACAGAAATTAACCTTTTCCCACCACACCTCCTACTTGTGAGAGATTGACTAGTTTTGTACTAGTGACACCACCTCCTTGATAGTCCTGCTGTCAAATTATTCTCCTCTTCTCTTCACACTGCCTCGGGCACTGACCCCTCCTCAGGGGCTGGGCTGGAGCAGGCTGACTGTCCCTGTCCCTCCAAGTCCCTTCCCTGGCCATCTTTGCCTTTGGCCTCAGAGCAGCTGTGGTCTCTCCTCTTGTGCCCCATGGAAGCTGCTCTCCCTGCACCACTCCACCTTCTCGAGGCTGATGATGTTGCTTGCAAACCTTCCCAGGGCACACTGCCTGACTTCACGCTCTGCATGTCAGGAAAGCCAGGGGGGTTTCTCAGCTCTCAGCAGGGTCAGCAATACCAGCTCAAGCTCCCCAGAAGAGGGGGTAAAAAATGAAGGTCATTTTCTTCTTTTGTATTGATTTTTCTGTTCACTGAAGATGCAGGAGGAATTTGAGTTAAATGGTGTGTGGATTTTCATTTTTGCATAATAAATTTCAAACAGGGCTTCATTATCCCATGAAAATAGCATTAATCTGCAAAAGTAGCCTATTAAACATTTGAGGGACTTTATCCCAAAGGTGATGTTGTACTTCATTACTGGGCAATGATAGTTTTTGCATCTCTGTTCAGAGAGCATGCCTCAAATCACAGCTGGCAATCACTAAACAAATTTAAAAGATCTTCACCCATAATCAGGAAACCAGCCCAGAAATGCAGAATTAGGATTTGCTAATTCCTATTTAAACTGACATTACAGTTTGCTGTCTTCTGTTTATGCAAACATGCTAATTAATTTTTGCCCAAGTGGGGCTGAGATGGAAGCTTTACAGTTGTAGGATAATGTATCCAGATATAATATTGCAGGCCAGGATTCAATCAGTCTAACGCTCATAAGCAAAGCAGCAATGCACTCAAAAAGAAAAATAAAACAATTTAATTCTTCTAGATGAGCTATTAGTTTTTATGTCATTAGCACGAGCACTGGCTGACATGCACAGTGCAGACTAGTGAATCATACAGTCCTTCTGTGCCAGATATTGGAAATGGTTTTAGAAATAAAGTGGTGGCTGCAGCTAAAGCTAATGGGCAGGAATGGGGCTTTCCTGTCCCCTCACCCATCATTAGGGCAGATGATGAACTTCCTCCTCTCTGAATCTCACCTTGCCACCTATTGAGGTGGCCCAGCTAGGTATTAGCTTAAGGACAGTCAGAGAATACTGAATGCCATATTCCTAAATGGAGAAGAGAAATTCAGAAGGTTAAGGGCTGTCAGGCAGTCTCAAAAAAAACCAAAAACCAAGCAGAGAGAAAAGATGCAGCAGTTCTATGTGCTACCCCAGATACTTGCACATACACCTTATACACACAAGACTATGAAACCCCTGGGATCAGCACCAAATGGATTTGGGGAGCTTTGAGCCTCCCAGAAGAGTGAGTTTCTCAGTTTTCATGTAGAGAGTTCACTCTTGTCTTTTCAGACAGCCTAGGCACTAAAACGAAAGGCTGACCCAAGGCCAGGCAGTGCCTTGAGCATTTGCCCTTGGAAAGTTTCAGCAGTGACACTGCCCTATGCTCCTGCTCAGGGGTCTGAACACTGTAAACTTGACACAGAAAAACTTGTTAGGATAACAAGCATAACTCGCCTCAGGGGCCACAGGAGCCATCTACACTGGGGAAACGCCAAACCATTATCCTGATTCATAGAACATGTGGTGTGACTGAAGTAACAGAGAGCTGAAGACTGCAGATAAATGGTGAAAAACTTACTTCCATTAAACTTTATTTCAGATGACTTTTGGCAATGTCCTTGCTTTTCCTTCCTCTAACTCCCAGTGACAGGCAATGAAGCCCAACAAAAACTGTGTGGTCATTTAGCAGTTTGCCAGGATGATTTTTCCCTGACACTGGCTGTCAGCCTGTGCACCTGCTCCCAGCCACAGTCCCTCCTCATTACCTAAATCTGTCATTTGGCCCCAGCTGCCACGAGTGAGATCCTCTTATCAGCTAAGGCAATGGCTCTGGCAAACCTGCAGCATCACCAGCAAAATAACTGCATCACAGTCCTCATACTCAGTGGCAACATGAGTATGCCATTTATCTTCTTACCTTTGAAGATCACTGGTAAGAACTCTGTGATAAAAAGTGAGTAGAATGGTAACTTAGGAAGCGATGAGACTGACACAGTAGGCATTAAAATTACATACACCAAGTACCTAATCTTCATTAAGCAAGATGCAGCTTTGCAGAGGCAGTCTCCAGGACCTCAAAAATATGGTTTCTGTTCAAAACAAGCAACAAGAAAATTTTTGGCTATCTAGAGGCTTTTTGATATATGCTGCAAACTGATAGTTAGTCATGCAGAAAAAGGAAAAGAAACACCATTCTCTTGTATTGGTGCACACTTGGAATAACAGTTATTATAGTAACAGTGTTGTAGTAACTTTATTTTGCTTCAATAGAAACCTAGAAGAACAAATAATAATGGAGTAATAATAATGGAATTATTAGGGCAGTAGTATCTTTAGCAACTTATGGTTCATCTCACTACATTTCTGGCAACTGTTTACAGAGCAAATAATTGTTAACATGAGATTCAAGATCTGGCATTAGCAAACAAGTTCTGTGCAAGTTCCTCCCTACCTGGAGGACAGCACTGTCCAAGTAGCAGCACATTAAAAAGGCTTTCCCCTTTCCCCTTTTTCCCTTCCTCCCTTTTAAAAGAGCCTATCCCATGCAAGTTACCTGCTAACTGCAAAGCACCTAACTTGAAACAGCTTTGTGGGCAATCTCCATTTGATCCTGTGCAGGACAGTCTCTCACTGGCCAAAGCAGAGAGCAGGTACCTCAGTGTAGAATCTCTTCACACACCACACCTAAATTGACTTTCCATCCCTCCTCGATGTTGTCATGGATCCAGAGCTGCACACTGCTGGGATGTAGGAGAACATCCTGGGGAATGGTTGCTACACACTTGCCCCTTCCTTACACAAGTTCACATATTGCTCCTGGCTATTGCCAGAGACAAAACTAGACAAAACTGGGCTAGACAAATATTTAATGCAATCCAGAACTGCTGGTCTTATGCAACTCCTCTGACATAAGCACCCAGCTAGGGAGGTTTTGTAGTGCTGACATTAAAGCTGCAAACCACCCCAGTCTCCAGAGTTACCTACTTAGAAAATAACTCATTTCAACCTCCAGCAAGTCTTCAGCACCCACACAATGTGCCACTGGTGAACCTTGGGAAGAATCTTCGGGAAGAGAACACGCTCATTAAGGGACAACATGGCTGTCACTCAGCTCCAAAATCAAAACTCAGGTGGGATTTTCCATTTTCTTTCCTCCAACACAATGAATATCCTGCCAGTTCTTTCCTTTGAAATAACAATAAAACAAGTTTATATTTAATGACTGACAGACAAAGAGAAGATGGCAAATGTCAGCTGTAGCACAGGAATAAAGCTATTAATGGGATATATGCCTGGAACAATTGGAGACAGGAGAGTGAGGACAGAACCCAGGCAATCCTTTTATATGTACAAGTAATTTGCTTGCATTTCTAACTCTCTCTTGCAAATTTTTTCCAGCACCATTGCTTTATGAGCCATGATCTCCATCTGAGTTTACATGCCCCTGCTTCACAGTTTGCCTCTGGGTAAGGGATGCACTTTATACTGAGGTTCTTGCATGATAACCTTTCTCCTGATCTGGATTCCAGTTTTAACAAATCTTATGTGCTGGCTTCATGTGAAGATGAAAAAGCTGTATGAAATGATGGCCATTATTTTCATCAGTTTTTCAGATTCCTCAAATATTGGAGCAGTTGGCTCCTAAGGACATGATGAATGGCTATGTCACTATTTTTTATTTGCTATAATCGGTCAGCACCTGAAACAAAACCAAACATACCTGCTCTTCCTTTTTTTTTGTTTTTTTTTTGTTTTTTTTTTGTTTTTTTTTTGTTTTTTTTTTGTTTTTTTTTGTTTTTAAAGGAATAACCAGCACAATACTAAGCCACAACTAATACCAAGGTTTGGTACAACACTGTTAGGTGCAACACTGGCATTAATTAATAGAGCCTCCTTGAGCTGAGGACAGCTAACCAAAGGATGTACAAACACAGACAGGATTTCTTCAAGGCACACACGCCACTAAAGAAAAGACTCTCACTTCATAGTGCAGGCAGGCAAAAGCCAGACTTTTTATTTGAGTTTAAAATAACAAATATTCACCTACAATCACAGTATACTGCTTAGTTTATCGCTTCTGCTTTGAATTCTGTGCTTTCATTTCACGTGTCTACGTTTCGCATTTGTGTACACACTGCAAAAGTAACTTTGTATATCATTTAACATCTGTGCATATCCTTTGGAGCTTAACATTACATGGAAATTAAAGGAAGTTTTGAATTTTAAGGTACCGAAAACAATCAATAAAGTTCCACTGAAAAAAATAGTATAAATGTTTCTTATAGTGTACAGTACTCTTCATTTTATGTCACTTCCATTTTAATGCCATAGTTTTCAAACATTGACTGTATAAAGAGGAGACTAGGGGAAAATTATCTAAAATGCCATTCCTAAGTCTGTTACTCTGGTGATTTATGATATATGTACAGTATATAAATATATTTATGTATATATGTACATATATATTGGTTAACATTCATTATAAATAGAACTGTGTTAACCTAAGCAGTATAAAAATAGCCACTTTCCTGGGAACATGCAAACACAATATCTCTCACCTAATCTATAAAACTCAAAACAACCAAAACCTTTAGCTCTGATTTTCTATAAATATAAATTTCAATTGAAGACTTCCAGCTGATTTAACCATAAAGTAAGTCTTTCCAGTAAAGATATAAAAATTTGTTTGATGCTAGCTATAGTTAAGCTCAAACACAGTATATTTTGGGTTGTTTACTTTCAAGTATTTTTCCCACGTGCGCTAAATCTAGACACACTGTTTTTTTTTTTCTTTTACAGTAAATTATTATTCAGCTCTAAACACTAAAAGCCAAATTACAGGCAATCTGGCATGCTTGCACTGCAGGTAAAAGGCTCTCCTCTACACTGTTCCTATGTGGGAGGCTGTCCTAATATGGCTATTTGTGCTCCAGATCTTTTGTTCATTGCAAAGCATTATCAAGATTCCCCTATACTAAGATTCTTAAGGCCAGAAGAGAAAGTACTACAACCACTTAAATCTCGTCTCATACTCACCAAAATTCACTCTGAGGTCCCTGCATTCAGCACAGTGACTGGTAGCTGGACTAAAACACCTCTCCTGTTACAGCCAAAGAGGTTCCAGCTTCAGAAGTTGAGTGAGACCTTGACTTTTTAGTGACTTTTCCCAAGGGGAAAAAAATTCGGTTCCATCCGAACCAAATGGGACATTTTTCCTTTTTTCTTGCTGTATGAAAAACTGAAAAATTCTTTTGCCCTGAAACATTCCCTTCTCCTCTGAGTACCAGTTAGAAAAGCAAAAGAAGAAATAGGAGCTATGTTCAAGGTGATGCTGTTTCTGTTCCTCCGTGTACCCGCCAGCCCAGCAGAGCACACGCTGGGCAGGACTGTGGGAGGAACAGCACCGAGTCCCTCTGCTGAACAGATTTCAACCATCTCTTAGGAGAATGTCACAAGCACATGACTGTGCCAGGCATGTGTGGCATATGCTGCCTTGTTTTCATTCCATTCCATGCAGCTAAATACCCACTCCTGCCCATTTCAGAAGACTGAAATGCATTTGTCTTCCTCCCCTACCATCTCACCTCATCCAGAGCTTTGAATTGCTTTTGCTATCTCTCAGAAAAGTATTTCGTACAAAAAACAAACAGCATGGAAGACTCAAGGCACACTCTCTTCAGGACAACATTTTTCTGGTGATTAGAGGACCTTTTAAGGAAGTAAAAAATTTAGAGGTAAATGGCATGGGCAAAGGAGAGACAGCAGTCTTGTGTTTTCCTTCCTACAATTATTGTTTGCACCTGCAAGTTACTGGGTAACAGAGGGATGACATAGATATTCCTCCCTCCACCAGATCTAGAGATATTGCTCTGAAAATGCTTTCCAGATTAAGAAGCTAGCTATTGGATTAAAACTGTGACTATGAAAAGTGCACATCCCAAAACCTGCTGTCAATCAGTTGCAAGATGGGGCGTGCAACTCAACGAGCTGGATGTCAGTGAAGGCCTAGTCTCCTAAAGATGTTCTATGAAGTTACTTGTGCAAGCCTTTCTCTCTGGCATCTCTGAATGTGGTACACCTAAATCCTTATCCCTCAACCAAAATGGCCTTATGTTCCCAGCCACATCTTACATTTATTCCCTTTTCCCAGGGTGGCTCCCACGTTTTTCCCAAAAGTCTTTTCTATGTCAGAAGTGATGAATCCTTGTTAAAGTAGCACAGTCTTCCAGCTTTTATATTTTGAGAAAAAAATATGAGGCTTTCTATTTCTTATGGTAAGTAGCATAAATGCACCAGAACACCGGTATGGGTACCCGTGTATTAATTGTTTAGAGAGCTGTCATTGGAAGTTGGGGACTGGGAATTCACAAAAGGCTCGTTTGCCTTCTGATCGTCCTTCATGGAGGCTGCTTGGTCTGAGATGGAAGAGAAGGAGAGCTGGTCATGTTCCATTATATGCACTTGGTCCTCTTCCTTGTCCTTCTTCACATAAAACAACTTCCTAAATTTTTTGAGCTCATGGAGTTCACAGAAAGTCTCAAGAACCACCAACATTGCGATAAGGCCCATCAACAGATAACCTGAGTGCAAAAAAAAGAAAGAAATAAATAAAAATTAATTATTAGCAAACCAGGTAGGGCTGGACCAGTTTTGAGCCTATGACTTTTCTCACCTCTGTCATCTCTGACTAGCATGTTAATTTTCTTTATGGCATAATTTCAGAGCTTTGAACTCTGATATCCTTGTTTTTTTCCTTTTTAATTCTACAACCAGCAAGACCCCACATAAACAGAAAAAGTAATACTAGTGGCTTCAATTCTGTTACAACTGTGTAAGAAAAAAAAGTGTAAACATATTTAAAAAAAACCCCAGAATACTAAAATTTACCACATGCACACTCCCCTACTTACTTATGACTTTCATGATTAAATGCCCTTCAAAAGGTTTTGATCAAAAGATGGAAAACAAAATTTTACCGCAATATTCCTACACATTACAAGCAGAAGTAAAAATATGAGAGCTAATTATTGTCACTGGTTATTTATATTATGTCTTGTCAGTTTAGCAAGACAAATCATTTACTATTTTATGAGAACTTTGGAAGTATTTTCCTCTGAAATTATTAGACATACAACACCCTGAACTACCCAGAAATGTGTAGAAACCTAATAAACCAAAATGAAAAATTACTGTAAAATAAGTCCTGTAATTTAAAAAACCTGACACCGTTGCTCCATCTTTTGGGGATATTTGCAATGTTTTTGCAAGGTACACAGGTTACCCAAAATCTGGAAGTGTTATCTAAAATATATTACAAATTACTTTAGCCATGTACTGACTGACTTAATTTTGGAGGTAATAGTCAGCTCTCATAGACTGAGACTTTTGGAAATGGACATATCTATGACCAGCACCACACTGCGCCCTTTCTTTCACCCTCTCCAAACATACACAAGTATAGTTTAAAGGAAGGTGTTAAAATCAATATTTATTAATCTCAGTGTTTCATGAGATCCCTACCTTTTTTTTCTGATCATTACAATTCAATGAGGAGCATGACTACTTAGTTATTTTATCATTTCAATGAAGTAAATCAAGCTAAGTGTGTAACTATTAGCAGAACGCACTTGTCCAAAGGCTGAACATTAAGTGTGCTGAAAAATCAACACAGAGTAATGATTATAATTTCCATATGGCCATTGTTCTGTTACCTAAAGGCATAAATATTTCACCTGTAGTTACAGATTATTCACTGGCAGGAACACTCTCCTTTTCCTTCCAGGAGTACCATGAATCAATCTTTTAATACTGAATACTCATAAATGAGCACTACAGCTAAAATTATTAATTGTTTTTAAACTTTATATCATAATATCAAATGGGAGCTATGCATTAACACAAGGAAGAACTGACAAAGCTATATCAATTGAAAAGCATCTATAATTCTGCACTGAGAATTTGTAATTATCTCTGAAACTCAGTCCAGCTGATTGCCGCTTGATTTAGAAGGGGACTTAGGTTCTCCTAAAAATTCTTGAAAAGCCTGTGGTATTCATTAAGCATTTTATGATGTAGAAGTCCAAAATATCTTATAGAAAATTTAGGTTCAGGCAAAAACATTTTGTTTGGTCCCTTGAATGGTTTATATGAGAGGAAAAAGAATAATTTAAAAGTTATAACCTTAAAACCTATTGAAATGAGATATTCTCAGGTCACAACTTTGCCTAGAAGCTACTTTTTCCCTTTACTATTTCCTTTAGTATTTTCTACAATTTATGTCCTAATTGTTCTACAGCTTGAAAAACCTTAATTCTGAGCCGTTATGTTTTCTTCAGATTCTGAGTTTTCAGAACAGCGAGCCTGTAACAAGGCCTTTGCCATGTGTGACTTCCCACTCACTTCACCACTTAGCATCCCCAAATCAACTCTGCAGATCAGCAGGTTAATAATTAAAAGCTACCTTTCATAAGATAAACATGACAGGGAGAGGAGGAACAGCAACAGGCCTAGCTGTTGGACAACAAAACAAAGTGTTCTGTTGCCTAGTTCAAGGCCCTGCTTCAAGGAATGAAAAAACCTCTCTTCAGGTAAAACACAAAACCAAGTTAACAGACTCTTCGCCTACATTATGATTGCTGGATTATGCACAGAAGCATAGTCAAATGCAGGCCAGCCTAAGAAACCTGACAGGAAAGGCTTGCTTTGGCTGTTCAGATCTTTTAACTGATGCCTCTGATGACCCAAAGACTGCTGAGGTTGAAGCTGTATGAGAAATGGCAATGTTTCAAAACACTGTCACTGGAAAATACTGCCCTTAGCATACATTTACTCAGAATACCAACATAAAGGTAATTTTCCTCTTATAAAGCTTCACTTTCTTAAAATCACTGATTACCCTGATTTCTTCTGTGTCAAAAGTAATGAAAAAATTTAAATTTAGCATTCATGGTCTTGCTTTTCTAACATCTCAGTCTACTTGTCTGTCTTTGACAGTTGCCATGTACCAGTGCCAGCTTCACCTACCTTCTGTTACAACTGGAGTCAGAAACTTTGCTATTCCATCTCATTTTCCATGGCTTCTTGACTCATCTCTGTCCACCTCTCATCTAACCTTATGGGATAACCTTAGGTTACACAGATCATCTCGGCTCTGTGATGCACTGAAATGTTAGCTCAGCATGCTCTTAACCATTTTCATAACACTTATGTGAGGGTTTTTTTCTACTATTAATAAGAGAGTAAATAGCTATGGTTAGAATAATGGAATTCTAGTTCTAGCTTTTTCTTTCTTAACTAAGAAAACTGACCTTACTTAACAGTTTTCTCTTCACAGAGCTACCTAAATTAATGCCCAGTTTGGTAGCTGACAAATGATCATTATTCACAGAATGGAGAGGAGAAATCTGATTGTCAGTTTGATGTTGATTTTTTTTTTTAAATATAAAATGCCTTTTACTTAGCTGATTAGTTTGACACTTACATGTAATTCCAATTTTATACAGCTCTCGGAATTTTTGATTGTAGCCTTCTCCTGGCACATAGTCTCCGAGGCCAATGGTGCTCAGCGAAATGAAACAAAAATAAAAAGACTCCAAAAAATTCCAGTCATCTTCCAGGACAGAAAATATTGCTGCTGGGATTAAGAAGAAGCAGGAGACAGTGACAAACCCGAGGACCATGGCATGGATGATGGCAACGACCTGCTTGGAGAAGCCCCAGCGGATGTGGAAGTACAGCACGGGCCGCCTGGTGACGTACACGATGATGCGCTGCACCACGGCCGTCAGGAACAGCAGCGTGAACGGGATCCCGATGACAGAGTAGATGATGCAGAAGGCCTTTCCTCCATCAGATAAAGGCACTGTGTGTCCATAACCTGCAACAAAGCAGAGCAGGCACGGGTTGAGTTAAAATTAGGAGCTCAGGGGCCAGTCTGATATTGGCTATATTGAGTGAGAAGAATAAGCTGCACTCTCAGTCATTCTGAATTCTGCTATTCTTGACAAATGCTGTTCAAAGGTCTGTTTTAAGCAGGCAAACAAAACTCAGTACTAGCCACCAGCAAGTAAACCCAAATATTCTTGTATTTCAAAATTGTGAACGTCATTGTATAAATGTTTATTGCAGAGAAGGAAGAAAGGCTGAGTCAGGAGTGGAAGCTTATGCCAGGAAATTTGTATTTCATTTTGGGTTTTCCTGCTGAACTTTTTATTTAGTTTTACAATGTCATGTAACTTTTATACCCACCTTGTAAAGTGGAATAATTCATACCTCAGAAAAATGTTCCTACATCCACAGTAGAAACACACTAACACCTTTCGTGAAAATCAATTAAATTACATAGAGTACTATAATCAACATTCCAAGCTATCTAATTCCATGTTTCCACAGATGACAATTCATCAAAGGTATCTAAAAGCAGAATAAACATTTTTCACAGCAAATCTCCAAGGATCTAGCCACTGTGGCTAGATTTTTGCCTCACCATTTACACACCAGGAGGATGAATAGTGATGTGTTCAGAGTACAGGAATGGATCCCCTGGTGTAGGGGCTGAGCACAGTCATCAATCCCAGTGTCACAAACCTGTGCAATTGTACCCAGTGCAGGTGGCTACACTGCCAAAGCACACTCTGACAGACAGCATTTGGTTCTGAGTTTAAGTCATGCCCACAGAAAGGAACAGTAAATCCAGCATAAACCAGGAATGCTTTCTTCTGTTTGCCAACCAGAAAAAAAAAAAAAAAGGAAAGAAAAAAGTAGTGTTTTGTTTTCATTGCAGCTAGGAAATCTCTTGAAATTTAGTCTGGGCAGCCTTTACACTGATATCAAACCAAACAAGTGCAGACAGGCCCTACCAATTCTGCAGCCCCAGATGAGCCGGCTGATTTGGGTTATATTACCACTGTACAGCAAGGCATTTTCCAGAGCTACTGCAACTAGCTATCCTGAGCAGTCCAGGCAGAACATGCAGTGAATTCAGGGTTATGCTGCTTCAGATTGCTGAACTGGATGCACTCTGCTCCTCCCCAGTCTGCCCAGGGCAGCACTAGACCGGGCAGACATTCCGTGAGGCCTCCTGGGAACTCTCTGCCTGCTCTCCTGTGAAACTGGCTGTTCTGCAAGTCCCTTCATGTTTTATATGAACAAAACATATTTCTCCTCTACTTTGATGGATTTAATAATAGAATCATTGCTTTTTAGGTTTTCCAGAAGAGTAAATAAAAAATAACATTTCCGTTTCTTAAGATGCATAAAGACACTTCCAGACAATGAGAGGCAGGGAAAATGTCTTATCACTACAATGTACAAAGTCTTGTAGAAGAAACACATAAGGTGTAATTTCTTTGTTAGCTAGCCCAACAGGAAATTTCAGTTGTACTTGAATTTTAATGACATTATGAATAATTTACCCAAGCTCAGTCTTTTGAGCCCTGGTAAATCATATTAATTAATGGCTTTTCTTCCTGCTCACCTTCTGTTTGCTTTATCTGCTTTGAGATAAGAGGATCAAAACTGCACAGAGCAGTTCAAATAGATTCATGAAATTGCAGAGAAGTGTTCTACTCTGTGCCTAATAATGCTGGAGGTTTGACTGGCATTTCTGACTATCACCAAGCTGACGCTTTCTTGGCCCTGTCGATCAGAACTCTTGGATCTTGCATCCACCAGGGCATATCCCATCATTTAATGTTTGAAACTATGACTGAGCATGATTTTATCCACACTCATTTTCAAGTGACACTTGACTGCCCAGTTGCCATGGGGCTCTTCCATCATCCTTACTGCCTTAATTAATGTTGTATCTTTAGTAAACTTAGTTGCTTCCCTCTTCCAGGTCATTTAGGAAAAGTCGAACAGCGTAAGCCCAACACAGAAACACCACCTGTGACAATCCCTAGGGGAATGAACAAACCATTCCTTCAAGAACTAACCATTTCTCCTGCTCTGTTTGCTACCTTTGCATATCTCACATCCATGCAAATCCCAGTTATTTAGTTTTCCTGAAAATATTTTGTGAGACAATCAACTGAAGATTTGGCAGAGAAGAAGAGTGTTGTGGGAATAGCATAGGATAATTAAAACTAATCCATGAGGCACAAACACAAAGAAAGGCAGCTGCACTGCTCCGTAACATCAAGGTGTCTTCAGTAAAGCAGAACTTTGGGTATGTTATTTAAGTAAGCTGCAGATCAGACCTCATTTGGAATAATCTACCTCATTCTGTATATCCATGCTTAAAGAATACAAGCATATTGGAAGAAGAGCAGAAAAAGGTTATTGAAATGAACATGGGAATAATTTTTTTAATGAAAGGAAGATAAAAGGGTTGATTTTCTTGGCACAACTGAATGGAGGTTGAAAAGTGATAGAGTTATCTCCCTGCTAATGCATCAGCATATATGTACCACCAAAAATAAATGCTTTAGATAAAG
>VYXF01003480.1:1307141-1333172 GCA_013397295.1 Polioptila caerulea | reverse complement strand
AAAAAAAAAAAAAAAAAAAAAGCTTTGATATAAAATGAATACATTTAGTCTAGAAATGATCAAAAGATCAGAAAAGAGTTTGGAGCAGCCATCCATTTCCAGATCTGGGAAAAAAAACCCAAAAACCTAATGCCTGTGTTAAAACGGAGCCTAATGAAGCTTGGTAACTTTGTGGATGATGCAGGAACATGAAGCTATACATGACAAGCAGAAATTGAGCTTGCAGACCTATCAACACCAGGTTCCTAAATTTAACATATGTTTGCACTGTACAATGAATCCATTTCATAAATTTGAACACAAACATCTGCAGCATGCATACAAACAACATCATCAGACACATTTGTCAGATCATTATGCACAGAGCAACCTTATGGTGGTTTAATTCCAGCCTCTGTGCTGACCCAGGCAGCAATAAACTCATTTCTTCAATCAGACAAGGGATTCTGTTACTTCTCTGATACTTCTCTCATAATTCCTTCTGAAGGACAGAAATTACTGCTTCACAGTATGCACCTAAGCTCCGAGGAAGTGAGTCTGGAGGAACACTATGCTCTCCAGCCCTTACCAATTACAGGAACTATCATACTAAAGAGCATTGACAGTTTCACACTGAGGAGAGCATATATGCTCCACTCAAACCAGCAGCAGTAAGATGACATCTTCCAAAAGCAACGTAGGCGTGATCAGTTTGGGAGAGTCACTGCTTGGGAATGATTATACGGAAAATCTTGAGCCTCTGAGAGTCACAATTTATGAGGCTATGGCAAGTGGGGAAGAAAAGGATTCCTATTTTTTCCCAGTATGCAGCTGCTTTTTTGTAACTTTTCTCAACAATCTTAATTGTCAAGAAAATTGCCTATAATCTTAGTTATTCACTGTCCAAAACTCATTAAAACACCCCAAACCAACACAGCCACACTTTAAAAGAGAGGAAATTACGGCTCCAAGGCACAAGATACTCCATTGTCTGCTTTCAGATGCTTGTGCTCTCTTGCCTCCCATCTCTGCTCCTGCACCTGTTTGCACTTCATCCTGTGTCCTCTTCAGGGAGGTGTGTGTGCCCATTTGCCTTTTTCAGTGGAAACCACCATGAGCAGAAGCACTGCAGTTGCAATCCTAAGGTATTATTTTTGCTATGAGGAAAGGATGCTCACCAAAAGGGCACTACTTATGAAGATATTTTTTATTCTATCAAGGACATTTGCTATGGGTGACCAGAATTAAGTCATCAATGCAGCCTGTGTGATAATTGTATTAATGATTATGAAGAAAACAAGCTTTATTGAATGCTATATTTTAATATTGTATAATGAAAATATCTGATAACAATCACCCATTTAAAACCACTGACCTTTGAAAAATCAAACACTCAGATAACCTGTCCAAGCACTGCTACTCACAGTGACACTACAGATAAAGGATATCACTCAAAAAAAATCCTCTCTATTGTCTATTTATAGTTCAAAGGTACTACTCCTTCAAAAAAAGAAATAATGGAAAAGAATGCATCCAAGACCAGCAGAATTTGCCAAATGAAATAAGATCAATGATCCATCTAGCTCAATGTCATGAGATAGAACATACTGGATTGATTACACAAAGAGTAAAACCCCACAAGATGTTGACAGTTGTGTTTCAGTTCTGTTCACAAGTGGAGATTTTTTCCTTAAAAGTCGTTTACTCTCTCATGACTTGGAGGATTTCTATTATTATACCCTTACATAAATATAGAAAATGTCTTTATTAGTTCTGATGTAATTCTGAAGGTTGTCACAAAAGTGACAACATACATACAAAAGTATTTATTTTTAGAAATAATTTAAAATACTTAAATCTTTTTACATTTAGTTTGGTGCTGAGTTTTACATGTCAATGATGTGTTCAATATAAAATTTTCCCCTAGCTGTACTTCAAGTTAGTCTTCTGCTCCTACACCTTTCTAAAAACTCTCAGTCATGACTTTTCTACACTTCTCAGTGGGTTGTATCCCTCTAGTGCAAGTTCCTCTTTCAGTTATTTTGTCTTCAGTCTTAGCTGTGACTAATTGCTCCTGTTAGATTACTTTGTAGATAAATACATAGAATTGGCCATTATATTCCAGGTAAGATGTATTTTCTCCCTCCATTTTTACATACACCATCAGACTTTGTTTTCCAGAGTCTCTAGGTAGCTTCCAACAATGTCAAATTCATAACAGCCTGTGTCAAACCCAGCACTGAGCATTTCACACTCTCCTATTCTCTTAGCGTGGCACTTGTTGGCAGTGGGTGTTTTTTCCTTTCATCCCTCTCAGACGCTGCTTTGAGCAATCTAAGCAGTTGTGTATCATCGCTGCTTTGTCTCTTTATAGTTCAGTCTCTCCTGTAGCTCATTAGTGAGTTGCTCTCTGTGTTAAGAGGCAGTGGCTGCCTTTCAGGTCTTTCAGGACCCTGAATCGAGCACTTAGTGCCAGGGAGCAGAGGTGCCATGGTTCTGTGTAATAATCCAACCTAGGCTTCCACACAAATCCCCAGATGATGCCCCAAAGGGTGGATGCTTAAGTGGTGGAGATGGATCTGACATCAAGTGAGGCCAGTAACAGGCAAACAAGTGCTACAGCCCTCAGGAAGCTTCCCCCAGCCAGCCTCTCCCAGGTTGTGGTGATGAAGCCTGGCAGGCGTGTACCAGGCTGCAGCACTGCCTCTCTCTCTTCCATTGCCTATTCATAGTTCAGAGGTACTATTCCTTCTACGACAGGTTTTGTCAAGCCACAGCTCCCTGTAGCCCCAGGGGACCTCCTGCAACACCACCAGCCCCTGTGCAGCACCCTGAGATTCTCAGGGCACGGAGAGGGTTATGTTCAGCACATGCAGGGTCCTCCCCAACACACCCATTCAGAAGGCAGAATCACACCACACAGAGTAACACAGCAAGTGTGCTCATCCCTTTGCTGGCCTGAGTCAGTGTCCTTGAAGAGAAGTCAGACCTTTAAGTCAGCTCATAATCTCAAAATGCCCCAATAAATTAAGTGCATCATGTACTGTGTATTTTTAAGTTATGCAAAATTTAATTCATCCCAAGCATAACATGACTCACTGGAGTACAATGAAGATGGTCAATGAAAATATTTACATAATTTCTAGACTTTTATTTTTATAAGCCTTAGCCATTTTCCACTGTGTTTAACAGTGAAATACATCCTTCTTCATAACTGGTCTATTATCTTCCAAGATGAAAAGGAAATGTCAGGTGATGGTAGATCTGTGCAGTAAGAGACATCACCTTGGTTGCTGCTATGCTCTGCCTTGCAATAGAAAAGAATAGTTTGAGTGAGACCTAGTTTTATGAAGAAAGATGTGTTTCATTGTTAAACACTTAGGATAAGTTCCCTAACACCGTTTTGCTAAACAAATCAGAGAACTTGGATTTCCAGCCACCTGAAATATGCCACCCTACGTTGCAGAAATGAGGAGGAAAAAATTCCACTGTGACAGGCATTTTTAAGCAGAGGAAATCCATTTGGAAATTACATTTTGCTACCTCCTCAGCTGAGTTAATGGAACTGATTTTATTTGCATTAGAAGAGGGAAGAGAAAAAGGTGCTGTAAACTAAATTGATGAAATAATCTGGGAGAGGAGAGGAGACTCGACTCAACTCGACTCGACTCGACTCGAGGAGAGGAGAGGAGAGGATGATGAGATTTGTTTGAGACCTAGTCCATTTCACTAATAAAAGCTTACTCTGCAGTCTCAAAGACTTGCACTGGCACAATTAGAAATGTGATGAAGGGTGTGGCAGAAACCTCTTAAACCAGTTTTGCCACTAAAGAAACAGTCATTAGGTTCATTCTCACACAGCACCAGCAAAGGTGATTTAAAAGTGATTTAGACTTCAAGCTGAGGTGATTTAGTATGGTGCTGATCCAGTTCTCTTCAATAATAATATACCCGTCAAACCTCACTAGAATAAAAGTAGTAAAACAATATTAAAATTAATGTAACCATGAAGATTAGATCTTATTCACAGCAATCCTACCTAATCACTTCTCAGAATAGAATTGTTTTGTTTTGCCAATTTCTAGAGTCAAGAGGCCTCTTCTAAAAGTACCAACCAGCCAATCAAAAGTCCAAAGAGATTCCAACACACTGATTTACATGCATCTCCTATGTGGTTTTGGTTCCTTCTTGAGACTGTTCTCTACTGCCACTAGTTATCAAAGCCAAAGACTGCTAATTCCTCAGAATCAATGTCCTGCCAGCTAGGTTTGGACTTGCCCTGGAAAGGACCATGTTCATATAATCAGCTCACAAATGCCACTTGCTGAACCAAGAAAAGCTGAAATGGCTTTTAACACAGTCAGTTTAGTAATAAATACTAAATAATAAATAAATACTTGTATGAGCTATTTGGCTGACTGTCAGAAATATCTGAACCAAAGAAATGAGGCATGGATATATTCGCTTCTATGGTCAAAGCCAGTTTCAAAATCAATTTCTACCAGAACAGCTGTATGTCAGAACATTTTCATCTTGCAAAGCATTCAAAATCTGCCTTGTCTGTTCCTGCACAAGAAGCAATATTTCACCTGCCCAAAGAAACTCCATCCAGAAATGCTGGGAAAAGGGGATGCTAATGAATCAGACTGGGGAAAATGTTTGTACGAGGACAAGGGATACTTTCTCACTTAATTAATATTTATGTGAAAAAGAACAGCTTGCTCTCTAGTCTTATATTTGGTATTGTTTAAACTGCCTGTGGATTTGTACCAGTGCTAGCAAAACACTGATGTTCACTTCCTGTTCTTATCCATTCTGTGTCAGCTTAAATAACCAGTGTGAAAATGGGTTTACTGTGTATGGACATGCAACACATCCTCATTCAGAAATCATGGTGATCAGTAATAGTAATAATAAAAAAATATCCAAAATATTGTGCTGGAAGCAAAAGCAGTAATGCTTCCAATTTCCTACTGAGTATGTTCCTAGTCCTCTGCAAAGCCTTCCTGCAATATGCCCATCCCAACTCTGACTTCTCTGGGAGTCCTACAGGAAGGGACAACAAAAGCTCTTATTGACTGGGACCTTTGAACAGAGTGGCACTTCTGGCGGAAAATAATTACCCATACAAAAATACATTAAAAATTTAGCAAATAATTTGTGTACATATTATTTTTAAATAAATGTAATGAGCCCTTAGAATTTAACATATAAATATTTAAAACCAAATTAAAACTAATGTGAAAGTATTTTATGTATCCTGCAATAATTACCATTACTGTTTGTATTCTTTTCAGTTATTTAATACTTATTATGCTACCAAAGCAGAATTAAAATATTTCCTTGCCCTCAAAATGTCCAGATTGGCTAAAAAAATATTAGTCAGCCAGCGACTGGAAAGCTGGAAAAGAATGATCTGACAGGGGCAGCGTGCAACATCCAGCATGCAACAGCAGCATCCACATGCCCCCTGCCACAGCACTCCCTAACCTGTGGGAACTCAGGGCTTGTCCTTGACTGCTCTGGGGGCTCAGGGACCTGTGCAGGGGGCCCAGAGGGCTCAGAAGCCCTGGCACCAAGCCCAAGACACCTGTGGTTTGGATTTTAGTCCTTGGGAACGTCTACCAGCTTTAAAAGAAAAAATACAAGTCTCACAAATTTAAATAGAGTAATAACAAGATTGTCACAGGGTGAAAAAGTAGATTTTGAGTTTTAGTACATTCACAGAGGGTGAATGAAGCCAAGATGGAGGAACCACATGGCTTTTAGGCTTCTTCCTTCTTCTTCATCTCCTCCATGGTTCTGCTGTGATGGNTTCTAGATAAGGTAAAATAAACAATAATAAAAAACCCCTGAAGACCAAAGATTCTACGTCTTTTTTTCATCTCAGGCAAAGAAAAGGACTTTTAACATCTCAGAGACATTTCTGCAAAAGCAGAAAACCCCATACTCACCTACCCTTTCAGGTATTCATACACGTTGGTGAGCTCCCCACAAAAGCTCTCTTCTCCAGGCTCTGCAGTCCCAGTCTCTCCCAACCCTCACAGGAGAGATGCTCCAGTCCCTTCATCACCTTAGTAGCTCCTGGATGGACTCTCCAATAGCTCCATGGAGTTTTTTGCACTGGGGAGTGCAGAACTGGAGCTAGCCCTCCAGGTGTGGCCTCACCAGTGCCGAGTAGAGGGGAAGGACCATCTCCCCCAGCCTGCTGGCAGCACTCCTGGTGCAGAGCCCAGGATGCCATCAGCCCTCTCTGCCATCTGCGCGTGCTGCTGGCTCGCCTGCCTCCATTAATTATGCAAGGAAAACTGAAAGTGCATTAAGTCTTTTCAAATGAGTCAAACAAGTAGGATCAGAATAAAGCCATACATGATGTATCTATTAATTTTCTTAACTAGGGAAAAATTACAGAACCATTTATTTACAAGTCCTCTATCTTTTTTGCTATTGTAAGACCATTTATATTTTTCTAGAAAGATACATGCTGTCCCATTCTACAGCTTACTGTTCCTGTGAACTCTCAAGTTCCAAAAAAATTTCATAAATCCAAAATTATGGCACAGAAATTCTTACATTATTTATGTTTACCATTAACCAGTTCCCATGATCTCCAGTGAATATTTTCTTCTCAGCTACAAAATGCATTAAGATGGTTATTGCTTTTGTTCCAACCCAGCTGCAAATGCTGGAGAATCAGCTGTTCAGGGAGAAATTTCTGTACCCTGTAATGTATTAATGTTACTGTGCACCTTTGTATATAAACATATACAGGTATAGAAGGTGGGAATATGCCACCAGTTGTGGCCTGGGCATGTCTTTCCAATTCCACATTTTTCCTGTACCAATAATGCAGCAGAAGAAACTGTTGCCACCTTTTATACTCAGGACAAGTGACAATAAAGCACAAATAACTTTAAATTTATTTATTTCCTTAAATTCTGACATACTTTCATACAATTTACTACGAATTATTATACTTTTCTGTCATGCAGAGATCCATTTATAAACATGACTTTTAAACCAGGAAAAAATCCACACATTCTTGAAGACTGATGAAAAAAAGCTTTGTTCTGCTTCACCTGTGAGTTAATTGCTCTCATGATCCACAAAGACTAATATAAAAATGCAAGCTAAAGACACTTTTTCAATCAAATTCAAGTGGAAAAACATTAAGTAGTACAAGTATCTTGTCATTTCAATCAGCAAGAGAAAATCTGCAGTCAGTGCAGGAGGATCCTGGACACCACATATCTATAGATGGTAATTTACTATTCAGAACATGATCATTTTTTATACTCTTCATGTACCACCAAGGCAGCAGGAGAAATTGCAAGATGCCAGTGCCGAGAAAAGTTCTTGTGTTGGGCTTGTGAGCAAAACTATAAAACATTAAAATAGTTTAGTTGCAACAGGAGCTTAGTTCTTATATCTCCATGTCAGGAAAAAAGTAGTATTTGATCATATTACTTAAGAGATCAGATATCTGCCAATTCCAATTATTTTGACCATTGGAATGCAAAGTGTAGCCACAGGAAAAAAAATGGAACACAAAAAATTGCATGGTCACCTTGTTTACACCCTAGTATTACAGCACAGTAAGCGTTGATCCATAGTGTGGAATACTTGGTAGCATATACTTGAATTCAAGATTATATTTAGGGAAGCCAGAGTTTATTTCAGATTTGCTCTACTCTGTTCACAAAGACTGGATGCCCAGTAACAGCTGAGGTACTCTCCACTGTTTCAGGTTGTCTAATTAGAAAGAATTCCAGTCTACATGTTCCAAAACCACTCCACAAGTGTGAACCAAAGCAGGAAGTTAGAATGATCTGTAGTGCACTCTTGATCTGAACCCAAGCACAGGGCCAAGAAACATGGCAGAGTTCAGCTGCCTTCAGCATTTGAAGTTGAATTCAGTGCTTCCCGAGTGTCAGCTCCTCCACTGGTATTCCACAGCAGAGCTGTGCCAGACTAGCTTAACATCACAGCTCCCCATACTTCCCTGATGGGTTCCAGACTTTTGTGAGGAAGACTTTCACTTATCCTTTTTGAATTTCCATCACAGCTCCATAAGATGAACAAGAACAGTATTAAAGGTCTGTGAGGCTACCGAACCCCGGTCACCTGATAATGCACAAGGATGCTCTATTTATTGAAGGGAAATGAAATATAACTCTGGGCCAAACCAAACAAATGCCAGTGTCTCCTCAATCTCATGACAGTATTCTACATTTCCTATTGTCAGAAAGATCATCTATGTCTCTCTTACACCACCGAGCAAGGCAAGCCACACCTACAGTCTGATGGGAACTGCAAATGGCAGCAAGCAGTAACATTTTGTCCATTCACAGTCACTGATGTTTTAGAGAGTATTTACTGTTTTAGACAGTATTTATATAGCAAGTAAGTAAGTGAAAAACATCACAACCCTGCAGCAGTGATGCTAATGATGAAATCATTCCCATATCAGCAGTTAAGATGTGGGGGGTGTGTACAAGGATGTAGTTGTTACTAGAGCAGCACAAGAGCGGATGGAATCCACAGGAACCAAATGCAGACGTGAGATTAAATACAGCAATCAGTATCTCCCCCCCATATCTGAGATGATTATTATGAGTGTTTGGTGCAGTATTATCTCTTCTCAACAAAAGTATCAGAGGAAAACACAGCTCAAAAGACAGTAACTTTAACTGGCAAACGATAGCATTCTTTCCTGCCACCACCCTACACCAGGTCTTGCTCATCCTGCCTGGAGAGATTATGTATGACCAAAACAGGTGTTATCAACCCAAGGGAACTGCTACACCCTTCCAGCAGCATCTACGTGAAAACACATTCCTTGCCACCAGAAAAAAGTCTACCATGTGTGAGACAGGGCTCCAGGTGAGGCACATTCACCATCCCAGGCCTAGTAAATATGCCTTTATAAAGAACATGTTCCCTGCAGGAAGAGCTTTTGTTCTCCAGGCACTCAGCCGGCAAAGCTTTCCCACTTACCCTGAAAGAGCAGATTTTTTTAAACCCTGCCTGTCAGGTACATGGCTCCTATCAGACTTCTTGCTGAGAAACTCCTTTTTGCTGGGACATGCTAAACTTCCAGCCTGTCACACAGTCTATGTGAGCTGGACCCATGCTCCCACAGAACCCTGACAACCTCAGTCATGTTTTTTGGGTGTGTCATTAAAGATTTCCTGTCCTCTGTGTACTTCACAGTGTTCCAGGGCCAGCAGGCAGAGGTCTGCTAAACCTCTGTACCAAAGTGTTCCGGCCTCACTTCTATCACAGATGATAGTCAAGAGGTATGCATGAATTTCTGAGTTTGCCATTTGGGTTTGTGTTTGTTTGGTTTTTTTCTGTTTTTTTTTTTTTAAGCTAACAGCAGTTTTCTTTTTAAAGTCCTAAGTCTTTACACTGGAAATTGGTTCATCCTAGTGTCATCCTGGATTTAAGACACTATAAGGGTTTAGCTGCAATCCAACCAGGATCCATCTGGTGTTGGACTATTTTTCCCCCACAGAACTCTCAGTAACAGCACATTTCTAGAAATACCTACCCCAAACACAAACATCACATCTTTAGATCTGCCTCTAGCAAAGATTTAGCATAAATAAACAAACTCTTATCTTGTTTCAACAATTATTTTTTGTTATCTCAGATTCATTTTCCAATGGAGAAATACAAAAGTCTGTTGAATAAAACTCAACCAACAGGTCAAAAGCAAGGTGAGACTTCCTGAGGGCTCCTCTGAGAATTCAGCCAGGAAAATTCCAATTATTCTTTTATTGGTTTACTTGCCCGCTAGGCAACAGATGGTCAAAAATCTGTATCAAAGTAGGGGCTCCAACAGACTATTATTAAGGTTTCCTAATAGAACAAACTATGTAAGTCTCAGAAACTTAAATTTGCTAAAAGAGGGAGTGAGTTTTATTAGGCAAGTCGAACTTGTAGTCCTCTGAAACACTAGAAAACAAGATGAGGTTTTTGCACTGGAATGTTCAGCAACATGTGTGCAGCAGCATTCGCATAATAATAGATTTTTAAAGCCACTGATCACCAAGATTAACAAGCAATCAAAGAAACAAGTTCTTAAATAACCTTCCTAAGAACTTCAATACCAACTTCAAAGTTTTAAAAGGGGTTGTTGTTTAACCCCAGATGTCAACTAAGTATCATACAGCTGTTTGCTCGCTCCTCTCTCATGGTGGGGAAGAGAATTAGGAACAAAAAGTAAAACACATGGGTTGAGATAATAAATTTTAGTAAATGAAACAAAGTGAAAGGTTTTTTTCTGTATAATAATAACAGCAATAATAATAATGAAAAGGAGAACAAAAGGAATAAAACCCAAGACAGACAAAAGAAGTATGTAGAATTGCTCACCACCTGCTGATGGATGTCCATAGCATCCCCATGCAGCAACTGGCCTCTACCAGCCAACTTCCCCCAGTTCATTTACTGGGCAGGATGTTCTGTGGTATGGAATATCCCTCTGGCCAGTTTAGGTCAGGTGTCCTGGCCATGAGCCCTCACAGCTTCTGGTGCACTTGCTCCCTGGCAGATTATGGGAAACTAGAAAGTCTTCGACTTGGAGTAAGCACTACTGAGCAACAACCAAAAATTTCAGTGTGTTATCAACCTTATTCTCACAGTCAACACAGAACAGTGGACTGTACTAGCTACTAAGAAGAATATGAACTCTATCCCAGCTGAAACCAGGGGAGGGTACAAGCGTTTCTACAGTTCTTCCCAAGGTTCACATTTTGAAATATTCAAAGAAAGAAAAAAAAAAACCCAACTTAACATGGCAATGTTTTGACAGAGAGGAAATGTCATTATTGATTAGACTTAGCCAGTAGCTTGTCCAAAATACTGATCTTCTCATTTCTCCTGTTGATTCAATAAAAAAAAAAACATGATGAGGCTTTCACCTTGACTGCAGCATAGAAGTGGTACATCTCACACAATAGATTTTACACATCCAGATTGTCTTTAATTCCAGAAGTCCGCACCTATGAAAAAATTCCTTTTAGCAGCTGAGACTCATTTTGCATCTAATTGGCAGTGAAGCTCAGAGAACTTTCTGAAGAGACTGATGGAAGATGGAGCTTTTTTCTTCCAGAAAAGGCCTGGAACCACGGATTAATTTCATGCTGCAACTTTGTCTTTCCACAGCCCCCCAGATTTTCATGTAACAGGTTTTAAAATTCTATCAATTACTTCAGCTTTTCACTGCTTGAAAGACCTTGTGTATGCTCAGTGTACCACAGGGATGTGCCAGCTGCCACTGCTGAACTCGGCACCTGTGCACTGTGGTGCTCTGCTTGAAGCCTAGTACAGTTCACTGGAAAAGAGATTTCTAAAAATTTATAATTCACACCTGTTACCATCCCAAATGCACCCTGGGATGTGTCAAAAGCTTTGAATGTGTTGCAGTGGCACTTATTGCCGTGTTTTAATCACATATCCAATTACTGAAGAATACCTATCTAGTCTTGCTAACTTAATAATTTCTCATACTGAAATGAGCCACAGTTTTTCTTCCGACCATCTGGAAATAAAAAGAAACAACCAGCTGCAAATTAGTAGGCTTTCCACCTCCACTTTGAAACAAAGATTGCTTTATTGCACCATCAGAAATTATAGAGCATGAAAACAGTGAAGGAAATTTGTATTGTGGGCAGTTAGGAATTATCACACAACATTAAAAAATTAGGCCATTTCACGCTGTGGAGTTAAAATCAAATCTATAAGCAGCATCTTTGCATTAAAATGCAGCCTCACATAGAAGAGCGCGTTATCTACTAGATACAGCATGGGAATAGGAATATTTACTTCTAATCTTGTTATGGATTTGACTTGTGGAACTCCGGGAAATGATGAGCATCAGCTCCCTTGTTCGGCAGAGGAAGACACATGGTCCTTGCCTATTTTTTAAGATATTTCAATACTTCACATATAAGTCAGTCAGTCACCATATTGTATTTGCATGTGAATAAATCCTATGACTATCTTCTGTTTCAGTAGCTGTTTCTCAGAAATATGAAGAATTTAACACCACCTAAAGCCAAACAGAAGCAAAACAATTCAACACAAATAGAAAAAAAATCACTAAAGTAACTAACAAGAACACACAGAGTTGAAGGGCATCAAGCTCCACTTTCATGCAAGCACATTCCATCTGGAATAATAAACTACGAGACAATATTTACAAAAGGACCAAAGTGAGATACTTTAACAGATGAGATGGTTTATTCAAAACTCTAAATCAGAGACCTAAATATGATGCTTGATGATATTCTCTCATCTGAATACAGTCTAGCTGAATATATTCACCATTTCAAGGTCAAAATAGAACACAAATTTGCAAAACTCAATGGGGAAATACTTTAACTGTTGTAAGAACTAGTTTACTGAACCATAAATGTATTTTATAGATATACTAGTACTATTCAATTGCTCACATGTTTAAGACATCCCACATAGCAAACAATAATTGTGGGAAACATAAATTTGATTAGTTACACTGGAATAAGGACACCTGGGATAATCACAGCTGTATGTCCTATCAACAAACAAAGGGAAAGGAAAAGAACTGTGGTTGCACATACTGTTTAAGTTCACAAGCAGATGAAATGTAGAGGTTTTTGCTTATCTAGATGTTATTTATAAACAAATAGGAATTTAGCATTTAGAAAGTTAAACTACATACACAAGACATTTAGCCAGCAATGTAAAGACACAGACAAACTTAAATACTCTGGTTTCCAAAACCTATGTTGTCTGTTTAGACTAATGGCAATTTGTTTTAAAACAATGCATTTCATTTTGCTACAAAAATTTCTCTTGGTGGGATAGTTGATGATTCCAAAAATTCTTACAACTATAGGATAACTTTCCTAGTGGAAATACATCACTCTAACCTCTCAGGGATAGAATAAGATAGCCATGTATAAAATGAAAGCAGACAACATTAAATAAGTGTGACAATTCATCAAAAAATACTCCAATTGCCCAGTCAAAACTCTGGACTCACCAAGTCAGTCAAAGACCATCAACACTGACCAAAGATTTTGAGACTAATTTCCTTAAATCCTTTTCCAGTAAGGGAGCACACATATCAGAAATGCTTAGCAATCACCCATGCTGAAGGTTTCATGTTCAGCACGTTCCTGCCAGCACTTACATTTGCAAACAGCTCCCAACAGGGAAAAGGCTGGATTGACACAACCTGTGACTCAGTAAGGAAATGAGTGTGCTGCACGTGGCAGCTCTCAGACCTCAGCATAAAGGGGAGGGGAATGTAAAATTGTTGGTAATTCCAAAAGAAAGGCCTAGCACTGAAGAGCCTGAGCAGCAATGAGTAAACTGATAGTTAACACATCTTTACAAGGGACAGATTTCTTTGCAAGTGTCTGGTCCTATGAACACATCCAGTTTCTTGCAATTGTCAATGATAAGAATTTGTAAACTGGGTACAATGGTATGGCTGCATTACTTTCTTACAAACTCCAAAGACAATGCAATTTACCACATAACAGTAGTTACCTAGTAGAAAAAAAAACGAAGCTCCCCTGAAGACAGGTGGACTTGAAATGCACTGGACAGAAAGATTTTAATTATGGTATCTGAATTAACAAAAAGGAGTCCAGTTAAAATTATTTCAGCTTTGCTAGAAGACATTTTAGTCCTGCATGAAATAATGCTTCTTTACAAGGAACAGCCAGCAATTGTCAGATACATTATCAGGACAGGAAACACTTGTTTAGGTTACCAGCTCCTTTTTTATATCTGTGGTTGATTTGGCTATGCTTTTACCATGTTGTTACATGAAATGCCTAACTAATCCCAGAGTAACTGCTAGGAAAAACGTTGCTATTGGCTCTGCCCCCTCTTGTATTGGTGGCAGTTTGCTCAAACGTAGTAACTCAGACCAAACTAATCCAGCAGGAAGGGAATATGCTTCTTCTGGTCTGACAAACTGCCTTGGCTTACTGTCGTGGTCCTGTTGGCAACAGACCTAGCATAGGGCTGGACCCCAGGGTGAGACTCGGGGATCCAAGACATCTTCCTACCACTGGCAAAGCTGTTAGGTAGGCTCAGCCCATTTTGTTATCCAACACCCTGAGCAAACCCTTTGCTAGGTAGAGAGGCATCCAACATGCTAAAGCAGAGAAAATACTGCCACCTCCTCACAAAGGCTACTCAGGCATTTGGTCAGTTATGTGGGCAGCATTATCTGGAGTGTTGTTTGTTTTCTACATATAGTACACAACCGAACAATTCCCTAAAAGGGAGAGGCAATAATTCTGGATTCTCCACTGAAGTAAAGATACAGAAATGTGCACTGCATACTTGCATGTGGCTTCTGTAAAACTCTATTCAAATACCTGTGATTTCCTCTAATATTACTGAGCAGAAAAGCTATTATTAAAGGAAAAGAAAAAAGAACATCAAATGCAAGAAAAAGAAAGCCTGCTGAAGTGCATCCACAGGATGGGAAATCAGCTTACCATATGGGAACAAAGTCTAGCAGCAGAAATGGAGAACTGCAAGACAAAATACACAGGCTCCAATTCTCAACCATATTAATGGCTCACACATGGTCTTTCACAATTGTTTTTCCTTTGTCTTAGTTCATCCTTTAGCAAAGTACACACAGAAATGTCACTGTAATCTCTCAGGATGCAGAACATAACAGCAGTGCACTAATCAGCAAAGCGGTTCCTGGTATGCACATGCTTCAAACTCCACTGATAACACATCCTTCAGAAATGTGAAAGATTATCACCATCTTCCTTGTGACATCTAAGGACATGGTGTAATGCAAGGCTAAAACCTAGAGCTATTGAGACGTTGAGAGAGCTTCCATCTTCCATCATGGCTAACAATAACTCCTAGGATAAATGACATTTTCCTCAAAGCAGCATACAAAATACTCTCAGGTGGCAGTGAGAAAACCTGACCTGGACATTCAGGTGGCTTCACTGAGTACACAGAGCTGCACTAAAAGGTACAACTGAACACTGTAGCTGCATCTTTCCACTATAGGTAGGCAGAATGTAAATACATAACAAGTATAATAATAAACTGAGGCCTAAATCCAAGGCCTGAGATTAGTCTTGGATTTAGTTATTTATCTTATCAACATGAATTGTTGATTCACACAGTGCAGCCACCCAGCCTGCAGTGTTTACAGTTCTTTGGTTACACAACCAGAGCTACAGCAATGGACCAGGAACCAGGTTGGAGTCCGGGATTTCTCAGCAGATGTATAAATGCACAGAGGTAAATTAAACAATCATCACACTAGAGAAATTCATTCCTAAGTACTAATCACTCAAATTATTTACAGCATTTTGCATTAATTTCTGTGCACCACTCGAATTTACAGTAGCTGGGATTTTCAAATAGTAACACAATGATACTTCTTTGAGCCCTGTCCATTTTTGCTATACTGCTCAGTCAGCATTCCAACACTAACCAAAAACAGAGCCATGGAAATCACTGATCACAGAACTGTTAAAGTTGGAAAAACTCTCCAAGATCACCAAGTCCAACCAGCAACCTATATAATATGTATAGTAAGTAACAAGACCTGCTGTGAAGTGTTTAAAATTTAATTGCCTATTAGTAAATCATATGGCCTAGAGCTTCCACAGATCTACAAGAGATGGAAGTTCTCTGGTTTGCTTTAGAGTTTTCTCATTTCCTTCAGGCTATAGGCTACAAAGGGAAAGGTCTATGCCATTCTTGTACAGCATACAGCTGGGAAAATAGCTACTTTAAATAATATGCAAAGCAGATTCCAAGGCCTTCCCATATTAATCGTAAATACAATGACCAATTTTTAAGGCTCTTTTCCCCTTTTTGTGGAGGGAGATGCATAGACTTCTATAATTAAGTCCCCAAGAGTTAAACATCCAAACTATCTAATTTTTAGCAGATCTATGGATATGTTGCTACTTTCTCAACATGAGGAGGTTTTTTCCACTTTAAAGCCACATACAAAAGAGTCTCAGCCTATCAGGGAAGAGTTGAAATCAGATTTTTGCCTTGTGTTTGCACTTGGTGACTCTGAAGTAACATCTCCTTTTCAAAGTATATTGTCAAAAAAAGAGGATACCTACTCTAACTTGCAGCTGGACTTTGGCACTTGTACTGCATGTTGCAATGTCTAAGGCTGCCAATCACATTTTAAAAGCTAAACCGAGCAAAATAGGCGTTCATAGTGTGCCATGTAGTTTTAAAATATCAAAAAAAATAGAAGGCCAAGTGTCACATAAGAGAAAATTCAATACAGATTTTAAAATAAAATCATACCTAAGCCCCATTCCAGTCAGTGCTGCATCATTTGAGGTTTTCTGAAGGATTACTTCTGCCTCTTAATGCCGAGGAATCTTCTCACATTTGGAAATAATTACTAGCGTTTTAGTATGAATTTCAGAGAATTATAGAATGGTTTGGGTGGGAAGGGACCTTAAAGAGCATCTTGTTCCAACCCCCCTGCCATGGGCAGGACACCTTTCACTAGACCCGGCTGCTCAGAGCCCCATCCAACCAGGCCTTGAACATTTCCAGGGATGGAGCATCTATAACTTCCCTGTGCAAGTGCCTTACCATGCTCACAGTAAAGAATTTCCTCCTAATATACAATCTAAATCCCCCTTCTTTCAGTTTTAAGCCATTCCCCCTTGTCCTATCATTACATGGCTCTGTAAAAAGTCCCTCTACAGCTTTCTTGTGGACTCCCTTCAGGTACTGGAAGAACGCAATTAGATCATTTTGGAATCTTCTGTTCGCCGGGCTGAACAATCCCGCTTCTCTCAGCCTTTTCTCATAGGAGAAGTGCTCCTAAAAATATTTTCAATAAAGTTGAGAAAAGGACTCAATTTACAGTTATTTCAACATACAACTAGACATAGCATGCAGCCAGTAAAACGAAGAAAATAAGGCACAAAATCTAAGTACCGCTGAAATGTATTTTCTTTTGCAAAAGCTACAATTCTGAAATTAGATTCATCTCTCATTCTGCTTATTGGGAAAAAAAAGTGAACAATGATGTGTCTTAACCTTATCATTCCATATCTAATTCTGGTTGGTCCCTCTTTTACATTAAACCAACTTATATGTCTCGTCTTAGAAACCTTCTGTAAAGAAGCTACTGTTAAAGAATTTAGGGTTATCCAGCTGAGTCAATTTAAACAGTGTTTAAATAATTGAAAGACACAGAAGGAGGTACCCATACTACAAGTAGAATGAAATTTTAACCTTTTAATTTAATTTTGAGTTGTTTTTAACATATTCAGAAAAAATATTCAGTGTGTCGGACATGAAATGCATGAGGAGCAAAATATATGACAAAACCCCGTTCTTGTAGTATCAGTGCTCTCAAAGGCTGCATTTGCAAGGATATTAAATTACACTTGAAAACACTCTATACAGAGATTCTGGTCACGCCAGAAGTTTTCAATTTGTAGTAGAGGACAACAGAAAGGCTCTACTTGCTGTTATCATAAGCGTCTGGACTCACAATTTGCAGGAGAAAGATGAAGCTCTGCTGTAAAGTTTCCAGCAGTAAATAGTATGCAACTTTGTCAGAGGGCACAGACTCAATTCTTCACATACAAGCAAAGGGTACTTGGCAGACTACTGGGCCAGCTTGTTCCGCTGGCAATACCTGTTTCCCAGCCCAGCCTGCAACTGGCATTTCCCTGGGTCCTCCAAGATGATGTGATAACTTCCAAGGCTGCTCGAGTGACTGGCACAGAACCAGTTTAGAGTACAGACCACGGCAATTCTTAGGAAGCATCAGTTAGTAAATGTTTGGAGTCTGGTGACAGCTGGTGTACCACTTAAATTCATATGTGCTTTTCCTACAAGGATGCTGGCATATTCTGTTTTCAGAGATGAATGTGTATCTTTTCCTCTCCAAGGGAAAGGAAATCCATATGTTCTTCCAAGAGGCACTTGGGTACTTCTGTAAAGCACAGCCACTTGAAAAGCTTTGCTCCATTCATTCCTTTCAGTCCTGCTCTTAACCAGGACCACATTGCTGTTTTGACCTCATAAGAAACATTCTGTTTAAGGTTTAGGCAAGCTGCTTCAGTGAAAAGATGACTGGTACATTTCTCCTAGATCTTCCAGGTCACCATCAGTAACTACTGGAGGTCTTCAGTTGAATTTTGTGCAAATACCATAACTCTAAGGCAGCTGAGGTCAGACTGAGAGAGACACTAGGGATTTAGGTAGCTAATTCCCAAGAAACTTTTTATTACTGTTCTTTAATCCTGAAGGCATCAAAACGCTCTTAGGAATCCTAATTTTCCCTCAAAATGCTAAACTTCTACTTCTTCACAGGCCAAGAAATATTTTGGTCTTCATCTGGCTTAGTAGCTTGTAACCTACTTCATTATCAGCCTGGAGCAGTGACTAAAATAGACATTTGTCCATAGATAGGATGTTACTCTACCAAAAAAAAACCTCAAGATTATTAAAATGATGATGCAGAGGGCCAAAGTGAAACAAGGAAAGAACCAAAACAACCAACAAATAAATGAAAACAGGAGAAACTACAGGTTTAAAAGACCTTTAAAAATTAAATTCAGATAAAAGCGAAAATCCTGCTAAGTAATGGTCAGAAACTTCAGGATTTGGTTGTTAAATTTTAGAAATCCTGCTCTGAAAGTGTACATGACTTTTAATTTGGGATTTGTTTTGGACACGGCGGTAGAATAATAATACAAATCCCAGCTTTACAAAAGTGTTGAAAAATAGAAAATGTTTAATGAAAGGCAATTTTGGGGGAGATTACTCTCTGGCTTTCAATTCTTTGTGTTTCAACACAGGAAGAATGACCCTAGGCTGAACACAGAAGGCAGCAGTTGCAGTCCTTCCCCTGCTGAGAGCTGCTGGGGTGGCTCCTCATCATTGGGAGTTTAGCAAGGCAAATGGAACTGGATGATACAGAAGTGAGGACAGAGTTTGTAAGAAAGACATTTTCTATCCATCAGCAGCCAGCACTGCTACAAACAATAATACAACCTTGGTAATCCATGGCTTCTCCAATTTCAGTCAGGAAATGTTTTTTACTATTCACTGGCCTGTAAAGAGGGCCAAATACTGATTTAGAGCAACTCTTGACACCCTTTGTTTCAGCAAGCAGGATTTTGGCTCAGCTGATTGCTGTTGTCCCATGAGAAACTAGGAACTACCACCCTGCCTGGAACACGAGACAGGGAGAGACCCAGATTTCCTCTCTGCTGCTGCTTACTTCAGTAGAAGAAACAAGACCTTTGTCCTGGGCATACAAGAGATAATGTGACCAAATCTGCCAGCTGTAACTCATCTCTGTTACTCATCTCTGGTAACTGAGTGCCTTCTGTCCTGTAGTCCAGAGCCTAATATCTTTCTCAAAAAGGTTTATTAACATTGATTTTGACAAAATACAGGGGTTTTGGAGATATTCACACCACGCATTTTTGGTTTGTGTATTTTGGTAGGTTTGCTTGGTTTTGTACTGGGGTTTTTTTTAACTTGTCAAGTCCCTTCTTTTCTGGTTTTAAATGTAATTTTTTTTTCTTTTTTACTATTTCATTGAACATTCCCATAATTTTGTGTTGTAAAGCAGAGATACCAGAAACATCCAAACTACTTTCTCAGTATTAGTCCACATGTACTCAACTTCTTGCACAACTTCCCTAGAGATTGTAGTCTTTTTGTCTCCTCTTCCTAAGGAGTTCTAGAAAACCCCAGTTCAAATCCTTGTCCTGAGAATAACATTAAGCTGAACTCAACTGAAATCTCCCACATCCCAGGAGACAGCATCTTAACCCTGGGGCCAGACGAAAAATTGACAGCAGCAAATCTGGAACTGCTCCATGGGTACAGAATGAGGGAACTTCGCCCAAGAAGAAAGCAGACACACAGGCAGACAGAATGACTCTTTGACTTTGTGTTTATTCCACCTAATGCAAGAGGTAGGATGCCTGGTTCCAGGACAGTCTATTGATCTGGAGGCCGACAGCCTTGAGGCCAGTAGCTTGATCACCCTGTCCCAGAAAACCCTGTAGGCTTCAACCACTTGGCTTCAGATCCAAACAGTTGGCTTATTGAATGTAATCCTTCTCCTCTGGCATTTTTCTCAACCTACCTCATGATTTCCTTTGCTCTTAGACTCTCTCCTGTACAAAAACAACTCTGTTGCAGAGCGCAGCACCACTTCCCTTTGCCTCCGAGATCATCCCCAGCAAATTACCTTTTCCTGTAGATGTTGTTTTCAAGTAACAAACAACTCTTAAAAGAGAAACAAAGTTCCCAAAGTTTGGCATCCTCACCCTAGTGAATAGCTGCAATTCATCACACCAATTTAAATAATCTATGAGTGCTGCAGTCAGGGCAACAGCACAATGAAGCTTCAGTGTTCTGCTGGAGTCAGGGGTGACTACCAGTGAGAGAGATCTGAGTTTATTCCATCACCAAGTTTGTATATTTTCAGATAAGAGGCAATAGAGAATTGTATGTCAGGTCTCTAGAAAGCCATTTGGTATGAATTATGAAACACATTTATTCGGTGTGTATTAATGAGATAACACAGGCATCACCAGGGACACAGCCCACATATTCTGACAGCAGCAAAAATAACAAATGCATTTTACACTGAATTCAAGCATGGGACAAAAAAAACCTTGTTTTCCCTAAAGCCTCTGTAAGCTGTCCTCTTGTTTATTATTTATTATCCTAAGTTATAGTCACATCTTTCTATAAAGGTATGAGAGACCCCAGTAGCTTCTTCCACCT
This sequence comes from Polioptila caerulea, assembly GCA_013397295.1. NCBI lineage: Eukaryota > Metazoa > Chordata > Aves > Passeriformes > Certhiidae > Polioptila > Polioptila caerulea. The sequence goes on along the minus strand of VYXF01003480.1, from coordinate 1,312,397 downwards.
GAGGGCTCTACTGTAGAAGCCTACATATCTTATGATGTCTTTGTAATGATCCATTGTGATGCTTTCATGGCACTCCCTCATCTTCTATGCATTTGTTAAGATCTGTAATGCACACTAAACGTGCACTGGATATGGGGGGCCTGTTCCCATGAGGGGGAAGAAAGGCAAGAAAAATCAAGCACTTGCAAGAAGAACATGGAGGAAATTATGTAGGCTGCCAGGCTTCTCTTTCCCTGGTCTCTTCATACAGAATGCACTTTCTTTTGCAGTACATCACAACCTCACAGCCTGTTACTTGTCATAAATAAAGGCATAGTTTAGTTTCTCTTGCAAGTTATCAGGAGCAATGCTTATGAGAGTCAGACCTAACAGAGAACACCGTTATAAATCAAATTATAGATGCATTAATTCCTCTGACAGCTTGGCAGTTAAATAACTTGAATGCAAAACTTTCCCAGAAAGCCATATTGTATCTTTACCAGCCCTTCAACCAAACACTTTCAAAGTAACAGCCTCTGTCAGCATTTAACTGCAACGACTGAATTACTACTATTCCTTACTCCACTCAGAATACAGCAAGCAGAAACCCAGATTCAGTCCATTATGGATCTTGGGTGACATTCTCTGCATGCAGCATAACACACCCATCCTCAGCACCAACAATGAGACTGGTACAGGCTGAATTCTGGAGAAAATACTGCTTTTACAAACCACTTTGCAGACAACTACGTTACAGGCTTCAGAAGTGTCAAATACTGACAATCCTCCCCCCTCCTTAACTCCTATGGTTCAAATGAGAGGCCAGCTGACCTTAATGAAAAAAATGTAAAACGTGCATTGCCATCGTAGAAGAGGCAACTTCTTCTCACCTTTCCTCTGCAAATCCCTAAATCAGGACAAGGCTATCCTCACTTCCTTCTAATGCATATCTTGCCAACCCTACCACAGCAGAGAAGGATCCAAAGAAGCTCTTCCTCAGCATTCCTCTGGTGTCTAAAGGTTATGCGAAACCTCCAGACATGCTTGGAGATGGCAAGGCTTGTAGATGAAGGCAAAAATACTCAAAGCTGGACAGTCAGAATAAGTCTTACAGTCTGTTTGTATACAATGCCATAGAACATCCTTGCACTGAGAAACTTTTCAGAAACAAACATGAAACTACAGGCCCCAAGTTCCTATTGGCAGCTCCTTTCCTTCCCTACCTATTTTCTCTTCAACAAGCAGAAGTCAGTGTACTCTTCATATCTGTCAACATAACCAGTATCAATTTCTTTGGTTGTTTCATTCTGCTTACAACTCGTGTAATGCAGTATTCCCATATTGCACCAATATGGGATAAGATGTTAGACACTGACAGCATGCCAAGACGAGTGAAAACACCACCTGGAAGGGTGAGTGCAAAAAATGACTTCATTTTTATTGTTAGGAATAAAAGACTTCAGTACAGATGGCACCACAACAAAGGCAACCAGAAAGAACTGCTTCAGCATAATAATTTGATGGCATCTAGCACTGAGACAAGCAGACCATAGATGTGTGTCAGGTATTAATTACAGGGAGTTTCCAAGGCAGACACTACTTAAATGCACACAACTCTATATTCTTAGTGTTTAGGCTGTCAATTATTAATGACCAAATTGCTTCACCTTACACATCGCTCGTGTGGCATTCTGCACAACTGCTTAAGTTGCATAGGGAGGAGTAAAGTCAGAAGAGAAACCTGCTGCCTGTCACAGCTACAGTCTGCTGGAGCCTCACCACCAGTCCACTTCACTGCCCTTTGTTTGCCCGTCCTTCAGGCAGCTTGTGACAGTCCTGTGACAGCCCATGTGCACAACAATATTAATTGCTTTCAAGTAGCAATTTGCCTTATTCTGCAATCTTCTTTCATTTAGGATTTTTTTTTTTTTTTAATTCTTAACTGGCTTTATCACTTTCTTCAAGAATTTTTCTCTAGTGAGTAAGAAGCCAAAGACCATAATGACGAGAGGGAACAAGAAGAAAAGTCAGGGTTGCCAAATTTAAACACTTTTCCTACATGTTTTATATAGAAAACTGAAAGGCTATGAAAGAAGCCTTGTCCTCTGTACAAGGGGTAGGTGTGCATTTATTTACATGAGAGACATTCTGTCAGCTGAACATAAGGAACATCTGTATGTTCCCTGCAATTTCACCCACAGGAACAGCCCTCAGCTGGCACCACCAGCAGCAGAGTTCTCTTTTCTGCCTTTGCCCCTACTGTACTTGGCAAAGGGAGGGCATTTCAGGTGTACACTTTATAACAACACAGCATATTTTGAATGTTCAAACACTTCTGAACAACTGTTTGAGGTGGCCAGACGGGTTCTTCTGCTTGTTGTCCCTTTTAATGACCATTTCAAGAGACTTGAAAGATTTCTTACACAGGTGCAGAGTTAATTGAGGGGAAAAAAATGCACCTCACCAGAAATACACATGCTCTGGGAAGAATTTGAACAAGTATTGGACGTACTATACTGGTCTGGATTTACACTTGACTACTTGTACAAACTCTAATTTATATTAAACAGCAATTAAGTACAACTAAAGGCCACTGCATTAAACAAGAAACATAGACAGATTTGGTTAAAAAGGGCCCAAGTCAAAGGACTATCAGACACAGAAGGAAGTACCACTACTTGATGCCTGGTCCATTACATCAGTGATGACTGGATCACCTCAGTTCATGAAGATGACAGAAATAATGAAAACTCACCTCACATATGTCAGACCTCTGGGTTTTCTGTGCACATGCCATATAAGTGGCATTTTCTAAAAGGTTTTCCATTTGGACAACGGTACCTTGAGCCTTCTTCTCTGGTAAGGCCTCTGTGATCGAGCCAGCTAAACATGTAGGGCCAGGTAATGCCTTGCCCTTCAGCAGACATGCAGTGGGAAAGAGAGATCCCTCCCTGAGCTGTACTGCTGAAGCCAAATATCCTGTAACTGTGTATCAGCAGGAAGTGTTAAGGTGTTACCAACTCAGACCCAGCCCCGCTGTCCCAATTGTGAACATTTTCTGAGACATTAAAAAAATAAAAAAGAGGTGGGACCTTTTTCAATACCTTTTTTTTTTAATGTGAGTTACTACATTACAGAAAAACTAATTTGAATATAAAAATAGCTCTTGGACAAAATAATTTACATTTTATGGCACCTAACAGTATAACTGATTAGGAATGAGAAAAGTGTTATAAGGTCAATTCAGCTCCTTAAAGTTTAAGTGCTTTATAGCTTTACTGAAAGAAAAATAAAAGAAAAATTTAAAAAAATTTTGAGTGCTGCAGTACTATCACAATTCCATGCCTTTTTTCATCAATAGTATTCCAATATGTTGATTAGTGCTCAGAAATTTATTCACTGAAAGCATTTAACTGCTTTAAGTGTGTCACTTTCTCTCTTCTTACAAACTCTAGCAATTAAGAGGGGAGGTGTTGTGGGAACACCCATAACCCTGTTTTACTTTTTGAAAACACAGCTTCCTTATAACCGTAATCCGTATAGTCAATGACAACTATTTATAGGACAAGCACTACCCGTTTGAGATCAGTCAGGAAGCACTAACATATGATCAGGTAAGCAAATTATTAAATGTCATTATTAATACCAGCTGATTAAATTTCCCATAATAGAAGGAGTGCTAACTTGGGGGCATGGAGGGGAATAAAATAAAATAAAATAAAATAAAATAAAATAAAATAAAATAAAATAAAATAAAATAAAATAAAATAAAATAAAATAAAATAAAATAAAATAAAATAAAATGACAGAAAGAAAGAGTGCATCTTTTATAGTAATACCAACGTGCTGCCAAGACAAAAAGCTCTCTCTGGCTGGACAAATTTTAGGGTGATTGTTTTTTAAAGCTTTTCTTGTTTGACAAGCCCTTATTATTTATGTCAGTGACCTGCATTCAAATCACCAGAACCCAGCTTCCCAGCTCAAATGCCTGCACTCATCCTTTAGGAGAAGGCTGTCCACTGTGATGGTATGTGAAATGCAACTACTGTAAAAATAAGTGCTTGTAAAAAGTATGGTCAGAGGAACGTTTCCGGGAGCTTTTCAAAACACCAATGTAAATTGCTATCTGGAAGAAACAAAGCGTTATCTTTCAGTCACTTTGATGCAAGTATTAGACGGAAATTGACAGTGAAACACGAAAAGGAAATTTAACTTCATTATAACCAGGTCAGCAGTCCGTCCCCGTCCATCTGCCGGTGCGTCCCCCCCTGCGTCCCCCCCCACCGAAAAAAAATATCAGCCTGAAAAAAACAAAACAAAAAACAAAGGAGAACGCAAAGGAGACACCTCTAGAAGCATTTAAAAGTTCAAAGAAGGAGACCGGCATCTCGCCGGATGTTCGAAACCGCCAGCGATTTCAAGGGGGGGGATTGGCAGCCTGGCTCTTGGCGCTGTATTCAAGGGGGGGTCAGTCACGGCTGATGCATCCTACACAAGACATGCCTGCCGCGTGGGAGAGTTTGGGAAGCAGGGCTCCCTCCGGAGCCCCCCTCACGGCCAGGCCCGCGGGCGCTCCGTGCCCCCGGCCGCGCCTGCCCCACACCGCCCCGCCGCCGCCGCGGGGCCTCGGGGGTCCGGGCCTGCCCGGAAGGCCTCCGGCAGCGGGCGAACCGCCTCTGCCTTACCCGTGGTGGAGAGGACGGTGCTGGCGAAGAAGAGCGAGGAGGTGAAGTCCCAGTTCCAGTTTCCCGAGGCGTTGCTGAGCACCGAGACGCCGTAGTTGCTGGCCTCCAGCACCCGCATCAGGAACTGCTCCAGCTGCTGCTCCGAGAGGCAGGCGTGCTCCTCCAGGAAGCGCTGCTTCAGCTTGCCCAGCTCCTGGCGCAGCAGGTCTTCGTAGGGCAGCTCCACCGAGGAGAAGACCACGGCGCCGAACACCAGGTAGAGCAGGTAGCCCAGCACCAGCAGCGCGAAGCACCAGGCGGAGCGGTGCTGCTCCACCAGCCGCACGCAGGAGCTGCCCGCCAGCGACTGCAGCATCTTCCCGAGCCGGGGCCGGCTGAGCCCCGGGCCGGGCCGGGCCGCCGAGGGGAGCGGGGGCTGAGGGAAGCAGGGAAGGGAAGGGAAGGGGGAGCGCGGCGGCCGCCTGCCCCCTGTGCGGCCGCTGGCTGACTTTGAGGGCGCGGAGCGGCGCTGATGTGGCGCTCACGTGGCGGCGCGGCGCAGGTAGCGCGGCGCGGGGAGGGACGCGCGGAGGAAGGGCCGCCCCCGCCTCCC
>VYXF01003480.1:1179850-1307080 GCA_013397295.1 Polioptila caerulea | reverse complement strand
AGAGCCTCCCCCCGCCACGCGCTGCGGCGGGCGTTTATTCCCCTTTCCGCACCAAAGTCTCTGGAGATTTCCTTGCCCCGCTGCTCCCCGCCCCCTGCAGTGAGAAACCCCCAAACCAGCAATTCCTTCCACTATTTTTGTTGTCGTTGTTATTTTTTTCTTATTTATTCATTCAGTCACTTTTCAACGCAGAATAAGGTGACGCAGTGTGAAGCAGGGGGGCTGAATTTCATTCGGTGCAGGATGTGATGAGTTCAAGGAGAAACCCAAATGCCAGGTGTTGAAGTCCTCCCTCAGGTCTGTAACTTCAAAATGGGGGCTGTTTGGGGGTGCGGTTTGAACCAGGTGACCTCCAGCAGCTCCCCGAACAAGCTGAAGGAGTCTTTGCTCTTGTGCAGGTCTCCTGGAGACACTTACTTTTTAATGGTGTGGAGTGCCTGGCTAGTGCTCAGAGCAGCATCCACGGTGAATACAAATGTGTTGTGCAGCCAGCCCTCTGGGTAGCCCCAGCCAGCAATCTTCACAAGTTTCACTCTGAATGCTTCTTTCTTCATCCACCTCGAACTGAAACCAGCAACCACACTGTAAACTTGCCAGATGAGGTTCCCCCACCAGATGAAAAGGCGCAGTGAAAATTATAGCTTTCCAAACTATCCCTTAGGGTGAATAAAGAAAGCTTCTAGCAAAGGAGAGAGAGAAGGTTCCCTGGTCACAAAGTTCTGCCATGGCCCTTCTGCCTCTCAGCTGATGGCAATTTATACAGACACAAAAGAGTAACTTGCGAATCAGAAATTTACTAGGGCTGAGCCAGGGAGTTTGGGCAGGGTAAATAAAATCCAGCAACCTATCTTAAGCTGTGTGGAACCCCGCTAAGCTTTAAGGGCTACTGTAAGAAAATAATAGAAAAATTAAAGGCAAAAAACAATTTTTCAAGCAAAAAACTTACAACAATATGTCAACGTTTCCTTTTTTGCAGCAGCTACATGAAGCTACGGGATAAATCTGGCCTGACAAAACAGCTCATGCTGTTCGTGGTCTATTCCCCACTGCCAGCCACAGCTGGGTCATTCCAGGGCCTTCAACACATCCCCCGCCCCTGTGTTTCATTAAAATGTAAATGTGTTCTTACATGCAAACAGCTGCTTGAATGGTTGGTCAGCAGAGCGCTTGGGGGCTGTGGGAGGTACACAGGAGACAGGCTGGGCAGGCAGGCTCTCCATGACTGTTGGGAGAGCACACGTGTGGTATTCGTGATAGGCAGTGGTCCTCTCTTTCCTACCAAACAGTATTTTCCCAACCTTCAAGCCAAATATTTGTTTAAAGATTAGAAAATGTTTGCCTAAGAGCACACCTCTCTTCAGTTATAGGAAACTGTGGCTGGGTAAGCTGAACAGCTTTATTTACCAGCCTCCTTCAGTTTTCCATTTTTATGAATCAGTCATTCTCCATTTTTAGAAGCATCTCACACTTGGAGGCTTGCTGGGCTGAAGAGAAAAGGAGGACTGCTGAAGAGAGCCTGCAATACTCTGCTAACTCAATTTCTATCCAGAAGCTTTTTTGAGGCATGGGCTGCGGGGAACAGCAGCAGAGTGTCACAGCTGTGTCACCAAGGCATTCAGTTCTTACTTTCAAAGCAAACATCTAGACAGTCTGAGTTTTAGCCACCATTATTGATATTTATATTTTAACACAAAACTGTAATTATAGATTTCTTTGGGGTGGAAAGGTGTCTTCAGTTTTCTGATTTTGAGTGATTGTATTTACCACAATAATATCACATATGAATGCAGTTATGGCATTCCAGCTTCATTCCACAGCACGCTATAGCCATTTCCGTGGTCTGCTAGTCAAAGATTAGGCTAGTCGAGGATTCAATGTACTGAATTCTATGTTATGTGTTGTACAACAGGATGTCACAACATACTTCAGCAGGGAGTGACTGAAATTGGGGAGCAGGCTGTTACAGAACAGCCTTTCCCCAGCAGAAGGTAGATTCTATGGTGATCATCCCTCCTAGTAAAACATGAATCCGTTAATCAGTTAATAAAGTGCATCACATCATCACATTGATTGTCCACCAGCAATGCTCTGTGGTGGCTGGGCTCTTTACTCTTGGAGAAGTCCAGCTGCAAGCAGAGTGAAGGAACCCACAACTGGTCGATACTGGTGCTCTCCATTGCACAAAATTCCCTCTGAGTTTTCCCAGAGAAAATGCGAATACAAGCTGTCTGTCTACATGGGCAGAAAAGGAGGCAGACATTCCAATCCACAATACAACTGAGACAGAAACCACAATTGTGTCCTGGGGTGCTAGAAAACCACAGAGAAAGTTAGCAGTCTCCAACTCTGCTGCCTAGGGGTGTAGGACAGCTCCCCTATCACATCACTGGGCTAGCAGCTTCTATAGCATAGTTCAGAGGCTGAGAAAAATCCTCTCTTGTACATAAGAAGTGTAAGGCCCTTTCAGAGCTGTATGAATCACTGACATTTTCTGTTGGAAGAAATGAAATTGAAGTAAAGAGGCTTTGTGTTAATGGCAGTCTGTTTCTCTCTGAGATTTTGGTTAACTAGAATAATCTTTAATTACTGAAATGTTTCCAATGAAATGCTGAAGTGCTTGAAACACCGGAAGACAAAGAGATTGTGGCTAGAGGAAGAGGACAGCCTGGTGGCAGCCAGTGACCGGAGAGGGGGATCATTGGACTCTAGTCTTCTGTCCAGTGACTGAAAATGACGATAGGTAAAAATAGTAGCTTCAGTGAAAAGCAAGAATAGCTCACAGCAGTGCTCCAGTGCCCAGAGCCTGGTCTGTGCTGAGTGGCATAGACCAAAGAGGAGATTTGACATGTGGGCTCTGCTACTCTGCTACTGCGAGCTCTAGTCTGCGAGTAGGAATGAGTCTGGGGAAAGGGAAACACCCATGTTTGGCACTGTTACTTACATCAAGAGTATAAAATATTTTCAGCACCAAAAAGAAAACTGAAAATGACTCATAGCACAGAAACTTCAAGCTGACTGAAAAAGATTATTTATTTTCCTTTTTTTTTCCCCCCCAAAAGAGTAGTCTTGTGGCCTGGCCACAAAACTTTTTACATCAGTCTTGGAAGAATAAGCCCTTCCTCTCATTATGTTGGAGAACTTTAAGTCCTAGAAGCTAGTTAAATAAAATTAGTTACCATGCAATACTTATCCTGCCAAACCTGTTCTGCTCTGGCATACCTACAGCATGACCTCACAGTAGAGGGAACAGAGGAGGTGGTGGTGAGGAAGGGTGGGATGAACCAGGACGGTGTGGGAGGCAATAAAAGCTTAAGCGGGGAGAATGTGAGGCAGTATCAAAGCTGTGTCACCCTTATAGCTAAATATTGAATAGCAGCAGGGAACTGATTCGTCCTTCAGAATCTTGAATCCTTCAGAATCAAATTTGGCATGGATATAAATTCAGAGGTTATGGCAAGCTTGAAGTCTGACTGATCAGTCCTAAATTACATATATATTAAGAAATATTGTCATAAATGTGAGATTCTCTGAATTCACTTCTATTAATGCTTCTGCCTCTAAAATATTTTTTTAATGAAACTGATAAGAAATAGAATCCTTCATGATATGATTTATCTGTGAAGTGAAGGCTGGAACATAATACACTTCATTTTATAGAAGAAAATTTTTCTGATTAGTTGTTTCTAAATACTTAATTTGTGAGCTTTTGCAGAAGTTAGTGCAAGGTTGGCTAGTGGCTCTGATTGAATGTCATGGCCCTGTGGGCAGGCAGGATGTGAATTATAAGAATCACATCCTCATAGACACTGACACAAAGGTAGTTAAGTTGAGAAGCAGTCAGATGGGTTGTCATGTGTTCTGTTTCCAATGGGTAAGGTGTTCTATTTTGGCTAAGTAGAATCATCTAGATTTGGGTCAAATAAAGTAAAACTTATAAATTTGAAACATCAGAGCCTGACTTTTCAGGGAAAGAAGTAATCAGTGAAGAGGGGGTGCATTCCCGTCTTAATTTGGCGGGAGGATGGAGATAAAATAAGAGAATACAGATGTATTTAGGTATTTAAAATTTATCAGCAGCTATACTGGTGACAGTAGATACATTTCTGTGGAAGAAAAAGAGTCAGCAAAATCTGTGTCTATGTTCATGCCATTTCCTACGAAACCTGCCTGGCTAAATTCTACTTGAGAGGGAAGGGAGAAGGCTTGAGATTTTAGTGGTTTCCTCGGAAAAAAAAAAATTTACGCTGTTTACTTAATGGTGCAATGCTGTCCACAAAGGTTAAGACCACTGATGTGTGATAGCAGAGGAATAAATGTGTCTAGTTTGGAGCTATATTTAGGAGAAGGTTTGCATCATGAAGTAGTAGTGTTTAGAATCAAGGAAGTTTATATGCATGGTCAGGCACAATTTCTTTCTTGAGTGAGTCATCTTTGTTCAGCGTAAATATAATTTTCCTTAGAGTTGCAATAAGTATTTGTGTTTAACCAATGATCCTGGTGTCCCGGTAGAATAACTCATAGATAACTGTTTTATTAAGATAAGCATTTTTTGTCATGGAAAAAATGTCATATGTATTTGCCATCAGTTTTACCAATGACATTATCCAGAAAGCAGCTTGCTTTCTCTAAAAGGTCTAGGTCCAATGGGGATGAGGGCTGCATATATGTACATAAATACACACACCCGTGTATATACAAATATGGTCCATATATAGCATACTCCTTCAAACTCCTCACTATTTTATTCCAAGTTGTGCCATATCTTTGTAGAAAGGTAATTACCTGTTATTTGTAGGATTGTGTTAACACTAAAGAAATTTACTAGCTCAGAGAATTCAGGATGTCAACGTGACCTTATTAGAGAATTACATTAAATAAAATTCAACGTTTTCAATAAAGTGACTTTGCCCCCCTGAGTCCTGTGACAGTCACCCACCAGAACTGGTCTTTTTAATCTCTTGTTCAAGATGTTGAAAAGACAAATGGTTGATATACCTAATACTTTGTATTGAAAAATAAGGGTTCAAGTCACAAAATACTTTCTATCTCTTCCATCAACTGTGTATAATTTTTTGTCCTTCTTCCCTCAGCTTGGCAGTCTGCTCTTAAAGTTGGTTATGGTGGGAAATAAAAGAATGCAGTAACTGAAGTGGGCTCACACAACTGTGGGTGTCTAAGCCTGGTCCAGTTCTGGGACCAGTTTTGGTTTTGTCTTGAAGATGTGCTAATTCTTGGGCACACAGGAAATGAGGGTTTCAGCAAAGCCCACCAGCTTTCTCTGGGCCAGTTTCAAAACATACAGACCTGGAATGGATTACACACTGAATGGTCTGTAATTACTGTTACAGTAGTTGGGCTATATTTCCATTGTTTCTGATTTTGGTTAAATGGAGCCCAGTCCCAGTCTTGGTTTAGTGGTTCTGTTGGGCAATAGTGGTACATCCTTTTGCCTCTTTTAATACAGTTTGCATCACTGTAGAATTTGTGTACTTGTTGTAAAATCAATTTTATGCAACAGGCTGAGTTGAACTTGTGTTACAGTGGCAGACAAAAACTTGGACCCAGCAGTGGTGATGTTCTCTCTGGCAGCTCACGCAACCTCTTACCCATTCATGGAAAGGTCACATTAACTTGTCAAAGCAGCTTTCAGCTTCAGCTCCGTTTGACTCTATGTTCCCGGGCCCCAGCACATGTACACAGCACAGCACTGCTCTCCAGGCCTCCTTGCCCTGGGCTGTGAGTTTGGACAGAACAATATGTGCATGATTGGACAGGATGTACTGGGGCCAGTGTGCTGGAGCCTGGTCTGGACACTGACTGCTCTTTGACTCTGCCTTAGGCAGCTGGGCACCAGCAACTGGAGATGTTTCTGAGGCTGTTGGTCTTTGTAGCAGTGAATGTCTTCGTGCCTGCAACACAACTGTTCCAGCCCATAGGACACCCAGTGGATAGTGCACATCACCTCAGGCCAAGATATTTTGCTAAAGTAGGGAAGTCTGGTGCTGTGTGTGGCAGCCTGCATGTGAATCATACAGGACACGTTCTTAGGATGAGTTTCAGATGCTGCCTAGATGCTGTCCAAGAAGTCATCAGCTGTGGAGGAAGTAGGGTTGAAGATCTGGGCAAGATCTCTCTTTCCTGCTGCATCCATAGCTGATAGCTAGGATATACTGCAGCTTGGCTTCTCAGGGCTCTAGGCTCCTAGAGAGCAATCCTGATCAGAGGCCCATCTTTGCAGTCTCTACTACATAAAATACAATCAAACCCAGATACTCGGGCATACCTGAAAAAAACAGCTGTGTCTGTCCTTGAGTATTTCCTGTGCTGTTTGGATCCTAAAGTTTAAAGGAGATTAATGTTTAACTGCAGGGTGGCATGAGTTCCAACACTTCCCTGAAAATGTCCCAGCAGGATGGGGGACCCAGGCAAACTCTTCCCTGAGCACAGGCTTTACAGGCAGCATATGACCAGCACTGAAACAGGCACCCTTCTCTCATCATGCCTGCAGGACAAATCTGTGTGTTTCTGTGGCTGGTCCTGATGGCTCAGAGGCCTAAGAGTTCTTGTCTGGGAGTGCAGCACAAACCAACACGCTGTACCAGATACCTTCAGCCATGGCATTTATTCCTTGTACCTGAAGGCCTGCATTACCACAATGAAGTCAGCAGGAATTACTACTTGCCAATGAGGAAAGACAGGCAAAACCATCTAATTTGTGATATTTCCACCTAGCCATGCTATTTGGACAGGTCCATTTTCCAGGCAACCTTTCTGCCTCAGTAGTGTTAAATTTTAATAAGTGTTATTCATTGCCTCACTGAACCAATGTCTGGAACAGCCCATGGGTACTATTGCCACATGCACCTGCTATAATGAACACCAAAGCCTATTTCAGTGACCTGAATCTTTTGAAAATTTAGTCCTTTATTTTTATCCACTTAGAGGGAGCACAAGCTACAATGTCCTACTTTATCTCAACTGTGTCATCTGACTCATCAATCAAAATTGAGGCTGAATCTTGTTATCACCCACTGACTTTCAATCAACCTAACAAACTGATCAGAAGTACAGAAGAAAGATTTTGTCACTCAGCCCTATGCCTTTGCAAATCCTGAATCATGTGAGATATTACAAAGTTTACAAAAAATACAATTTCAGCAAGGCCAAATCCTACACTCTTCAAAGGTACACTTAGATAGAAAGAACAGCACAGGACAGAGAAAAACTTCTGTGAAGTGAGATAACTTTAATATGAGATTTTACAATATTGAGTTGCTTAATTTTAAATATAATGAAATGATAGTATTGCTTTATCCACTTCCATCAGAGTCCACTGTACACTCTTATAACATTGACCAGATACAGAAATATTAAAGATATTTGGCCTATAAGCTGTTAGAGAAATGGCTTAAAATGTAGGCTTATCTAGAAGAACCTCTCTTAAAAACCTTGCCGTTTTCCCCCCTGTACTTTCAAAAATGCATGAAGCAATTCAAAAACAACACCTCACCACCACCCCTACCACCAAAAATCTGGTTTCCTTGTTATGACAAAACAAGTGTCAGTGACCTGATCCTATTCTGTCTGACTCATGAGACATATATAGGAAACAATTACAACACATGCTAGAGGATCATTCCTTCCTCTTAGAAACTCTTTCCCAGAATCCAGTCTGCTATCTTTCAAAAAGTCCTCAGCGTGGCCAGGAACAAAGAATAAAGACTGAAATATCCCAGTTTCCAGGGAAAACAACCCACATTTCTCACTGTGCCACCATCTGTCTTCTGATGTCTCACACCTGATTTTAAGACAGATCTACAAAAAAGTTGAAAAGATGTTAGGTTGGGACCTAACACTCGCAGCCCTTTTGAACATTGCCAACTGTGAATTTTCTTTTTTTGCTGCATTGTAATTGTCTCTACCTCCTCCACTTCTTTGTTTAAACTAATCCTTCCTGTGCCTCTTCTTGCTCCTAGTTGAAATACTCTTCTCCTACACATCTCATAAAGTGAATTTAGGACTATATTTTTCTAAAGAGAAAAATAAAATAAAATTAGTACTATGTATATTTTTCAAGCTATCCTTTCATAAATTAAGTACTAAGCATGACCTCAGGTGCAAACAACTAATGATCAAATTTTAAACCAGGCTGCAGAATTGACCATTAGCATAGGTTTTCCAATGAAACTGAATGGGTGTTAAAATAATTTTGGGACAGTAGATATGCAGCTTAGTGTTAGGAACAATCTTCCTAACAGGTTTTATGCTTTGGATGAACCTCTGTTTCCTAGTCAACATCATACACCTCATCAACGTAAAACTAATCAAAATATTATGGATTAAGTTATAAGTAATAGTAATCAGATGTATTGCCACAATGACAATTACTTTTATTTTGTGTTTATTAAGTAAAGGGAAGTGTTTTTTTAGGCAGTGCACAGAGAAAGAAAGACAAAAGAAAAACCCTGATATTATTGGGTGTTGCAGTAGCTTTTACTATCACTAGTCAAAGGGGCAAATGAATAGTTTTCACGTTGTACTGATGTCTTCTATTTCACTGCAGTTAAATTAATGCCATGTCGAGTTTGACTATAAAACACAAAGGCTTTCATATGCTGTGTGCCTACCATACCGCGTTAAATGTTTCTTTTTGAAAAAGCATTATTAATAGAGTGCAATTTACCTTCAACAGTACAAAACACTGTTGGTAAAAAATAAATCTCCTGATGAAATTCAGAACATCCAAAACCTATTACTTAATCAAAAAGGAAAGTATTGTTTATAGAGAAATAACTTATGGGCTGTATACTCTTCTGCAGTTAATCTGAGCTTTGATTACGATAATGCAATATACACCGTCGTTCATTCCATGGAGCAAAACCAGAAGAATCAGACTGTAATAAAATAATGTTTCAGCAAGAGTTTTGTGAGATTAGTGCATGGTGATACATATTTAGCATTAAGCTTCACTGATACTAGGCATTTAGGTTAGTGCTGAGTAGACCCCTTAGGATCAGTGAAAGGATCTTGTGGAGTTAGCTCAAATGTTTAAGGCAACTAGAAAATAAATACTATTTGTCAGGTTAAAAAAGTTACAAGAGTCACACAATGGGTGAGGCTGTATGGGATTATATGGATGAAGAAAATGATGATGATTATTCCTACTATCCAAAACCATAGCCATTTGGTCCAGGGTTGCAAAGAACCTCAATATTATTGAATATTTATATCCTCGTGCTATTATCAAATCTATTCAGCCACAAAATTTATCTAATATATGATGTTGCTGTGCCATAATTACTGATCAACTTAATAATTTTGAGCACTGGAAAGAGAGAAAGTTTCAGTGCTTTAAATCTCCTGACAGCTTGCAAGTGTGGAAATTCTGGTTTTCTGATTTTATATCTGAAAAATTGAGTCATAGAAACAGAAGATCACTTTCTGAAAGCCAGTCACCATGAGATGGGGAGAGGCTTTTAATAACGTAGTCAGGAGTGCCAGCAAACACCTACTGCCATCATTAGGAGTTGACATGTACAGTTGATAACAGTACTTTTTTGCAATCTCATGAAGAACTTGCCTGCCTCCTAAACCTCTAATCCCTGGTGACTGAAGTCACTGCATAGAGGAGAAAGCAATGATGGAATCAGTTGCCTGCTGCCTGGAAATAAAATCTATGTGCAAAGCACAGGGAAAGCATGTTTTTCTGCAGCATGTGGAAGGGATATCTGATTTCCAAGATGGCCTCGGCCTTAAAGCTTTGTTCCCTGGCAGGGGAACACTTTGCTCCTTCTCTGGGCCACATTTTTTACCTGCCAGTAGTTCCTGCAGGATTTTCTGGATGTTTGTACACATGCAGGCATGTCAAAAACTCATCGATGTCCCAACTGCTCTGATGCCAGTCACCATCAGCCCTTTCAGCTTGACACCCTTCCCTGTAATGATTCAACAAACATTACCCCCCTCTAAAGAACAACCATTGTTTCCAGTTTAAATGGCAGTGGAAGAGTCCTATTGGTGTGCAATCCTTACCTTCCAGCATAGCACCTCGGGCAGAGCTGGCCTGAGTGACTTCCCGTGGTGTCTGGGCTGTGGTGGAAATGCAGGACCTATGCCAGGGACACTGCAGCTGCTGGCTTGCTGCCTTCTCCCTCATGTGGCATTATGTGGCTCATGTGTGGTTTTCTACAGGCAAAGGGGACAACAGACCTGAAGGACCATTGCACAAAAGAACCTGTAACAGCTCAGGAAAGCCAAGAGTCTTGTGGTTGATTCCCTAAGTGCCAATTCTGAAACTTGAAGATAGACAGTCCAAAATTTTTAGCCACGGGCTTATTTCTGCTTAGACATTCTCATTCATATTCTGTGATAGATAGATATTATTTGGGGAGGACAAAATGGGCTATTACCACAGGATCATATAAATCCTCCCAGTCTTCTGGGAGGTTCAGGCTGAAAGATAATCTGGATGTAACTATCCTAAAACATTAAACATTTATGAAAAGTATATATCACAGCATTTTACATACAATTGTGCAATATACTTTTGTGACTTTGCTCCCAAGGCACTTCTTTTAGATATTAAATTGATGAAAAATGGTGTGATGCTTCACAGGAAGAAAAGATATCTCCTCCATCCCCCCAAATGAACTCCCTAAGACATATTTCTTCTGCTTCATGTTAAAGCAGAAATCTGCATTTCCACCTAATCATTTTATATTGTAATCATTCTGGTTATGAAAATAGAATAATCAAGAAAGCTATTTTTAAAATAGCTTCACTAAAATATAGAGGAAATTATATTGTCTGCTGAGTAAGAAAATCTGTCTATAATTAGATTTAAATGTCATTCCTTTCAGTGCATTTTAGCATTTCTGCAGACCATAGTCCTAATGAAGTATATAGTTCTAGAGTATAGCCTTCCTCTTTTGAAAATTATGACCCTGTGGCATGCTTTCAGGAGATTATGTCTTTATATCAGCTGTAAAAGATAATCTCATAGTTGATGCAGTCTCATTCCTGTGGCATAATTTATTTTCATTTGCTTTTCTCTATGTATTGTGCGTTATAAAATTGTGAGGGAAGTTATTCATTTGTAGCTAAGGAAAGTACAGAATTTTACTATAAATGTCTCTATTTTCTATTTTACAAGTGTTGCTTCTGTATATGTAGTGCTATTTACATAAAGAGCAGTGGAATTTCAGCGATTGTAGTACTTTTTCTCATTCTGCAATCTTACTGTATAAATAAATTTAAAAAGTTATTAATATGAAAGAGATTTATATGGCTGTCCTTTTGCAGAAAAAATGCCAACTGGCCAGCTCTTGTTGGGTTTTTTTATTGCCTACAATAATGCCATCACTTACGAGGTTAGGTTTTTTTACTTCTCTGCCTGAGGTGGCTGTTTCCAAATCAAGACTTGTTTTCTGAAAACTACAGTGAGGAGTAGAAAGTGACTCCTGACCAAAGTGTTGACACCATATTGCTAGTTCATCTGGTTATGGAGACATTGCTGTGCTTTGGTGTCCTCTGGGTGCACCTACAGTACATAGGATATGTATAGGGTGGAGAGACAGAGAGAGGAGGGGTCCCACAAGCAACCTGTGCTGTTCCCTGCCCACCTCGCAGCTCTGCCACATGTCCTGGTGATGTACATCGTGTAGTAGCTGCTGCAGTGCTGGCAAGCCTCCATGATCCTCTCCTCCTTGTCTTCCAGTCCACTTCTAACATTTGACCAGCTCAGATATGCCCCCCAATCAGTCTCTGAGCAGTGACAGGGAGAGGAGGGAGTGGGGAGTGAAGGTGCACGAGGCCAGACCGTCAGCCAGCATTGAGCAGAGTAAATTAGACCAATGTAGATGGTTTGTCACCCCTGCAATTCTGATGTGGATGCCTCCATCCTTGAGAAGAGCAGAGCTAACCCTCTCCTCTACCTGGTACACCTTGTTCTCAGGGGTTCATCCACTGCTGGATTTGTGTTTAAATCAATTAAAGTATAGTGCAGTGGAAATATTTTCCCTTTGGGATATCTGATTTTCAGAAGAAACAGTTCCCCTTGTTAGCCAGAAATGAACTGTAAAATCACACCTCAAACCACATGAATTCTGGCTGTACTTGAAACTTTAACCTAATTAAACTGTTAACATTAAACTCTGGTATAAAAAGAAGAAAAATAACAATTTTTAGATTATATAGGTAAGGTACCGTCTCCCATTTTGGCACCTTTTGTATCACACAACGTTGAGTTCAGACATTTCAAATCTAATTAGGACATGTACATGGGCTTCCACTAACCTATCATGTAAGTAGAGCCATGACTTCCAGCTCAGGTGACCCAGTCTGCCTGGCTCTCCTTGCTTACCAGCCATGTGTCTGGTGAAACAATGAAATTTCTTTTATCAAAAAGTCCTGACTCCAAAGATCTGTCACTGCAAACAGTCATGGGAGCAAATCACATGCCAGCCTAAAAAATCAATATTGAAGAATAAATTGAACTATAATAGTGTGTCTGTCTGGTTGTTTAAAAATAGATGAACAAAGAAAATGCAAAGCACATGAAGCAGCCAAGATAGGTTTACAGAGATTACTCAAACTCTGCAAGGAAACTCCCCTTCTGGAAACAGCCTGGCTCAACACCCTCTGAAATCAGAAAAGTGGCTTGTTCCCGTGACTTTGAAAGTCTTCTCAAACACATCATTTGTGTCCTTCCAAACACAAAGAGATAGTTGCTAATTTCCTGTTTTTTTATATGCTCCTACTGAGGCCCATTGATAGTGCTCAAATAAGGCAAAGGGAAGGGTCTTGGACATGTAAAAATTTAGCCTTCAGGCCATGAACTTTCAAGGGAACGATGCACAGCACATCCACCAATAAACAGTGAGCTGCGATTGTCCCAAGAGGCCTTATAAAATTTGCAGGAGAATTATGGACACATTTAAAAGGTTCTACTGAAAATTGCTATCAAACCTCTGAAGAGTTACAAGCATCTTTTTTTGATATTCTTGAGGCTTCTTCTAACATTCTACAGAAGTTGCAGTTTTTCTCTAAACTCCACAGGGTGCTTCAAAAGTCTGCAAGGGTTATAATTTTCTCGTAAATATCACTTTTTAAAAGAAAAAGTAATTAAAAGCAAAAAAAAAAAAACAAAACACTTAGAAAACAAAGTGTTTATCAAGAAAAAGTGGAGACAGCTGAAAAAATTTAGTATATGCGAATATAATGAAACTCAAGGATTCGTAAAGAAATCAATGACATTAATGAATCACTAGCAGGGATCTACAAATAATTACATGTTAGAGGCTTCTAGAAGTGACACTTTAGTTGAACAAACATCTCCTGACATCTGGATCCATAGGAACAAACCTTTCTGGGTGTTATATCAGAGTCAGCAGGTTTTCTCTAGAAACTAACTTTAAAATGCTAATAATTTTTCAAAAGCTATCTATGAATAATTCCTAGAATTATTCTGTGCAGCTGCTCCATTTCTCATTTTTGGTGTTGTCTTCACTGGGCAGGGGGAACCTGTGAACTCTACCTTGATCAGTTGTTCCTCAGAACCTGGACAGGGGATTCATCATGGGAAGGGCTAATCTGATACCAGTTCCCTAAATGTTGTGCTTGAGTCAGCTCCTGGCTCAGTGGTTGTCGAAAGCCTGAAGAGATTTTCCTGAAGAAGCTGCAATAAATGAGGTATGTTAGCTTGTTTTACAAGAAGTCCACCCTGCTTTTAATGAACTAATTACCCTGCAGTCTTATTGCTGGTTATGCTTTTCTAATGCATTGTGAAATCTGCTGAATCTGGATGCAGAGCAATTATGACCCCTCAGGTTCATTTGTGATTACAGTTTGTCATTGTGTAAGCAGTGACTGTTCTCACAGCTCACACTGCATCAGAGAAACTCAGAGCATTTTATGAACACTTAGAACAGCTGGAGTAATATATCAATTGTTAATAAGATACATTCTTATGTTTGAACATTATATGCTGTCTTTTCTTCTCAAAATGTTTTCCAATATACAAATACACTTATAGCTTCATTTTCTGTGGCACTGTATAGAGCCTATGAGCAACCTATTAGGGTTTAGGGTAGGAAGCAAAACTATGGTTGCTAGAGAAAGTGACAGAAACCACTCTGAGATGCAAAAATTAAATACTCAGTTAGAGTTTGGCTAGGATATGGAAGCTAAAATCTGCGTACTCCTGGAAATGAAATAATGCTGTTTTTAATGACTGTGGTGTCAAGGGTGTGCCCTTACAACTGTTTAAACACAACTCCTACCAGCACCAGTGTGGATTTTATGTTAGCACAAGGTCAGAGATGAGTCATGCACAGCGCAGTGGTAGCGGCTCACTGAACCCGCACCAGGGTGAGTGTCCTCTGCACCAGCTGGGCACTAATGGTGTGTGACCACTCTGCTCAAGGTGGCACAACTGCAGCACTCAGCATGGATTTTCTCTCTGTCCACGGCAGAGGACATGCACTCCCATCCTGGGTCACACAAAGGATGGGCAAAAGTGCCCAGGAAGGGCAAAGTTTCAGTAGGGGCAGGCAGCCACATCACTCCATTCATCCTTGGGCTCTGTGCAGTGGATAAGGGGCTTGGATCGGGGGAAATAGCTGATGCAGGGGTTTGGCACACATGTGAGAGAAGGCAGCCATCCAGGCACCCTGCAAGTGCCAGAAATGTTGGTGCTGAGGCAGGGGATATTTGGTACCTGTGTGAGGGCGTGTGCCAAAGAATCTGATGGTTAATGGTAGGCTGATAGAGACAAAAGGAGGCTAAGAATTTTTGAGTAGTTGTGCCACTAGCTGGTAAGAGAGAGGATATTTTACAGGCAGAGAACTGAGACAGTGATGAGGTGACTAAATTAAACCCAAACATGTGAGACAGCCAAGAAATTAACTAACATCTCCATATTCCCTGCCCAGGTTCTTAAAGCAGACAGCGTTACGTACTCTACTTTTTATCTCTGCCTCTGTGAGAGGCTGTCCCTGTTGAGCAGCGTGCACTGCTTTGCATGCTAACAAAATACTGTGCATGATGAAAGGCTCAAAGCCAAGAGCTGTAGCAACCTTACATAAAAATGCAATTAAAACCCTAGAATGAGTTAGTGTTAGCCAAAGGGGCTAGGAGAAGCCAGAAGGTTGGTCTGGATGGGTTTTTTTCCCCCTAACATATTGGAGTGGGAATGGAACTAGAGAGATAACATGGCAATTAAAAATGAGAAATGGATGAAATTAATGATGAAAATGGCTGGGAGAGGCTGAACTTTTTTTTTTTTAATCTGTCTATAGTGTATTAAATAAAGGAAAGAAGTTTGAATAATCGAGAAGTCAGAATGATGCTGTAAAGTTAAGTGCTAACTGAGAACACAGAAAAAGTAAATTAAAAATGTAAAATAAATGACGAAATGGCTCCAGTTATACATATCTCTAAGGAGCTAGAGGAACTGTGGAGTGTGAATGGATTTGATGGGGTGCTGTAGGGTGTTTGCTTCATCTGGATTTATGTACCTAATGGCAGTGCTAAGTTACAAGACTCACCCCTCTGTAGTCATGGTGAGGAAGTCACTTCCAACACCACAAGACTCCGTGGAGACACCAGAACAAATAAAGTGGTTTTCATCGGGGATAGATATCATGAAACCTGATGATGATAATGCTACTGCTTCACTCAGCTTATTACAGTGTTCTTATTACCAGGAATTTAGAGCCTTACTGATATTGAGTTCACATTGGCTCTGTATTCCCTTAACTCCATCAGCTTCCAAAGGAAAAAATGAAGGAAACTCTGAGACAGAAATGAGGTGTCTTCAAAGGGCAAAGTTGCCACTTCAGTTACTTGTACCAGCTCTAAGCCCAGAAGGGTAAACTTCAAAGGGAATGAAGCTTCTTTTCTCCAGCAGCTAGATGAAGCAAACATGACACATATCAGCACAGATAGAGGTTTTTTTCTGAATCCAGAGCTAAGAAAAGATCCTTCATGCATCTAAAGACTTGGAAATCAAAATTGATTCCCTCTCAATTTCATCCTTGTGCTTTAATCCTTTAATCAGAAATGATCCCTGGCCAGAATCTTTGTTAACAAGAACCAGCAGCAGACTGTAGAGTTGGTATACAGCAAAAAGCTGCTGAAATTGCTAAAATAGCCAGCGGCAGGACAAGACAGGATGATATCCGGAGATCAGTGGCTCATCTTTCCACTGTGTACCAGCCTTGCCTTCTGCTGAAGATTTATGCATCCTTGATCATTTGGATCTGCTGCCTAGGCTCTGAAAGCAGTGTGGAGTGACTGTGCACAGGGTGGTCTGGAGGGAACATTCCAGTTGTCACATAAGGAAAGCACTCTCTGCTGGCGTGAAAAAAGAGAAAACAGCTCTGACAAGCAGACCATGTCTGAATTATTAAAATGCTACCTACCCTGGCTACTGGAGTCCTGTATCCATCATTAGTACACCATGTGCTACAAACAGGTGGCACCAGGGAGTTTGAGAAAGCAAGGGAAAAACTATTTTGCCTATTGTGGGTTCTTTTCCTATAGGCTACTAATTAAAAATAGACATGTCAGAAAACAAACTCCAACCCCACAAAACAGAGTAATTTCTTTGCTGCCCTGCCCTTCCTGAGCAGTCTAACTGGGACAGAGCTGTCTGCATGCTGACATTCCCAGCAGGACTTTGTGTCCACCATTCCAGCTCTGCATAAACATCCCAGAGAGGTCAGAGGGATGGCAGCTCTCTGGCAGCATGTTTCACTCACCATTTTAAGCTGGAATAAGGGCAGAGGTCTGAAACTCACAGTTCAGTCTGGAAACAAGCCTAGAACCTCATCACACTCCATCTCAGAGACCAGTAAAAGCAAAAGCCATCTGGGGGTAAGACAGCAGAAGACCCTAAGCCACTAAATGGACAAATAATCTATTTTTACTTGTGATTCCAGAGCTTATTCCCAATGGCCTCCACCCCGCCCATCAAATCAGCTGGAAGGTTCATCAAATTCCAGTGGCTTCCCCTGGATGATTCCTCTTAATGCATGTGTGCAGAGGAAGGCAGGAGAAGCTTGAGTGGCATTTTTAACAGCTTTAACCTGTGGTAGCCATCAATAGCACATTTTTTCCTTAGCCTGTTTGCAGTCTTGAACTCCTGTGCATCCCATTTGGTATTTTTCAGACAGCATTTTGGTATTTAGTCAGAAGGGAAGACCTACTGCAGGCAAATAAAAGATGAGCAAAATATTTCCATCCAATTCTGCTGTGAACACTGGCTGGTCGCCTACAAATTTCTTGTTCAGAAATCCTGGGGATAAATTTGCATGAAACTGTAAAAATGCACAGCGAGAAAACAAGCAGTGCACAAAGTGAAAAAAGCAAGGACCAGAGCAGAAAGATAAACTTGCATCCCTTGGTCAGTTTTGGTTTAATGCCTTGTACTTCTTTAGACAGATCTACAGAGTATTTTATTAGCTCCTCTGACTTGGTCTCAGTGTGATTCGTTTGACTTCACTTATTCCCTCTTCTGTCATCCGAAGATATGGGAAAAAAGACCTACCTTCACTTGGTGTGGAATGCATCACACTGCCCTAAGGAGGATGCTGTTCCTTGATATGCTCTCTCTTCCATATCCTCTATGTTCAGACCCGCTCTTTCAATGGTCATCTGCACTGACCTCTGAGACTCAAAGGAATTCCCCACTTAACTTTCCCCATTTGCTTGTCACTATTGAGAGTTTTATGAAAAAAACACAGCTAACTAACATTACTTGGCATGTTCCCCTTTGGTTTTCTGAGAGATGTTAGAGTGGGTATCCTCCTACAGTGTTACACAGGGGGTCAAATACATCCCCAAGACTTCTAGCTTCT
The DNA here is from genome assembly GCA_013397295.1 of Polioptila caerulea. Lineage (NCBI taxonomy): Eukaryota > Metazoa > Chordata > Aves > Passeriformes > Certhiidae > Polioptila > Polioptila caerulea. Next base: position 1,289,222 of record VYXF01003480.1, on the reverse strand, counting down.
GTAAGTAAAAATCATCAGTGCTAAACTCATCAATGAGTTCATCACCTGCAACTCTCATTCTGGAGAGTTCAGAAGTAGGTGTCATTGAAGCACATAAAAATAAAATCCCACATAAAATTCATGCTATTAATCTCTGCTTTGCTTTAACCCCACTTAATTAGCCCTTAGTGCATATTACAGTCCTTAGTGTTTTACCAGTGATGGCTGCTATGGAAGGAATAGATACACTGGTACACTCAGGTTCCTTTACCAGTGACACAAAATAAATGAGAAAATTTTAAACAGAGCTTCAGGCTTTGAATTGCCTGATTAGCACAAAATTATGGCTGCAATGCACTAAAAAAAATCCATACCAAAACCAGTGTAATTAAAACCCTATGTACCTCCTCCCCCACACAGTGGTAATTTGTCATTTGTTAAATTGCCTCCTGCATCAGCTTCACATTTCAGCCTGATTTCATGGTGTAATAGGGCTCTCACAATTGCTCTCTGTGCTTGCTTGCATGGAGGTGTGTCAGCACTTGTCTAATAACTATTGTACGAACCAGCCAATTTCAGTCAAAGCTTTGGAGGTCCCAGAGGTGCTCTGGTCCTGTAAGACTTACAACAGCACAAAACTCTGGACGGAGAATTTTCTGTATATTCTCTTCCTGAAAGAAATGCCATCCACATTATTAGATGTAAGGGAATCCACTCAGGAGCCCAATTAAGCTTTATTAGTCCTCCAAATTGCCAAACAATTTGTAAGTAACACGATCATCCCACATGTACAGAACCATTGCAAAATAAGTAAAACAGGGGCCTCTGGGGGGCTTCTAAACCAACCAACTGGATAAATGATACTGTGTCATACCTGCTAAACATCTGTCTAACCTGCTGAAGATTTCCAGCCCTGAGGTGTCCCCAGGCAATTATATGAGCAAACAGCTTTATTCTGCACCTATTTCAGCCTTATGCCACAACAGCTGAAACTTTGTAATACATTAGTGGAGCTCTGTAAGATATAGTTCAAAGGCTGCAGTTGATGGCTGCGTTTGCATTTCAATGTAGAGCAGCCTAGGTAAGGCAGGGAAGGTAAAACAAAGCTGCAGCATTGATTTCTCTCAGGGACACAGACAGTTGCATAAAGGGCTCTGCTAATTATAGCCACCAGCTATCAACAGACCCCACAAAAGCCACAGCAGCACTGCAGCTATTTGGTCCCTGCCACAGTGCATAGCTCTGCATGCTGAAAGCATCTGTCTTTAGAATTGATTTCCAAAGGTAATGACCCAGCAGGCCCCTGCAATAAAATACGGGTAGATTTGACTCTGAGAGGTCCTTCTAATGGTGATTTGCTGCCAGAGCACTTTCCTGTAGCACACCTGGTTTTTAATTGATGGGACTTCTCAGAGGTGGATCCATTATACATGAGTCACTCAGCTTCAGGACCTTAATCCCAGAGAGGTTACTGACAAAGCTCCTTTAAATTTATCTTGGAAGCAATATGTACCATCCTTGAGACGAGAAAGTGCAGTATTTGGACTGCAGTTCAAATTTATCCATTCATAAAAGACTCAAGGATATCATTGCTACCCAAAAAGCCAGTAACTATTTTCCAAGTTAAATGGAATGGATCAGTCTGGGTAAAATTTACTGTCTTCGTGCAGATTTTTCACTGCCTAAAGATAAGGTTACATTTGGAGGGATATGTGATAATTTTATACACAGTTAAAAGCAGTGCTTTGAGGAGGATTAAGAAATGCCATCCACTCTCCTATCTCTGGCTTGAGGGAGTCCCAGCTGCTTGCTCTTTTGCTTCCTGCCCAGCTGACACCAAACTTCTGCTCACTGCCCATCTGGGTCCTTAGGCTCTGTCAATATATGTGGTAAGGTTTGGGGAAAGAGGCAGCTGAAGCAATATCCAGCAAAAACAATCTAAACAACTTTCCTTGACCAGACCTTCGCTCTTTGCCTCTCCAAACTTTCCCTAAGAGTAAAAAGTTTAGTGTGAAATTTTCTGTGGTGAAAATCCTTGGTTCTGTTTTCAGCACATAAAAAATCTAAAAGCTCCCTCTACTCTCACTGCTGCGGTGGAGCTATGTTGGTTTCTATCAGGTTTGGCTGCCATTGGCTTATCAGTGCAAGAGGGTAATTCCTCAAAAGAGTGAGATAACTTCACAGAACAAGGCAGCAATGCCTTGTTCATACCCTCCTCTCCCTAAGCCTGCCTTCTTGCCAAAAAATGACAAAATATTTAAGCATAACATAACTTTTTAATGGTTTGTGGCGTTTGGAGTTGAAACTCTAAGCAATAATTATGCTAATGAGAGATAAAGTATGTTCTTGGCAGCTGAACACTCTTTTGTTGGCATTGTCATTGATTTGTTTATTTGTTGCTTTCTTTTCATCATTGCTGGCTCTTATTTGTATGCAGTAAGTGCCATTTACAGCTGTCCTTGGGAAAACTGCTGCAGCTTCCAAAACCTGTTTTTCCATTTTTTTTTTTTTTTTTTTTTTTTTCCTTGTTTCAAAAGTAACAGCTTTTTGACTTGTCAGGCCTTTGATATGCCATGGAGTTTTTCCCTGAAAAGGGTAATGATTTTCTCACCAAAGCAGCACAGCAGAGCACCAGGGGAATAAATGTGGGGACTTGCCATTACAACAGATAGGAGAGAAATGAAGTGCCTGTCCACAGGGGCCTCAGTATTGGGTTGAACGATCACATTCCCATTTCAGTTCTTAATTGCACAATGAGCAGGGTGGAATGGAGTAGATCCACGGGGATCTGCAAAGGAAAAAAGGAAATACTCAGCCAGAGCTTGCTGTCCTGCCGCTTACATATTTTGAGCATAAGGAGCAGCTCTGTCTAAACAAAGCCATTTTCACAGGGAAGTCCCTTGAAAAACTGGTGAGTCTATTCTGTTTTCCTCCTAAGATGGGTCTTTGCTGAGCTGGACACAGGGAGAGGGGAGCTGAGGTGGGAAGGCAGGGAAGCAGAGGCTGCTGGGCAGTTGCACAGAGCCCCCTCAGCGTGCTGAGCTGTGGTCACTGCTGCAAACACTGGCAGCAGAAAGGCTGAAGTCCTCAAGGCTTCTGCCCTGCTGGGTTTAGGGCTGTGTGTAAATGTGCTCTGCCTGCAGAGCAGCCCCAGCTACACGTGAAGGACCTTTAGCTTCCCAGCATGGAAGCATCTGTTCAGCTGCAGTGGAAGGATGCCTCAGCTCCCTTAATCACACTAATGTGATTGCATGAGCCAGAAAAGCCCTAGCTGTGAGAGCTGGTCACAAGCTCCATGTAGAAGCACTGCTGTGCAGTGTCTGTGGCATGGATCAGGACTGGGACTCTTTAAACACAGCCTTTAAAATGGATATGAGGCTGGTTTCCCCATTTCCCCATCACACCTGAGGTGTGGCACACAGCAGGTTTTTGGTATTTCTTGGTAAGATACAGCTGATTCTGTTCAGTGACTGAGTTATCCTGTGACACTAGTTTGAAATAATGTAAATAGAAAGTGAATTCTGTGCTTGAATTTAAAACTAATAGGTGTGTAGCTCTTAGAAATAAGGAGCAGAGCACAGAATGTCTGCTGGATCTACTGTCCCTGTACTGTGTCTCTAGTGTGCAATAACTGTCATTCTTTTCTTTTTTTACTCTTTGGGGATATTGCTTGAAAAATCTAATACTTATCAGATCAGTGAATCAGTAGATGCTCTGTTTCTCCTTGTACTACATCTGCATTAAGCACAGCAAGAAAAAACAGCCTCTCAGAGCATGGATGTTCATTATTTTTTAACACAAAAAATCTCTATCAAAACTACATGTTCCAGCACTTTGTGTTTCACATCACCATTTTCTCCACCTTTGTGTATATTTGGTGAAGAGTTGAGATTTTTGGTTTTTAATAAAGAGGAGAGATTATTTCCAAAATTACAGAAGCATCTGTAATTGAAAGAGCTACAGACTGACCAAAATACATCTTGTTGCTTGCTTGAGATTATACCAGAAGCCCCTCTCTGGCACTTGGCAGGCATCCTGAGAGCTGTCCTGCTGCACTGCGAGCAGCTGCTGATGACAATCCCACCACCCCAGCATGACTTCTGCTCTGCTGACACAGCCCCACTGTCTCTAATTCTACTCCTTGACAGAGGATCAGACCTACCCAGGGCACACTGCTGCTGGGAAAACAATGCAGTACACACATAAAATAAAAACAACCAGGAATCACAAGGGTACCTCTAAGAACATACACTTTGTGCCGGCTGACGTCAATGCAAGCACAAGTCACTGGAGATTGAGGCTGTACTCCCTGACAGATGCTTTTCCTGCTTCTGTCTTGGCTCTGTTTCTTTCCTTCCTTATTGCTTTACTCTGTAGTCAAAGCATGCAACACACCATGTAGTTATACAGTGGAACATATCTGTAATGCTCCAAACACAAACCCCGAAACAAAATAAAGATCAAGGGGGGATGTAACCAGCCTTATAACAGAGAGCAACACATCTCTGAGAGATGACATTTCCACAGGGCTTGGGGTGAGCCACTGATGTATCCCAATTCATTCCTTGATACCCAGGTAAGCAAAAAGGAAAGAAGGAGTCGAGAAGTTGCTGCCATGTCAGTATCTGTTTGCTGCTAACACCTGGCCCAGGTAATCCTTTACACCCATGTTCAGTGTTCGTAAAACTCTCCCCAGATTGCATTTAAATTGATTTTGTACTCATAAGCAGTGACCAGATGAAAGCTCAGGACCAACGTATTTCTACCTGTGTCATCCTTGAGTAGCCCCACACTCCAGAAAACTCAATATTTTTCTTTTCAGCTCCCTGCAAGATGTAGGTTTTGTGTTCAGCTGTAGGTTACTCAAAAGGTCTGGTGCCCCCCGTGCCTGCCTTCCGAATCCTAAAGGAAACTAAAAGAGCCCACCACTCATGAGATATCAGGATTTGCATTTCCTTAAATGTATGCCTTGAAACACATTTCAATTCCAGAACAAGAGGTTACTATAGTTCCTTGAACATAAATAAGGACATTACATCACTTTTAGAAAAGCAAAAAAGAAAATATGTGATGTGGGACTCTGTCCCAAAGTCTGAATTAATTTTTAGTTTGATGCTAGACGAACATTTGGGTATTTGATTTTCTTGCACTAGGGAGTTTTCTTTCCATTTCAAAAGTCTGAAGATTGATTTTCCATAACCACGTAGTGTGATATTTCAAAGATCTGGGAATCACTGTACCAGGTTTCTTGAATGCATTAATAGCTATGTTTTTTTATTAGCCTAGAAGAAGGATAAGGAGGAGGCAGGTGGCAGACACTGGACAAATAATCTTCAAAATGTGGAAAATACCAAGTAATTTAAAAGTTGCCGGCCATAGCAAGATTTTTGCAAGTGCTGCTGACTAGTGGGGAGATAATCCATCCTCAGGTGAATGAAGCTGCACTTGATTTGTGCAGAATAATGAAGGGCAAATAAGGCAAGGCAGAAAAACCTCCTGTTCATTCAGGAGCTTCCCTCCATGTCCCTTCCAGCAGCCCAGACAACACCCATATTCTAAGTCTAAATGTCATCTGAAAATCTGGGCCTCATCACAGAACTTAAATCTCTAGTTTATAAAGGTTATTAAATTTCTGCACATGATAAAATGCCTGGTTGAAATATGCCTCAGAATTAGAGTTGAGTGAGAAAGAGGTGGCCACAGAGGATTTAGATGTTTCAAAATCTGGTTTTCCTCCAGTTCCAGTATTTCTAGTGCTCTAGAAAACCTCAAATTTCTAAAATAGTATTCTAGATTTCTAAAGTTTGTATTTCTAAAATATGTATAAACTGGAAGGGAACAGTCTACACTGAGGCAGACCAGGACCCCAGGAGGCAAAAGTGCCATTATCCTGCCAGTGCCTAGAGGAACCCAAACTCCTGGATCCCTGACAGCCGTGTGGGAAGTGAAAATATAGTTTGTGTGTATGGCAGGTGGGAGACAAATACTGTCAGAGGGAAAAGTGGCTTCTAAACAGAAAGAACTCTTGTCAGGTTTTGCACAGAAATTTGAACGTGTTGCTAATCAAAGAGCTGCTGTGGCTGCTGAGATTATTTTGAATATATAGTACATTGCAGTGCCATGTGAAATCAGAAGAAACTCCCTTCACTTGAAATTTATACAGATTATTTCAGCAGATTTGGAACTTCATGATTGCAGAGTCCTTTTATAATCAGTACAACCTCATTCTTAATTTGGTTTGTGAAATCAGATTGCTTTTAAAGTGCATATAGATGAAGTTATGTCTGTCTCATTTTTACATCTTGTGATGGATATGCACATTAAAAGATTAGTTTGCAAAGAGAACATACTGTAACATGGAGAAGAATGTAATCAAAGGAAAAATGCTTTTATTGTGATTTGGCTAAAGATGAGTTAGATTCTGACATTCATATAGTTCAAATGAAGCATACCTAAGGCATTCATTCTTGTATCTGTTGTTCGTTTACTAATAGGATTTTTAATAATCTTGACACCTTTAAGTTGTATTTATGTACTTTCAAAATATTTTAGCTCTTGGTGCATGATGACCCAATCCATTTCTTGGCAGCTGGATTTAACCATGTCAGAAAACAACAGACCCCTACAGAACTCACACTGTTGAACTTTCCCAGTTAAAGGTCTGTCCTAATTTTTCCCATTCTGCAGAAAGCAGAATTGAAGCACGGTTTACTTGGCATTTTCTCAGGAGTTTCTGTTGCCAGGTGCAAGTTTCCTGTGTACTTAAAAGCACATGGTCTTCACCAGTACATGAAGTTACACCTTACAGCTGATCAAAAGTGACACTATGTACAGAATTGTCACATGTTTATTGTGTTATCCTTCTGCTCCGAGTACCCTGGACATGCCCTCTGCATTCACAGCAGGCCTTGCAAAGATGTGCATTGGTTTGATAAGCAGCCCAATAACCTCCAGAGTATTGTAGGTGCGATTTGGATAGCGTGCTAAGATTGTGCTTGGCAATTATTTTGAGCTGGTTTCAGCACTGCAGAAATGAGGACAGACTAATTAGACTTGGACTCTTCAGTTGAAAGGAAGAGACAGCTGAGAGGGGAGATAATAGAGGTTTATAATGATAGCTGAAGTAAACATGGAACAATTACTCAATCTTCCACCCACTATGAGAATTAGGAGGCACCCCAATTATCAGCAGCAGGATTAAGACAATGAGAAAGAAATGCCTTTTCCCCTAGCATCTAATTAAACTGTGAAACCAAGTGCTCATGGAGGGTGCAGAGGCCAAACCTATAAATTAATTAAAAAGGAATCAGACAAATTCATGTAAGCATGAATGTCCAGCAGTGGTGAGGGACTGTGACAGTCTGGATACAACCTTTGGCTCAGGAAGCCCCTTGAAAGAAACCTGTAGCTGGGAAGGTACTACTTTGCATTTGTCCTGCTTCTTATGCTCTCTCATAAGAATTTGTTTCTGGCCTCAGCTGGAGTCAGGCTGCTGGGTGGATCTTTCAGCTCACACAGTACACACGTTTTATATTTCCCTTACAATCTTCAGTGGGCTGCCACAGCATTATTTCAGGCATCCATATCATGGGAAATACAGTAACAGAAGAGCTGTGAGAGATGCTGAGCTCCATGGGATGATGAGGAGAAAGTGGATGAGTCCATCATGCCTTCAGCAGTGCAACTAGCCTGAGGTGGGTACCAGGGTGCCCAGTGTGTGGCCCTAGGACAGTACATCTAAGTCCTGGACTACGTCAGCACAGCAAGGTCACTGCACTAGAGCATGCATTAGCGTGTCTACCATGATAGGATGGTCACCATGGCAGGAGAGTCACCACAACCTCCTGCAGGCCACAAGCAGGAAGGGTTCTGTGGCCTCAGCCAGCACCATAACATGGAGAACTACATTCACATGTACCCTCTTCAGGACTTTTATTATAGTAAGAAACCACAAATACAAATGAGATAATTGATCCCTTGGTGGAGAATATGACCTAGACAATAGGTGGGCTGCAGTTATTGCCTCAGTCCTTGGTTTTCAAACTCTTGTACAGTTTGCAGCTGCTCCAAGTTTTGGCATGCTATAAACTGGGAAAGGCACATACACACACAAAGGCACAACATTCAGCACATGCAACACATCTGCTTTCTTCTCCAAGATCACCAGCTAGGAGGAAACAGGAGCTCTTTATCCAGAGTTATGGCTCTGTACCTTTTGCTGCTTGCGACCTTTTCCCCTTCTGAGAAGTGTAGCCAGAGGGCACAGTCCTCCATTCAATAAAGTTGTAAGAGAATCAAGATTATGATCTCTCTTGAAAATAAAATATTTTATTTCATTAAAGGAATGAAAGAATCCCTCTAGATGAAACAAAAACCTATTTCATATATCATACAGTAATAAAAGCCCCAAAAAAATTTCTAAGCCAAGGGAATCACTGAGGAATCATTATATACAAATTTCAAATATTGGGCATATTAACTCACTGAAGGGATGGAATGTATCCTTTCAGAAGCTCACAAATCAGAGAGAAAAATAATCTGGAAGACATGAAACTGAATCAATATACTTTCTGCTTACCTCATAAATGAAGATTGGTTTCACTCTAGTTTTCTCTTTAAAAAAAACAAAAGGGGAGAAAATGACAAGACAAAAACCTCAAAGAAACAATGTAGTTCCTTTTCATCACAGTTCTTTCCAAGCTGATTTTAGACTGTAATTTGCCCGGAATTGCTTCATGAACTGTCCCTTGGCTTCCTATCTGCTGGTCCAGGTTGAATGAAAGGCACAGTTGCTGCTGGTAAAATAAACTTTCTCTTTTGAAAGTGTGCCAACTTGTGCTCTCTGCCATCAGCAGATGAGCCAAATAACTGGTTCTTCTGAGGAGATATGAATTTCCAGACAACTCAGCTATTTAGAGCCTCAGGATAATAATACCAAGACCAAAAAAGAAGTGCAAAAGAGAAAATAATCCCTTCTATAACATACATAAAGACAAAACAAAGAGATAATTATGTCATCATCCATCTAATTTAAACTGATATGAAGAAAGCATGCAAGGGGATTTCAGAAAATTTCAAAATCACTAATACTACAGCTCAAATATACAGAAAAGGTTTACCTTTTGATCCAGTGTAATTCTATCAATATATAGGTTGCAGGTGATACAACCTTCTGTGTGACAGGCCAGGTCGCTCACAAAAAAAACAAAACAAAAGCAGTTTAGAGAGCCAGATTGTGCTGTCTCTGCCCACCTCCTGCCATTTGCTTCCCTGGAGAAGCTTCAGACCAGCTTGCTGCTTGTGGAAATGGCCCAAGCCAGATGGGAACGGAAGCATCACCACAGGAGCAGGCATGGCAGGTGAGGTTGCAGGACCACTCTGGAGAAGGCTGCAAAGGGCTGGGTGAGATTCCACCCTCAGGGGAATGTTTGGCCTCTTTGCCAGAGTGTAGCCCATGCAACAGGGCTGGCAGAGCAAGCCATGTCCCCAAACCTCCTAGAAGTCCTAAACAATCTTGCCTTTTATTATAATTTTTTTTGCTAAAGACCCAGATGTTTTATGGAAACCATGGAGAGGCAAATGCCTTTAATTCCACATTGCTATCCCCTGGCAGCAGGCACTCCCCTCGGGGCTGGAGGGACAATCCCAGACTAAAAGCCTGGCAGGCAGCTGCTGGGTGGCCGTGTACCAGCACCCAGGGGCTGTGTCTGTGTCTGTGCCTCAGCCGCCATGCTGGTGGCAGAGATAAATCATCAGGCTGGTTTCCTTCTGCTGATAAAGGTGTCCTTACCATTTTGTTTTCTCTTCTTGAAGGACCATTTCATTTAATTTCATTAAGGAATATGAAAATACTGTCTTGGAGCCTACACCATCTAATTCCACAGGAAAACCACCCCGGCCAAAAAGTCCTGATTAAAACTCTATGCAGATATAGGAATAGAAAGACATGCTTTGATCTTAATACTGTTATTCAGGAAAAGCTTTATCCTGGTGATTTTGGAAGCTTTCTGCCTGCCCCTTGCCAAGCAGAGCTGCAAAAAGCTCAGGACAGCATGGATCACACAGCAGTGCTCGTGTTCTCTGCCAGCCTGCCGAGCAGGAGTTGTTTTCCAATCCATACATCATGTACAGTGTGCTCCTGTGTTTCCACGAAAGCTGGAGCATTTTGTCAGTAAAGCCTTATTCCATGACAAAGTCAGCTGTACAACAAGAAAAGACAGACTTTGGAGGGTAGCAGTGTGAGAGGAGCTGAGCCATATCCATCCATTGGGTTGATGCAGCAGCAAGGGCTGTGAAAGACAGGAAGACAGTCCAGTGCAGTATCACTGGGAAAAAAGCTGCTGACAAGATAAGCAAAAGAATAGAGGCAGGATCAGCAGTTAGCTTGGTCACCTTTCTTGGCTCTGGCAATGCAGATCCTTGATCTGCATTCAGATTCTTGGCAAACTCATGAGGATTTTCAACAAAAGTCGAAAAAAAAAAAAAAAAGCATGATGCCACAATGCTTAGGGATGGCTGCTTTTGCAATCTAATACTGACATACTTCATTACAGAGAGAAAAGTCACTGTAAATGTGAGGAGTTAGATACTTGCCCGGGAAACTCCTCAGACAGGGGGAACTTTGTCAGACATTTCCTGTAGAAGCTGCCAGCAGAAAGTGTGACAAAAAGGTAAAACCTGTGTCATGCCTCACCTGGCAAATTCAGAAGCCCTCTGATCTGAGTGTGACTACATAAACTGGTAGTTCCAGTTCACTGTGGTTTGCACGCTCCAGAGGCTTTTCTAATAGCAAAGTCTATTTGAACTTTGCTTAACCAGCAGCACTAGATGAGAACTGGTTGTATATTTCAGGCTGGAAACACATGCCCAGGTCTGTCAGCACACCTGACACACCTGAATGGGGGGTCATTAGTCAGGGAGAGATGTTGGCATGACACAGATTCAGACTGCTGTGTATTTTTAAGAATAATCAGTAGAAAGCAGAGATGTAAAGCTTATTCTATGAGATAATAGCAGCTAAGGCTACAAAGGCAATGACATCCCCAGAAGTTATTGTTTTCTTTTGCTGCAGGTAATGTGCAGGATCTAGGGCTATTTGCACTGAAGATTTACAACCAGGACCTGTCATCTGCATTGAGAGGGGTTAGCTTGAGTGGAATACAGAATAAATGAGCTAGTAGGAGAAAACAAGAAGGCATAAAGAATAGAGAGGGGGAAAATAACTGAGCTGTTGAGCAAGGCTTATGACATTTCAATGAGAATAATCCTTTCTCATACCACAAAAACATTCAGAGAGGAAATGTTGCAATAAACCTCAGAGAGGCATTGATGAGAGACTGTAAATTCAATTCCAAATGTTTGAAAGGTTGTTAAATGGACTAATATTAAGTGGGACTATAAGTGTAATGGCATATAATACAGCTTTTAAGTAACTAGGGAAGCATGATACAAACTGACAATAGTGATCTGTGGCAGTGGGATCTTAATAAATTTATGAGAGTTTGTTACTGAATTTCAGTTATTGCCATCATAGGAGATGCTCATGCATGAGGACTTTACATGAATTGAGATAATTGATCATCCAGGGAGATGTCTAAATGGATTTAAAGGAAACTTTCAAATAAAAATTTCAAATTACCAAGAAAAAGTTAAAGTGTATTTAGGGAATATTGTTGTTGGCAGGACAACACCAAGCCCCTTAGGCAAGAAATGTTCCCTGTTATATTTGATCCTGACTGCAAGGGAAGAAAAGTTTTAAATCAGCCCTCCCAGTACAGATACTCTCCCCAAAGACTCAATAGTCCCCATGAACAGCACTGAAATCAATTCACTGGAAGTCTAAGTACCAGCTTGGGCTCTAGTTGCTCACATGCCCTAATTGCAGCCTCACAATCAGCAAGTTACTGCTGTGCTCTAAATCCAGGGAAAAAGCCGTGAGAGTTTCTTCCACATGAGTGTCACTCAGGAAGGTCCATCTAGTCCAGCATCTGCTCAGCTTTCCCCAAGGAGAAGTGATGTGGAGAGGTGGGAACCTGAGTGTTTTGTGCCCTCGGGCTGAGCTGGGGGGAGCACAGGGTCATGTCCCTTCCCTGCATGACTGTGAGCCACTCGTGGGTGTGGTGTAGAGTCACCAATGGCCACAGCTGAGCCCCAGGAGCCACAAGGGAAGGAAGGAAGAAGGGAGGGAAGGAAAGAAGAAGGTATAAGAAAAATGATGAAAGGTAGAAGAAGGGAAAGTGTAAGGCATAACAGAAAGAACAAAAAAAGTAGGGTTCTTACACATGGAATAGGGAGGATCAGCAGTAAACTAAGAAATCGATCAAAGAGAAAATGTACTTGAGGAATGGACAAAGGACAGTAAAAATTAAGAAACAGAAAGAGGAAGTCAAGAACAGAAGCTGGGGCTGCAAATGCTATTACATAAGTCCAGTGTCACGTCTCACTGAGCCTAAATTGGGTCTTTTTATGTTTGAATAGGATATTTTAATGGATTTTGTTGATTTTCATGGTAGTCCAAAGAGCTCCTCTTTCAGTACAATTTCAGTTGTACAAGAGTAGATGGTGTCAAAACATCATGACCAGACAACAGACATGGAAAACTAAAGGAAGATAAAATTAAAAACTGCAGGTTATACAGTGGGCACAATGAATCGGGAGATGTTGGTGAAACCATCCCTTGGCTAAGGTCCTGAGCAAGTAAGAAAGAAATCAAATCCTGTTGCCTGCAGCCACATAACTCAGCTGGGACCTAAATGACACCAGCCCAGGATCCAGGGAGAGACAGTGACAGCTTCCTAGCTGAATCTCCATCTCTTTCTTTAGTAACCTCATCCATCTTTACAACTTCCAAACCCTAAATACCATCCCTTATTCACTCCTAGGTCTTAGTACATCAGTTTGCCTGGCCTTTTTTTCAGGTATTTTTATTTGAAAGCCTTAAAATATATGTATATTCCATGACTTTGACTCCTTAATAAAGGAATTTTTTAGAAGGCTTTCAGTAAATTAAACAGGTTACAATGTGAGACAGTTTTCTACAGGACAGAGCCAAAACAGGCAATCAGATCCAAGAGGCAGTGCTGGTTTTTACTGCAACAGAAGCTCTGTCCAAACCCTGGAGAAAGCATCTGGTAAATTAACAGAATATTAAATACAACCACATAATATAAAGTCAAGTGACGTCTCCTGTGTAGCCTGGATGGGAGTTTACTAAAAGTGTTCATTTTTTAAAGGCAGATGGTGACCTTTGGAGCCTCTCTGCTGTACAAGTCTGAGAATGAGCTGTGAGCTGAAATCAAAAGAGTTTTCATGTGAGAGGGCATCTGCAAAGAGTGAGTGGTGAGAGAGCAGAGCTGTTTACACCTCCATTACTTCAGAAACAGGCAGTAGGATACCACCATTTTAAGCTCAAATTTATACTTGGCCAAGATGGTTTTTTGGTGATACATTTCCAGTCAAAGAAAAGCCTATGTGTCATTGGTCCTGCATCATCGGGATGCCAGCACAGGCCCATCTCCACAAAGCCACCTGTGGAACACACAGGCAGTGGGAAAGCAAATGGGGGGAAGGAGAAATCAGAGTCTGTCATGATCATCAGTCATGATGATGTCCCTCTCTCACTGGTGAGGGCACACCTCGAGTACTGTGTCCAGCTGTTGGCCCCTCAGTTCAAGAAAGACATTGGAGGGCAACAGAGCTTGCAGAGGTTCTAGAGAACAAGTCATGAGGAACAGCTGAAGGAACTGGGGCTGTTTAGCTCCAGAAGGGGAGTCCTCAACACTCTCCACAGCTGCCTCAAAGGAGAGTGTAGCCAGGCGGGGGTTGGTCCCTTCTCCCAGGCAACAAGTGACAGGACAAGAGGAAATAATCTCAAGCTGCACCAGGGGAGGTTTAGGTTGGACATCAAAAAGGAATTTTTCACTGAAAATGTGGTCACCCATTGATAAGGGTTGCCCAGAGAGGTGGTGCAGTCACTGTCCTTGAAAGAGTTCCAGAAATGACTGCATGAGGCACTTACTACTATGGTTTAGTTGACGTGGTGGTCTGTCAAAAGTTGGACCCGATGATATTGGAGGTCTTTTCCAACTATAACGATTCTACAATTCTATGATCTGTTCTCTTTGTCTTTCCCTTTGCTTTTCATCTATGTCCCTTTCTAACTATTAGCCCACTAGAAAAAAAAATAAATTGGAGTTGTCTATCATTTGCCCACTTGTGTATGTGAAGTGTTGCAAGCCAGCAAAGTGAAGTCTGAGCGCCACAGTGTGGGTTGAAGTCTGCTCTGTACACTGGATCTGCTTCTCTGACACCTCTGTGAAGTGCAGATGTAAACATCCCTGGTCATGAGTTGTTAAGGGCCTGAGAGGTTTTGAACCAAGGCTGGGCAGCTCAGTGAGCCAATATGTTTCTGATTGTGATTTAATAAAAGAAAAAATTCATTGGGCACATTGCTGACATATTTTCTCTCTTATTTCCATGTACCTGTTAGGAATGGAGTTCTAGGGTAAATAAAGACAGAACAGTAAACTCTCACTGGAGAATTACTAGCTTCAGCTCTACATTTGAAATTAATTTCTTATCTTTCTTACTCCAAAATGGGAAAGCAGGAACACTGTGTCTTATGTCCTATCCCTGGTGACAAGATTTATGAAGCCTTTGATCAGATTTCTCAGCACACAAGAGTGAGTCACTGAGATGTTCCTGTGGCAGCACCCTGGGAAGCTCAAAGGACTAACTTAACAATATTACAATTCTTGTTACATGTCCCTCACCAAGTCCTAAACCACAGTAGCATCCCTTACTGCTCTCTTCTGTCTGGATGTAGGCGTGGAACAGGCACACAGTGCTGAGGAGAGCAGGCTGGTTCCATCCCATCCCCTCCTGGCTCCCGGCAGCACCTGGCCCAATGTGTTCTCCTCCCACTAAAAAATCAGCAGGTGCTATTTACATTCACTTAAACTGAAAGCATCCCTATCCCTCTTTCCCCTTGTACCCTGTTTCTCATGTCTTGAAATTGTGATAATCCCTTCTTGCCCCTTTGTATCTGCTTGCCTGAACTCTTGTTTTCAGAATACACATAAACACACTTGGGTGCTCAACCCCTGTAGAAATAAGGAATCAGCTTTTATGAACTGGTATGCTTGTGGGAACATATGGTGGTGACTTTGACTCTCAGTATCAAAAGAGAGTTCTCCTGAGATTTCATTTGGAGTTCTATAAATACTCTGTGTTTCCATTTTAAAAAACAAATTTTTGTGCATTTTCAAACTGAAGTGAAACTTCTGGAGATCTCAAAACATCTCCCTTCTGAGAGAGAATCTAAGGTGAATGGTGCATAGAATACAAAAGTAGTCCCAAGAGATAATGCAGAGAATATGATAAGGAAAGAAGTTCATTCCTCTAGTAGAGATCAGATATCAAGGTTACAATTCACACATCTTTTGCCAGAAAAGATCTTGCAGAAAGAAAGCTTCTTCATCAAAGAGAATCCCTGGACTATAGTATGTGACTCTTGCTGTCCATTCAGTTTTCATCTTTATTCCCATCTAAATAATTTTGAAGAGCAGAGATGAACAAAAAAATAATTTCTGAGGAATACAGGCAGCTCCCAGACTAAAAGATTGATGCACCTTGCACTGAAGACATTCAAGAATGAAAGC
The DNA here is from genome assembly GCA_013397295.1 of Polioptila caerulea. Classification (NCBI taxonomy): domain Eukaryota; kingdom Metazoa; phylum Chordata; class Aves; order Passeriformes; family Certhiidae; genus Polioptila; species Polioptila caerulea. The sequence continues at coordinate 1,273,584 of VYXF01003480.1, read as the reverse complement.
TGAATGAGCTCTGGATATATCCCTAAATCCTGTCATGAGTCATCAAGTATTAAATCTTTTTTGTTGTGGTTAAATAAATTGCCAAGAGGGGAAGAAACCCCCCTAGTTGAACGCTTTCAATAGAGATTGGATCTTGAAAAAAGAACAAAAAGGCTTTTATTCTCATAAAAAGGCATTTTCTTATACAACTCTCAGTATGATTTTGAATGCAGGAGGAGCAGCACAGAAGAGTCACTTGAACAGCAAACTCAACAGGAACTGGAGGCTTGGAGCTGCTGCCTCAGCCAGGAAAAAGCCCTTTTTTCTGGAGGTGAAGGAATTCCTGCTGAGGTGAATGTAGCAGGAGTCATGAAACACAGAATATTTGATCAAACCTTTGCCTGTGATGAGGAGAAGCCCTGGCTTTTTGTTGGTGCTGATGTCAGGTGGGATGGATAATCCCATCTCATCTCAACTCTCGTGAGCGGATACAGGAGGAGCTCAGAGTAGTGAATGCAGCACCACATCCTACTTAGCAGCGTGCCAGAGAGCAAACCAGGACAAGGGGGCAGCAGCCATCATGAAATGGTCTCTCCCTCCCCTGTCTCCCTCCAAAAAGACTGATGTCACCCCTCTCTCTCTATGGTACCAAGTGCTGACAGTGAAATCTCAGCAGGAGTCTGTCTTGACCCCTTCACTGACAGTCAAGGGGCAGGTTTAGGGTCTGTGGAAGAAATGGGACTTGCCTGACTCTAAGGGAGGGTCTGAATCCCCTTTCCTTCCAAAAGCTTTGGGTATTGGAAGGATCAACTTGAAGAAAGCATAACTGGTCTTGCTACAGAGCACGGTCACTCAGAGGCTGGTTCATGCCTTCCTGTACCAAGTTAGACAGAGAGGGAAATGGTGCCAATTGGTACCACATGGTTCAGTGCCTTTAAGATTAAATCTTTAGAAGCCAGAAAACACTTAGCTCGTTTTAATTAGCTTGTTTAAATTTAAAATCATCTTTCAGTCAGAACTGTAGTCANTTAGAAGCCAGAAAACACTTAGCTTGCTTTAATTAGATCCTCATCTTTCAGTCAGAATTGTAATTGTAGTTGCACCAGCTGATGGAACAGTTATAAAGAGATGCAATGTAAGACAACTGTCTTGAACAACACCATCTTTCTTAAAGAAACACAAAATAGTGCTGTTGAATGCAGTAATAATTTGATATTTGGGAGAATACCTATTCCTCTCATCCTTTATCTCAAATACTGAACACTTGAACAATGCCCTGATTCAGCCCTGGAAGTGTTGGTGCAACTCAAGGGACCAAACAGTCAGGGGCAGCACAATCCAGTGCTTTGTGGCCAAGCACTCTGAAACAATCACTTTGGCCAACACCAAGGTGCTAAAAAGAAAGCATATCATGACCTTGATAAGCAAGGAGACAAAAGGATCAAGTGAAAAGAAGACTTTCTGTAAGCAAAAAGTTTTTACTGGGGCCATGAGGGCATTTTGTGTTTTAGCAGAGACTTTGTGTGAACATTTGCTATTTCTCTAATACTTTCTCTTTATAACCTTTGACAAACATATAGAAACTTCTGGCACTCAAGGGCTAACCATGAGGCCCAGTGATGCTTGCCCAGTCTGATACAATAGTGTGTTTGCTGGCCTAGCCACACCGTGTTTACATTTACGAGGGTTATTGCTGCCGGTACCTGCCGCACATGATTTAAAGTGCACTTGGGGAAGTCTCCTACTGTGACTTCTTCATTCTTTGAAAGCTACTGCAGAAAGGTTGGTAGGCCTGAATGATTGAGATGATTTATAGTGCTTGTCTGTTGGGTGAATGATTAAACAGCACAGGTCTGGAGGAAGAAGTAACAAAAAAGGTTATTCATGTGCGCTTGAGTTGGTAGAAATACCTCATAAAATACACTGTACAGTTTGAGAAACAACATTTAATGATGGATGATTACCATTGATATACAAAGACATCTCAATTGATGTTATGTATTACAGTCTAATTTCTCCTATCAGTTGTTGCACTCTATATTTTCCACTCTTTTTTTCCCTGTAGACCTGACATGTTCTGTGCAGCAGAGCCTACAGCACCTAAGACGTCAACAACAGCTTTTGCTTCATCTTCTGGTAGAGGATTTTAGAACAATTGCCAGTCAATGTAAAATAATGCCTAATTTCACACCTAGCTTTGTAATGAACTATAGACTGAAAGGCTCTGAAATTGCTGCAATTACCAGCTCCTAAAAGAGAGTAATTAAAAAAAAATTACAGTAGATGATCTGAACAAAATGGAGAAGAAAATCACACTAAGCACCTGGTATGCTTGCAAGGGTAGTGTTACATCTAGTAAAACAGGTGGAAAAACACACCATGCATATGATTTGTGGTACAAACACTGCCAGAGATACCACCCAAGTAAAAATACGATGTATAGGTGTTTCCCTTTTTTTCACTAAGGAATTTTATAGGATTGATTGCTTAAACTCTGATCCAAGATGCTGTCACTTCTGCTATTCAAGACTTAGGTAGGTTGCATTTTAAAAATTTCAAGAAACAGATCAGTGTAGAAAGTACTTCTCTTCCTCTCATTCACCCACCAGACACATGGCATAAAGTTAAACTAAACTTACCTCATTTGAAACAGTAATGGAGAAGGGAGGGAGGGAAACACGGCTGTGCTGCATTAAACCTCAGGCAGTCCTGTGTGTGCCTTTATCTTCAAAGAGTACATGATTATGAAGGGAAAAATCAGTTCAGACTCAGATTCAGATTTGCAAGGAAGCCTCCCATAGTCTCAAAGAATCTAATGAAAGTGACAGATAATGACAGCAGCAGCAGAAAAATCTAAATGGTCAAAAAACAGCTATTGTAATTGTTAAGTATAATAAGACTATTTAAGTCTCAATATTAAAAATGAAGAGGCTGATCCCTATTTTATAAAAGACAGCTAAAAATAAGACTAACTAAACATAGAGCAGAGAACAAGAAAGGGTTTATTAAATAAAGAAGACAGTAACCTAAGAGATCTCTAAATGAACAACAGCAGGAAAACATTTCCAATTTCTTGGAGGTGAAAGAAAAGGTGCAACAAAAGGTAAGGGGAACAACTTTTCTCCAGTCTGCTTTATAGAATGGTTGTAAAGATGACTGAAAACATTTCTAAAAGCACAACTGTCACAATACTTAATGAAATACTTCTAAAGAGAAGATTCATGATAGCATGAGCAGAAGAGAAAAGGCTGTGGGGACAATCAAAATTCAATCCCTTCCATTTGTGAAAACAGGGAATATTGATGGTTTCTGTGATCTAAACTGCAGGGACTAGAGCTTAATGCTGACACGGAATTTTTTCCACTGAGTTTATAATGAGATAAAACCATTGTTTAAAAAAAGAAATAAATAAAAGAAAGAAACACTGAAGAAATGTACCAAAATTAGTTACTGAATTTCAAATGCTGGTCACCAGCAGCGAGAGCCTTTCTTGAGAGAACATATGGTCCTCTGACTGGAATGAAAAATTCTTTTGTTCAGTAAAGTCCTTGCTTTGTACTGGATTTAACCACATCACAATCAAGACTTAAAAGGCAAAGTACAGTCATCTGTGAGGGTAGTTGAATGCAGAGCACGACTGCAAGACATGGTGTCTCACCGAGGTATCAAGAATATTTTGGAGCCTCTTCTCTGTACTGAAAATATTTTTCTAATGTTATCTCTCTATTTTATAACTATTATAACTTTGCCATTTACTACCAAGGCAAGTGGTGCCATCAGGAGCAATTGCTTGGTTCCTGCTATCCAGATTCCTGGTAATGTTCTTCATGTCAAATATCTGGTTAAGCCTGAATTATTTGTACATGGCAGATCTTAGTATTTTGTTAAACTGGGAGTCACTGTCCCATACTCTGAATAGTTTGCAATTTAAGGAAGAAAGCTCAAACTCTGTATCTAAAGGCAAAACTATTATGGAGTTCAGTTCAGAAATTAATAGATTTGGATCTGGAAGTGGATCCAATTTTGCCCACATGTCACTGGCAAAAGAGTGAAGGATGTTATGCGACCATGAGCTATATCAGCACAAAATGTGTTTAGAACATAGAGATGTTTTGCAGAAGTGAAGCAATTTAGAATAGCTTTATATCTAAGGAAGCTTGTAATCAGGCCCCTAAAACCAACCTGCCTTAATATCTCCAGTTAAGCCTGTTCTAGTCTTCTACAGTGATGATGCAGTCTTTATTTCACAAGTGTGAAATCAGGTCAGTAAAAAGTGAGACATACTTGTAGATGAGTAATGACAAAAATTAGAAATTACCCTCCACAGAAAGAAAAAAAAGCAAACTAAGAGAAAACAAGAAAGGTGCTAGAAGTGTCTACCAAGGACATTGATCTGATAACTTGATTGACCTGGGATGAAATCAGAAGTGGTGTGAGGAGGTGTTTGGAAAACTCTCAACTTTAATAATATTTTATGGTAACTTGGGGCAAGAATGTGCCCTAGAAACTCCTAAAGTTACTAACAGGTTTCCAATGGGCAATAGGCTTAAGAGGCTTTTTATAATGATAAGCTCGAGGAGTGAAATGTTTACACTTTATTTATGTTTTTAGAAGTCCCATGGGAGTGGATTAATCATTACAAACATGCTGAGATGCTGAGAATGTATTTGCTTTCAGGGTCATTCATCTAAGTTGACTTTTCCCTCCAGAAAAATGAAAGGCTTCCTCTCATTTATACAACCATGGCCAAAAAAAATCTTCTATCGTCCATATCTCTATTTATGCAAACCTGTTGTTTTAGAAATAATGTAGAATGACTAGGAGACAATCCCAGGTCAATGGATGGTTTTAAAGTTACCTGTAGGTCACTGAAAGGACAGTGATTGAGACTGGAAGATGACTGGGAAGGTGTCAGCATGGAACCAGGATCATCAATGCAGTAGTGGGATGAGGAAACAGGACAAAAGGTTAGTTAGGTGTGTTATTGAAGAGAAATCAGCTCATTCCTTGACAACATTTCATGAAGAAATATTTATTGGCTTAGCAAGAACCTGCTTGGTGTTACGTCTATTCAAAATCTCCTTTCTGCACTGTCCTCACTGGCTTGGGGAGCATGGTTTGTTCTGCTATAGAACATCTCTATGAATCTGTGAATATAGATTTATGTAACATAGGAGGAGATAGATTACATAGATAGATAGATAAACAGACAGATAGATGTGATTTTATTTCTCTCTCAGTAAATATAATCACTGTGTTTAAATTCTTAAGCACTTATGACAAATGCTTCTCATTCAGCACTGATGAGACTTGAGAAAGTAAGAAGTATTTTCTGAAGCTTGAGAGTTTTGAGCTACAGGTATTTTATTTTATTACAGAAATGTTAAATAGCACAAGTTAATCAAATTTAAACAGTAAAAGAAATTACTAATACTCTGAATGTCAGAAGACACATGGATATAAGCCAATAAATTGGCTAAATAAATGTCTGGAGAATATTAGCTAAATGTTTTTCCCCTTAGGAATATTGCTAAGCTTGATTTAATTTATTAATATAGTTTAGTAGATATTATTTCAATTATGAAAATGTAGTAATATGGAGCAAGCAGGATCTTCTTCTAGGTGACGCCTTGCTCATTTTGTTCCACATCAGGTTTACAAAAATGTGGCCGTGCCCATGTGTGAAGGAAATGTAATTCAGCACACTGGAATTACTGCCAGCATTGTGCATGCCACCCAGGGAATTGGCCCAATCACCTTAACAGGATTATTCCTACTGGTTATCAGAGCTGAAACATACTCTGCAGTGCACTTAATACCTCATTCAAAGCACACTGAACATATTAAGCCTAATTAGTCAGCAGTGTAAGATCCATAAATACACACAAATTTGTTGCTGGCTTGACACAACACTGCATCACGGTCCTTGATTTCAGCCTGTTACAGAAATCTTCTCAGTATTATTTTCCTCTCACTTCTGTGTGTTTCTTTCTGTTCCCTGAGGCTGAACACACATGAGAATTTTTGAAATTCTTGGATGAAAGATACTCCACAAATGCAGGGATAGAATCTCACATTATCCAACAGAAGAGTCAGCAACCCACAGCAGTTTGATTCCTTCTCAACAAGTTTGAAGCTGAAATAGTTGTCATGATAACCTTTCCAGTTCTCTGAATTATCCAGTTCTCTCTCTCCTCAAACACTGCTTGGAAACTTCAGCATGTGAGTCACCCTGCCTTTATAACAAGCGTGCTGAGGCACACTGAAGAGATTTCATTAGAATTCTCTGCGGGCTGGAATAGATTATAATAAGATTACTGTCACCAGCAGAGGGAAACTGCAAAGGTAGATAAGAAACTCTAAAGGTTGCTGGAGGTGTAAGGGATGCTAAAAAATAGGATTCTTTTGAAATAAACAAACAAATCAAATCCCCTTAGGAAACTGATAACAGCAAAATTGCAGAAATGGTTGAAGAATTGTGTGGTAGAAACAATCCACATTTGCTAGAAGTGCCAGTGTGAAATAATTTGCAGATCATATGAATTTTAAAAGGAAGAATTTTGCGTTAACTGCTTTAAACTTTAACTCTGAGAAGAAAAATATCACAGTTGCCCAAACATACATAAACCTTTTTACAGAACAGCTAGTATAATATACTGCTTAGAGCTGATGAAGTACATTCCAGCTGGATCCAAAACTTGTCCCAGGTGCAGGAGGAGAGGTTCTGAGTAGCACAAATCAGGAGACTGCAAGAGAAACTTAAAAGAAAACACCATTTCCACCTCACTTACATGCAGACTTGTTGATAAACAGTGTAAAATAAATGCTGATTTCCACCCCAGGTCAACCCATACCTACATTCCCTTGTAACGTTTTAAAGGAGTCACATTCTTAGGACTCTTGTCCTCCCCTTAGAGGGAACAAATTCAAAACACAAGCAAAGCCAATTGATTGCCACCTTTAAAGGCTTCTTTTGCTCTTTTTCTACTTTAATAGCCACAACTGAGAAATTTAACAGCAATTATAATGCAGGTCAGCTGGGAATTGCTGGCTGTCACAACATCCAACATATTCTTGCGGTTTCATTTTACCCTCTCATCTAACTCCATCTGCCTGCTGTCTTCTGTCTGCCTTTATGTTTCTGCTCTATGGGAAAAGAAACACTATTTTTTTCTGTCTTTCTCCTTACAATGTGTCCTGCAACTCTGAGCTACCACCATGCCATAGCAAAATAGCAACAGTAAAGCATTTTCGGGGGCCAAGACTAGGCAAAGATGGAAGATGGGGAAAACTTCCATCCATCCTTTTCCCTTGAGATGGGAGACTCAGCAGGAACACAAATCCCCCATGTGCTTTATTTGCTGATGGAACAACAATATGAGTGTGTGATTTGAGTTCTAATGCACATTTTATTAAAAAGAATGTTTTTATTTAAGATTCTCTCAAAAGATACATGTCTCCCAATCTCTTTCCATAAATGAGTGAAATTTGTCAGACCTAACAAAGTAAGGAACACTCTATTCCTGGGAATGTTTTTATGCTGAAAGGTAAAGAGAAGTGGCAAAGACCAGAACAGCCAACAGAAATATGTTTAAGTCATTCTATCTTGCACAGTACCACTGCCAAGTCTATTTCTATAATAAAACACCCTCTCTTGTAACAAGTTATGAATATTGTAAACATTGTCACAATAAGCAGTTCCCTGCCTCTTATTTTTCAAACATAGGAAATACCATATGCTCTGTATATTTGTGGCATTTGCCAAAGATTATTAGATAAGATAAAAGATATTTCTGTGACCAAAACAGTAATAAAGACTGAAGTGTGGTCCTGCAGTATCCAGCCTGGCTAGTTGCAATGAATTTCTTAACAGTTAGAGATATTCTAGTATATCAGCCCTCTAAGCATTTAAATTAAAAAAAAAACAAAAACAAAACCAAACCAAACATGTAAACAGTTCATAACAGTTCTGACCTACCTTCACAATACTTTCTCTATGTATATGTTCTATATATAACCAAAACATGGGATTTAGTGCAGGACTTACCAATACAAACTTTTTGGAATTCCATCTTATCTCTGAATACGTACACTTTACAACAAGAGTAACATATTTCATTCATTCATGTACTCATCCACACCATTCCCATCCTTACAAACTTCTCTGACACACATTTGAACTCTGGTGAAACAGAAAGCACAACTTACATTGCTTTCTAATTGAAAGGCAAATCCTTGGTCTTGCTCATTTTTTTGTCACTGCAGCTCAAAATAGACATCCCCCAAAGTCCCCCAATATGTTATTTCCTAGAAGCAGGGCAATTTGAGTAAATCTGATCTATGCTGTTATGTGAATGCTTGGACCTATGGATGACATTTGATTTCTAAGAGAAGGTGCAGGACAGAAACCTTGCTGAACAATATGCAGGTTTTGGTGCAGGTATCTTTTTCATGAGCGCAGGGTACAAACTTGGCTTTCACATATATATTCACTTGCATATAAAAGTGCTTTTTAATCCTTAGTTCAAAACATCTTTTCCACCTGCAGTGAACGTCATGGTTTTCAAGAACCTGCTTCATTGACTGCAGGGGTAAGACTGGACTATAATTTGCACTTCTCCAGTCATTGCTGACACTTGCATAATATTATGATTGTAGTAGGCCTGTTTTAATCACAGCAGCTTAAGGAAACACGGTTGTTAAGGACTGAAGCATTTGGGTAGATCTCCAGGGAACACACAATGCAATCATGAGCTCTTATAATCCCATTTCTGCAGAATACTGTTGGACCCTCTGGTAAAAAGACTGCAGCTACACCAGAAGCATCCATATGGAAATTGCTGCACATATTCAGTCTGCATGGCCATTGAGTCCTCAGTCTCTCTCTTGGAACTGCCAAAGGCACTGGTTACTGGACTTCTTCACTGGGAGTGCAAATAACATCATTGTTGTGCTCAATAGAGACCAAAAAAAAAAAAATAAATAAAAAATGGCTATAACTCTATAACTCATTTCAAAAGCAGGATTTGGTGCAGTGATTTGAACAATGTTCTAGATTGCTTTACTGGTTCTTTCATTCAGTCACTACTGTGAAGTCCCAGGATGTTTCACTACTGAAGAATATTAGCTTTATAAATAAGATCCAAGACACAAAGTTTTGAAAACAAGAGTCAGGTAATGATCAGAGCTTTCTAGCCCTCAAAAATTGTCTTGTGTTGCTGAATACACATTATTTAAGGGAACATCATTTGAAAACATATTCTTTTTTTTGGTGTGTCAGCCATTGCTAAATATATGAATGGAGCGTTCTCTACTCCTGAAACTGTCAGCTTAACTAGGGTTTATCATTTCCACAGGGCTTGGTTTACAAGCATTCATCTTATGCATTTACACCTGTAGGGCTGAACTGGTGTACTGCTTCCTAATCCTTGACTCATGGCTCACAAGAAGACCTTGGAAGAGGTTCAAAGTTCTTCTTGTCCATCACAGACTCAGTGAAAATGGAGCTGAAACGGCAAATCACTGTATCTGTCCTCCAAGTGGAAGACCAAATTAGCTGTGCATAAGGCATTCCTGACAGACTGGCTCTTGAAAATACCCATCATGGAGAATCTATGCTAAGACAACTCCAGTTTTACTGTCTGTACTATCATTAAGGTTTTCCTCAAGAGTCAACATACTCTTCACGTGTTCATCTGTTACATCCATAGTGCACTCACTGAAAAGTCTGTTCCTCTCTCTATTCCAGCTATTTTTCAAGTGTTTGACAGCCATTTCCATGCATCTCAAGTTCCAGTTACTGGTCCAAGACATATTCTGACTGCTGTGATGTTATGGGAAATAAAAAGAGCTTTCTATCCCCTCTCTCTCTTTAGCACATCAATCATAAATTGATCCTGTCCTTATCTTGGTATAAGCAATTAATTTACTCCCTTTTGTTTGTTCATTTCTTCCCTCACTCTCCTGAGCTTTGTGTTCACTAAACTGAATCATTGTAGGGAAAATGGGATCTACATCCATGGAAATAATAATAATTTGACTGGACAAGACCCTGAGCGACTTGTTCTAATGACAAAGCCTTCTTTGAGCAGGCAGTTTGACCAGATGACCTTCAAATGTCCCTTTCAGACTAAACTATTCCGTGATTAATATTTGTAGGTTGGAACATTTAGGATGAGTGTCTAAATTAGCCTTTCCAAAAGTATCATCTGCTCCACATTAATTGTTAAGCAACAGATTACGTTTAACATCCTTCTCTTCCACCCATGATGGATGTATCTCATTGTGAGGGAAAGGTGTGACTCTTCAAAAACCCTAATGCAGTGACAGTTGTTTGCTGAACCAGTATGTCCTGAGGTTTAATTGGGTGAGGGAATTACATCTCTTTTCTCCTCATTTGAACCTGGTCACAAAGTCTCTGCTTTTGATTACCTATTCTGATTGATTGCCACTGGGTTTTTTCATTTCACATTTTAAACAAATTTTCCTTCCTCCTCACACAGGCTGCTCTGCTCACAATTATTCATATATTTAAGCATTCTCATCTACTGGCATCAACATTAGCCAGCAAGAGTTTTCTCCTCTCAGCTTTGTGCTTTCCAGAGGCTAAGAATACGGCAGGAATGATGGCTTTTGCTCTCCTGGGTGACTGAATCACTCGTTCATCTAAATGAAACTCCATTAATTATGAAGGAGTTAGCAATAAATAAATAAACCCTCATCTGCGAAGATTTGCTGTATTCAGGTTTAACCTTAACTAATTACTTCTTTAGTAAGTGTTGGAATAAGTGAACAAATTTTTATATTGCAGTAACAGTACCGGAGTGTTTTTTAAAGGAACAGCTTTTTATTGCTGATTGCATTTTAGTGGGTGAGCATATAAATAGGAAACTTGTAATCTATCTAGGAGCTCTTGTATCTGACTCCATAAATATAATTATTTTAGTTCAAAGTCTTCCATTTACTTTCAGTAAACAACATAATTCAGAATTTTAATACACAATCCACTCTTTTCCTACCCATCATGGGCACTGCAATGCAACAGAGGTGAGTGTTCTGCCAAGAAACCTGCACACCTTGTCCGTATTCACCCAGGTGGGACCAATCAAGTATTACTTAGAAAATTAGATCAGGACGCCAGTCACGCCTCTAGAAAAGTCATGTTCCTCAAGTGCAAGGTTCAGTCTCCCTGCAGATTGCTAGGGAAAAACACAGGTCTAGGGTGTTTATTGTAAGAGTGCATTGGTCACAAAGTATTTAGTGCACCCAGGGTAAACGATGAAATGTAATGATTGCAATATTGTGAAGGGCTCTACAAACTCTCCCCTGCACTCTTAAGTCAGTAACCTCATCATGACAGCATTGTCCTGGTGAATAAATCATTTCAAGCACAGGACAACCATGAAGATTCTCTCTCTGCTCTGCTAGATGTATGCTTAGCAAAGCACCATCTTTGACCACTAGCTTTCTGAGTTTTTGCTTGCTTTTCACTACTTTTTTGTTCTAGGAGGTGATTAATCATGGAGAACCACATCTCTTGCTGCTAAATTAGCATTAAGAAACCATTAAATGTCTCAAAGTACAATTAACTTACTCTCTGTCCTCTCCATACATGTACCAGGAGAGCAAAACATTTATTATTTTTTATTTGTGATTTCTCTTATGCAAGAAATACTTCACAAGATGTTAATTTTCCATTGTACTGAAGTTCCAGGAGTCAGAAGGTAATCTTATGCTGCTCAGTAGAGGATAGAGGTATTTTGGAAATATCTGCACTGGAAGTCTGTTTATCCCAACTTTTCACTGTTTTCACTTTTGGGGCTTTTCACACAATCACCAAATATCTGAAAACTTTTCAATAAAAAAAGCCCCTTTTTTTTTTTTTTTTTTTTTTTTTTTTTTAATGTAATACAACTTTGGAATTATCCACCTCTCAGAACAAAGAATGCCAAAGTTGTCAACAGTTTATAATCCATGTACCATCCAGTCACAGAGCTGCTTTTTTTCTCTTAGTGGGCAGAGTCTGTCAAGAGCAAGTAATTGGTCAGAGAGGAGGGAAAGGAAGTGCTGAATGATGCTGCAGGCAGTGGTGCCTCATGCTAGTCAAAACCCCGGTATCACATCATTATTTCTGGAGAGGGAGATGAAGAATGCAGCCTTTTTGGGTGCAGGAAGGATGCTCATCTTCACACGTCTTGCACATTGGCCACCTGACTGTAGGATGTGCATTTACTGCTTGAATCATACTTGGACTTCAGAGAGAACATCCACAGAGATGGAGAATGGCAAATGGCCCTTGCCATGAAGGATGTCCTTGTGAGCAGGAGGTGGTCCTGGAGCAGAGCACAGGGCTCAGGGTGCACTCTCAAATTCAGTGGCAGCAGCTCATCACCAGCCCTGGCAGTCACATGAAGATAAAGTCCTTTTCTCAAGCTTCAAATATAACAGCTCACATTTGTTAATTAAATGGTTCTTCTCAGAGCTGCTAGGTACCTCCTAGAGCAGGAACCTTGGTGAAGGTCATTTATTACTGATGTATTTTTAATAGAGCAACCGTCTGCGAGGAAATCATTGATCATTGCAGCTAATGACCAGAATATCACACAGTGTCATTAATAATTGTATCAGCACCAGCTAGTCATTTGAAAAAGAGAATTTTTGACCTTTATAGGATTTCTAATCCTATTATAATACCTACGATAGAGGCTGGACAAAGAAAAGCTAAGTTTTAGGGCTCAGAAAACATTTAATTAGAATCCAGTTGGATACAAAGTAAAAAATGGTCACAGAACCAATCTATGTAATCCATCATTATTTCTGAGTGCAGCCACAGTCAGTGAAACTGAAAGGTCTTACCCCTGCATAAAATAAATATTTATTTGGAAAGGAGGAGAATTATATCTATGGCCTTTATTTGCAATATGTTCTTGTTCTGTTGCCTGTCTTGAGTCTTTAAATAATGTTTAAATATACCCCTGAGCAGACAAAAAAAAAAAGTACAGGCTGACACTGAGTCAAGCAAGAAAACAAAACCAGGAGAAGAGGAGGTCGCAAAACAACACACAAAAACCTGAAACCTCTTGGTCTCAACATAAAAGGATCTGAATGGAACAAACCCAGCTCCAAGACAATCTCACACATTTATTGATCAGGTAGTTAGCTGGTGGGAAGGGCTAATTGGCTGATACTTGCTTTGAGCCTAGCAGTGAGGGTTTGGTAAAATCCTCAAATTAAAATATTTCAGATATACTGAGAGAAAGGAGCAGGTCAAGAACAGTGTGGCAGAGCAAAAGAAACTGGAAATATAAGCACTGAGGAATACAGAATTTTAAAGCCCAGTAAAACAAAAACACAACACAGCAATACACTAGAGGGCAATGAAATGCTCTTTGTACAAGCAACAGAAATAGTGAAATTTGAGATAATTGCCAGTGTGTTAAGTAATTAAGAGAGAACAAACAAACCCCACCTAACATGGACCACTTACAATGACAAACATCTCTGCATATGGAACAACTTTGGAACACAACAGATTTATTCATAGATATTTAGTATAAATTATAATAGTCTTTATATGGATTTGTTTGATTATCAGCCGTACTTCCCAGATACGGGTTTTTTCATGGTACCTTGAATTCCAGCAGTGCATTTTAAGAGTCAGATGTAAAGACTACACCAGAAGGGACTAGCAGGGTCTGTCTGGGGACATGGCTTTTCTTCCCCACTGCTGAGGCTGTCTCCATGGGTAGGCAGCAGCTCTACACTGGCAAGTTAAACAACACTTTTCACAGAGTGCCCCTTCCAGGAACTCAAAAGTAAAAAATAACATCGTATCATACAGAGTCTGGTAGCAAATGTTTCAGTGAAACAATAACCTTTCAGCATGAGTATGGATGTATCTCTTGTTTTTTTCTCCTTGCAAGGCAACATTTATCCAGATGCCATAAGCAGCTGCCCCATCTATCTCTGAGGCTGCTCTCACCAGAACTAAAATGTGGCTCGATTCTACTGTGAAAGGAGACCCAAAGCTGGGACAAGGCCAGGTGGAAAACAGCTACTGGTTCCAGTTATATGGCATCATGACAACTGTCCCTTACGGCTCCCATGGAGACACTGAGCCATGCCCTGGCAGGAGGATCATCCTTTGGCATGTTTTCCCTCAGGACGCAGGCACATCCCACACAGGCTGCCATGCAAAGCAGCTGCCTAAGGAAAGAACTAGCTTTCCTACAAAGCAGACTTCAGAACACTTGATTGTGGGTTCCTTTCGCATCATCACACTTCACCTACTTAAAAGTAACAGCAAAAAGAAGTGGTGAGAATGTACACATTCTGTGAGAACCTTCTGCTCTCCTCAGTTTTCACTGTCCTGCTTCATCACCCCAAAATGCCCATTTGTACACATGAAGGCCAGAGCATGCCTACTCTTGTGTGCATAAATCCTGAAAGGTTTAGCAAGAAGAATGAGAAAGAGAAGATGTGATCAATAAGAAAAATCTCAAAGAAGCCACAATTGTATGTGGATAAAATGGTAAATCACAAATAGAAAAGCAGTAATCAAACTAAAGGCTCTGACAAACACAGCCTCCTCCAATAGTGCAGAAAATCTGGCCAGGGAAAGATTTCCATTTTGAAGTGTTTTTATAAAAAGTGAGAAAGAAAAAAGAAATTGAATTAATCCCCTGCCCTGACAGGTCTTGATTTTTAATCACAGATTTGAAATATATTTTCTGCTCCCCTGCTGTCTAGTTTTCTAGACATTAAATCTCCCTTTGTGTTGGTCACTGTCACTGTCCCATCAAAGTGTCAACCATCACTGTCTCCCACTTTACCTGATCTTTGAGTCCCCAGATACAGCATCATACCTGTCCTTGGGGCTTGGTTTATTCAGCACAAAAGCAAAACGTGAAGGGCTCTGCTGCAGTAAGCTTAAGTCTCTTGGATGAGCATGATTTTAACATTTTCCCCTATCTGTTCTTAGAGACTTGCATCAAGGTGAGATTTCTATTGCCCACGGTAGAAATTACTGCAGTCCAGGGTTTTGGCCCTGCACACAATTCTGTAGCTGTACAACTTGGACACTTCTGAGGAGGGGCCAAAATTGAAGCCCCAGAGAGACTCTGCAACCACTATTCTCTTTCATAGTATCATCTGTTTGTCTGGAAGGGGCAAGGAGTTGTTCAGAGAAGCCCCAGAGCAGGGAACCTTGGGGAAACATTTACAAGATGACTGTCTCTGACAACCCAAGGAAGTTCTGACGGAGCAGATGGTGCTGTGCTTGCCTTTAGTGCCTCTAAGCCAATCCTCTGAGGGCAGTCACCCTTTCAAATGATTTGCACAGTATGATCTGGACAAATACTTCTTCCCATTTTCCAGATAAGATATCCTGATCGACCAATAAAGAAAGGAAACTAACGTCTTGCAAGCTTTGTCAGATACTGAAGGAAAGATAAGCCAGGCCTGTGAAGAAGAGGAATCTAAGTGAGCACAACAGTGACATCCAGAGGGCAGAGAGCAGCAAGCAAGATTTTACCAAATACAAACAAGAAAATAAACACCATCACCATCACTGGAGGTGAGTTTCAAGCCCTCTTGATGGTAGGCTTCTCACCTCACACAGATGCTGCTTCATCTGTGTACCTGACCACTCAGAGAACACAAGGAACACTTCTTAGACATAAACAACTGACATATCCCTCCTTTTGTAGGGCAAATGAAGATGGATCTTCCTACAACTATTGGAACAGAAGTGCACGAGGTGCAGCACCACACAGTCTGGGTCCATTCTGCAGTAGTCCAGCCTTCTGAGGTGACTCATGGAGTCTTACTGGTCCAAGCAGGCTTGTCATCCCTGCTCCAGGTGAGCATCCCCTGCTCCTTTCTTAACCCCACTGGGCATGCTGTGAGGTGTCTTTTTGCAGCTATGGCTGACCAAAATGGATTTTTAGTTTCTCCCCATTGCATGAGTGCTCTCTCTGTCTCTCATGCCAGCCCATGTCTTGCCTACTCCACTTTCTGCCTCTCTACCAAATCTGTGATTTGACACTCTTTAAAAAAGAGCAACAAAAATATGTACAGAAGCAGGTTGCTGTTTCTGCAGTTTTCACCAGAGAGATTTAGTGACTAGAAAATGAGACAGCAGGGCAGCAGAAGATATGCTTCAAACTAAAATTATTTGCTCTAAGGAAACCCTAAGACCACAGGATCCCTATAATCATTTACGTGACACATGGTGTTGTGGCTACATCAGGAGCAGGGATTGCAGCCTCCTCATACATTAAGACAAAGAGTGCTGTAGGTGGGGTGGTTGTGCAGTGTATGCTTGACCCATCCAGATCAAACTGGGATGGTGTTAGATCAGGATAGATTTACTGTACATGGCAGCAGGGGAAAAGGTGAATGTTCTGCCCTCCTGCGAGGCAGGCTTGAGCAGGCTGGGTTTCACTTGTCTGCAGGCTTAGCAAGGCTTCTGTTTCCTCAGGCAGGAATAGAAATCCCAGAGGGGGAGACCATTATCCTATTTACTGAGTCACGATGATTCACTTAGCATTCAGCTTCCATCAGATACAGCAGCTCCTGGAGTTTTAACTAAATCTCTTTCCATCCTGCTGTTATTTCAGTTTCTCACTGGTTTATCCAGCTCCCAGGAAACTTCCACTTTTTGAGAGAAGAAAGTAGAAAGCGAGTCTGGGTGTTTGAGGAGCTTATTTTAAGTGTAAAGTACAAGGAGACTAGGCAGAGGCCAAAGCACGCAGTATTGTTAAAATCTTCAAAAACTACTTGTCTTGTTTAGAAAACAGCTTTTATGTCATTGAGTGAAATGTTCTAACCTACTGTGAAAACAACTTCAATGAAAGACATCTTGAAAAATACTCTTTTTTGAAAGCAACTGTGGCATGGCCAGTTACAAATAGGATCTTCCTGCCAGGGGACCAAGCAGACAGCTGTATCCAAGAGTGAGCAAAGGGCGATGGCACAGCCTCAGTGTGAGGGCCAGGGGCAGCAGAGATGCACGGCAG
This sequence comes from Polioptila caerulea, assembly GCA_013397295.1. NCBI lineage: Eukaryota > Metazoa > Chordata > Aves > Passeriformes > Certhiidae > Polioptila > Polioptila caerulea. The sequence goes on along the minus strand of VYXF01003480.1, from coordinate 1,256,587 downwards.
CTGCAGCCCTGACCAGCTCTGTGGCAGTCACTTATCCGTGGGAGAAGAGGAAGTGAAGATCATCACCAAAGTGATAGAGACAAGTTCTCCTTAAGACTGACCTGCAGTGAAGAAATCATGCAAGAGAGAGGCTGCTTCTCTCCTCACAGCCCAGTGCTACAGAAAGAACAATGTTGTGCCCAGGATCAGAGGGAGCCAGCAGCAGAACCATCATTCTTTCCCTCCACCCTGGAGATTGCCTCAGGCTCCATGAATTCTCAGCGGGCATCTGGATGCTGCTGTGCATCTCAGATGGACACAGGCATATTCAGAGCATGTAACTTGCAAATGTTTGGGAGGACCTCTGCTTTCAGCTTCATTCTGAACCTCGCCCCTTTGGAAGCCAACAAATATTCCCACAGATTTCAGCTGGACTTTGATTTCAGTCTGTAGATCCATGTCTCCCTCATTCAAATGAGAAAGCATCATTTGAGCTTGAAGACATATGATAAATTATAATTTCTACTGAGCAAGGAAGACATATCTGTTTAAAAGACATAATGTTTTATACAGCTGAGCTGTGTTCCAGTCATACTTCTTGAAACAGTGCTACTGTCCCAATTTGATACACTCTTTCAGGTTCTCCTTGCATCTCCAAGGAAAGAGGTTTCCCAGGGGGCTGTTTAAAAAGTATCAAACGTTACAAGCCACAGGAACATGCCTCTGAAAAATCCTCCAGAGTGAGTTGTATTAATTCCAGAAAGAGCAACTAAGCGCTGATAACGTATATCCAAAATAAATTTTTGACAGCTCCAGTGGCTTGATCTATTTTTCATGGCAAAACAACAGCTTTAAAAGCTGACTTTAACCTTTGTTCATATAGTTTGTACTTCATTGCTCCCCAAAAGCTACAGATCCTTCAGGCTCCCAGGCTTCAGGACTAGGATTTAGGGTACTTGAATCCTCACCGGGGAACATCAGATTTGTGACTGATTGAGGAGCAAAAAGCTGTGCCAAAGCCTCTTAAGGCAGAGCTGGAACCAAGAAAGTCACAAGATCAGCAACACCTTCAGCTCTCAATTCTGTGGCAGTACTTTCAGGCACTGTGTCCAGCTCCAACCTGGTTAAGTACAGGTTGCTGTGAAATTTCTTGTGAGGACTTTCAAGCACTCCTGTGTGCTTGATGAGGAACAGAAGATGCACACCTTACATCTCAATGAACCCGATAGTTTCTTGGGCTTCTGTATTTGTCCGTTTTCCACAAATGTTCAAGGAAGACGCACCTGGCATGATTTTTTTTTTTTTTTAAACTTGGGATGTATCAGAACAAGTCTTTTCTTCAGTCAGATTTAGTCCTGAATGTTTATTTTTTCCAGTTTTATAATTATCGTTTGTTTATACAAATTCAGAAAATAAAATTTAAGGAGGGTAAAATCACTGCTTTTTGCTAGAGTAGGAAATATTTGGGCATCTCTTCATATGGTGAAGTTTTCTGTAAAGGGCTACTGCCAGTGCTAGTCAATGGAAGAAGAAAGAAATGACATTATGTCCAGAAAAGGCTGAATTTATTATACACTCTTTGCTTCATTCTTTGCAAGGAGGGGGAATACTAGCTAGACACCTACGTACTGTTTAACATCTCTTTTCTCCATCTGGCCTGTATTCCCTCCTCTAATTTCCTGAGGTGCTGGATGACATTCCTCCAGGAGTGAAGATTGCTAACACACTGAACAGTCTTGAACAACTTCAGAGGATGCAAAAGGTCCTGCAGCAATGGTTATGATGCTTCCCACCAAGATATAATGAATAAATGGAAAAATAGAAGCTCCTGTAAAATTAATGCCTTAGTCGCCTTAATTGTGACAGGAGAAAGGCTAAGTTTGGATCTATTGAAGCTACTGACTCGAGTGATGGACTAGGAAATCACCTTCCAAAGAGTCCAACCCAAAACTTAATCTTGCTTTGGGGCAGGGTTAAAATTTAGAGTGTTTCTCCCATTTATAAGCTCAGTCTCAAGGCAACAAACTGGAACTGATTTCGAGAAGAGCAGAATAAGACACCACAGAGAGGGAGATGAACTGTGCTCAGATGGAAGGGGAGGGCTCCTCAGGTCTGCAGTGTTAGATTTGCTTTCGGTACATGAGAAGGAAAAGTAATTTACAAAATGAGGGAAGTAATTATTCCTCTGCCCAGCACTGGAGGGTCTCAATCAATACCATGTCTACTCTTGGAGAAATCACACTAAAAAATGTGGGGAAAAGTCACAATCCAAACTGGAGCAACATTAATGAACAAAGGTTCAGAAATATGATTTTTAAGGCAAAGATGGAAAAGCTGAATTTGTTTAATGTCCAGAGGAAAAGAAGAGGGGAGCAGAACAAAAGTCTCCAAACATAAAAAGGGATTTTATCAAGAGAGACAGTAATCAACAGTTTATACTCTATGTCCACATGAGAAAGAGAGGAATTTAGTTGAATTTCTCCTTACAAAACACCACTATTTCTGTTAAAACACGATGGACATCTGTCAGGGATTATACAGGTAAAGCTAATGGCATGTCAAAGCAGGGCAGCAAGCCCCTTGACATGTCCTTTGGAGATCAATTTCTTTTGATTACATTATTTTATCTACCCTCAGTCATTTCTTTTAAGTGTCCACATTATAACTGCTAATAACAAGAGCAGAGCTCCTTTCCCTTTGAAACCACTTTTCTCCACTGTATTATTGTGCATAATGACCATATCATTAAATGTCAGCAGGACTAAAGGTTTTCTGCATTTTAGTTTCCAAGCATTGAAGCAACAGAGAGGATAAATGCAGCATAACTGTTGCTTGTGCTAATGAGGGAGAAGGAAAAGGTCAGCATCAATACAGAAGGAAAGTGCTCCACATGAAGTGTAAGGATAAAAGCAAATGTTAAAGGCAGAAATGTAGAAAACCAAAGCTCCGTAGCAACCCAGAGTGACAACCACTACAGCAGCTTACCAAGAGATATTTGTTTCTCTGAAGTTCATGGTACTGTCTATCCATGCTTAACAGTTAGTTGTTTTAGCTTCTTCACATGAAATACACATTCACATTTTCTTGATTCCTCCATGAATTTAACCTAACGAAGTGACAGTGAATATAACACAGAACAATCCTTCACCAATTCCCGCAGCTCAGAGAATCTTGCACAATTTTTGCACGTCCTTCACCCTTGCTCTGCAATGGATACCCTCTAAATAAAATTATTTACTCCCCTCAAAAAATTTGTGAGTTTTTGCCCTTGAATATAGAAAACCTCATACACTTGGGAACAAAGTAAGGAAACACCAAATCTAGGCTGTTCTGAGCTGTGAAAAAACAGGCTTAGTGATGCTCTGCTATTGAAGAAAAAGGACATTGCTGAGTTGAGTGTGGTTTGGAAAAGGTTTTGAAAGGATTCTGTTAAGGAGTTCTAAAGAGAGGAAGATAGGTTGGAAGGAGGAAGGGAGCTGCTAGGAAGATGGTGAGCCAGATGAGAGCAAGGTAGGTCAGCAGGACTGAGTCCCACTCTGCCATTTATTGTGGTACCAAGCAGTGAGGGATTACTGAGGCATAACAGACTGTCTCAGTTTATCCCCCTACAAACATCCTATTTTTCTTGCTAGATGGAGTGAGGAGGTCAGGGTAGGAAAAAGAGCTGACTTTGCCCCTCACCGACCTCACTAGGCACCTGACATTAAGAATAAATTACAGTGGATTTGCTATGAAACCTACATTGACAGGAGTCCAATTTTGCACTGACAATGATGCTGTAGAGAAATAGCATCACTGTTCCTCATCATCACTAGAAAGACATTGTCCTTCAGTCCCATCCTGCTGCCATCCCAAATCCGATCCAGATGATACAAACCAAGAGACACAATCATTTTTGACCTGAAGGTCAGGATACAGAGGCATCTGCCAGTGGTCAGAAATCAAGTGTCTTGTGATGCTTCTCTTTGTAGTGCTCCCAGTACAGCTCTGCATTTCCTACTGGCACTGATCCCCTACCAGGAGCACTTCAGTTCCCTTGACTCTGGAGGCAGGTGTGGCTTCTCTGAGCACTGACAAGAGCACTATCATTTCTCTGCTGAGGGCTCTCCTATGATGCAGAGCAGTGTTTGAATTGCATGGTGTGAATGTGGCAGGTCACCAAACACAGGACTGGGGAACTAAAAGGTGGGGGGTTTTCAGCTTGATACTAAAATAGACATTGTGACTGTTTGGACCAAAACGCTGCATTGCATGTTTGTGTCATGTGCCTGTGCAAGGCAGGTAAGGGTAGATGGAATGTGGGAAACCTGTCAAGAGCTGCACTGAAACCTTGTTACCCATGTTACACTTGTCCAGGTCACCAACAGACTGCTTCAAATGTTTGCTCTTACCTTTACAACTTCTTGTTTTCTTTACTTCTTGCATTTTTTTTTCTGTCACAGAAGAGTCAAAAACGTCTTGTATGGGACATGTGTGTGTACTTTATATAAAGGGTGATTTTTCATTTTCTCACGTTAAAGAAGAAAAGTCCTACTATAAAATTTTATTAAAAGAAGTGTCTGGCATTCCATCATCCTGACTCAAAACATTATCTGATAGAGCAGAACTAATTTTCACCAAAGCCAACGAGAAGGCAAAAGATCACAACAAAATGCTGACCAGCTCTTCCCCACCACACCATGCTTTCCCATGCAGGAAAACAGGCGTGTGAGATCCTGACTCCTGTCCCTTGCTAGTGATGTGAGATCCAAAAATACTCAGGTCACACCCACTTCCCAGCTGCTGTAAAATATTAACTCTGTCCTGGCTGAAACTAGACACAAGCAAGCAAGCTGACCTTCAGGAGAAGCTGGTGTAGTTGCCTTTTCTAAGGAATTGCAGAGCATCATAGAGTGTTATCCAGTAACCTCTCTTCAATCCCAGAGCAGATAAAGACGATGCAAAGACATGGTTTCTGGGTATTCCAGGCATTTAGGATAGCAAAAATAAACAAGCAAACAAAAAACCCCCTTTGTCTTGTCACAGAAGTTAAATTATTTTATTTGACAATCTATTTAATTCATTACTATTCCATATTTCAGGCTAGGTGCTAGGTGAGTCACCACCACGTCTTGCCTATAATAAGCAAAAAGAGGTTGTTTACAAGAACATCAAAGTGTCTCCTTGTATGAACCAGGAGCAAGGAGTTGTTTCCTTTAAAAGCCAGTAATATAATTCTTACACAACAGATTCTCCTTTCACTGGGAAAAAAAGTTTTGGAATTTCAGCAAATGAAAAGTAACTCATATTACATATACCTTAGTATAGCTAGTCTATGTTCCTAAAACCTTGCAGTGAGAGGGCAAAAGGAGTTGTCAAAATCCCCATTAAGGGGATGTGTCAGTATGGCTCAGGTGGAAGGGACTCACTACAGACCAAGAAAGGAAAAAGGACAAGTCTGGGTAAAGGTCCTTCTGTCAGTTACTAAATAACTTGTGAGGCCATTGGCACAAGCCAAGGAACTCCTCCCGATGTGGATCTTCCTGCTTAGCCTGCCTGCTTGCTGTGAAGATACCTAGTTTGGCTTTCACATATTGCTGGCAGAATCAAGGAAATACTTTCCAAAGGAGCTAACAAACATAAAATTTATGATGATCCTACACTAATACATGGATCTGCAAGTGTCAAGGACAGACCTTGCAGTGCCTGGTATGTCTGGGGCTCTGCTGCTCACCGTTCCTCCCCTGCACCAGCTATGACAAATACCAAGGGAAACAAATATCAGATACACAAGAGATTGCTGTTCTCTATCAGAGAAAGGAATTAATGAATCTGATTTAAACACCTCTTGGAGAGCTTTAAGTCTTTCCATTGTACTTTTAACTGATATTCAAATAGCCACAAGTCTATAGTGCCTGGTAAACAAAATTAATGCAGCCATCGAATATCAAAACTAATGTTTTTGCAATACCATGGCACAAGCAGAAATTTAACTCCTCCTTTTTCAAGTTCATAATCAAAGCTCAGTTTTTTCACAAATCCAGGATGCTCTTCCACAGAATGCCAGGAGAAAATCTGATTTATTGACATCCCAGCAGCACGTAACAGCATTTACATGGTAGTAACATAGGTATGCATCTGTCAGATAGAATGTTGTTTATAAAGACTTAAAGATTTTTTTTTTCTTTAGTACAAGAAGGGGATGTGTCCACGTTTCTGTCATTCACATATGCATGCAGTCCATGTGAGCTTAACTGACAAAGTGGTTTAAAAGTGCAAGCCCAGCCACCTGCCTCTGCTGTGGAAGTGCATTTGGCCACAGCCATTTGAATAGTGTAACTGGCCAAATCTGCAATTATGAGCACTGACAGACATAAAAGCGAAGTAATCTCTGTTATCTGCTGCACCTTAAGTCAGTGACAAAAACTGGTGGCTTCAGTTACTGAGTTATCACCTTTAAAACTCAACAGCAACTTTAACCCCAGAACTAAAGTTAAGTACTGGTCAGATAGGCCATATCAACTGCAGCTTTGAGAAAAGTCAGCAACCCTGGAATCTGAAAGCAGGAGGGCCACTTCTGATGAAAGCTCACCTGACATTTGCCATAAGAACCCAACGCCTGTAGGTCTTTGGAGGTCTGTGATCAAAACCAGCTCTCAGTGGGTTTGAGAGGTGCAGCAGAATTGCGTCCGTGCTAGAGGCATTCAGAAGTACTCTTGTCTGGCTCCAAGGGGTGTGAATCTGACTCACTACAGTGAGATCACTTTTCTTTTGCACATCTTCTATCCTTCACTTAATATTGCTTGACTAAGTCTCCTGCCCCATCCTGTCTCTAGCAGCTTCTTGGAAATATATTTGGATGGGCAGACAGGAATTCACTTCTCACTGGCAGAGTTATCCCCAAATCTTTGAAACCAGTTACGTCAAAGGCTGCAAGTTTTCAGCTGCCACTTTCCAAGACCAAAATTACATTACAGAACTATATGGTAAAGCTCAAGGAAGCGGTGTCTGACTTTGATAGCACTGGATCCTTATCAAAGCTATCTTTTTGAGCCAGCCTGATGTACTGGTGTTGACCATGTTTAATTGTATGAGCTGGCTGCTCTGCACTGCAGCACAAATGTTCACTGAGGTGGGGTATTTCGGATGCCACGGCTCCTTGTTCATTTCACAGAGTGAGCCAGGATCAGCACAGGATCAGCACACGTGCTGGAGGGTGGGTTAGGAGCCCACAGACCCTGTCTGTATTCTGCAAGCATCTCCTGCTCACAAAAACAGGAAGGAAGGGAATACAGGCTGTCCTCCTGAAAATATCTAGGAAGAAAAATGTCATGTGAAATATCACCATCCCTGTCTGACATTTCAGGTGAGTCTCATAGGCAAACAGGAAATCATACTGCTACCCAAAACATAATTTTTAAATTGAGGGTGCCAGTTACTGCAACATTATCTAGGACCCACCTGTAGCTCTCAAAAGACTGTTTGCACCAGCTCCTTGACATTATCAATTTGTGTTATTTGCTGCATCCCAAAATGTCAGCTGCCTAACCTTTCCAGGCTGCTCTTACAGAGTCTAATTTTCCAAAGCTCATTAAATATACTGAAGACCAACAGTCCTGTGTAAACCTTGCAATCAAGCCAAGCTGCAGAGGGTTCAAACATCTTGGTGTTCCATCTCAGACTTTGGGTACGTTCCATTTCTGGATGCAGAGGTCTGCCCTGCTCTCTGCTGCTCACCAAAAGGAGGGTTTTTTTCTTTTTAACAGCATAGACAGTGCTAGCTCATCAATTTTCTTTACAAACATACTGCAATCATAAATATTCCCTGGCTACACAGGGAAACAATTGTCAGCAAAAGTCAGTTCAAGGCCCATGATTTGGTTTTCCAAATTCCTCTAATCTGTGCCTACTGTTTAGTTTAATCCCCAGTACAGAATTTCTACACCATGGGCACTTCATGAGTGTCTAGGAAATCATGACACTACTGCTACATTATCAGACAGGTCGGTATTAACAGCAGATGATATTATATTATATTCCAGAGACTAAGCATTATTCACTTTACAAAGGAAAAAGTCCACCATCAAAGCTAATTGTTCCAGTCCTATATTGTTTGGTTTGGGTTTGTTTAAAGACAAAGTAAGTAAAGCAGGGTTTGGTGTTATACCTCTCAAACTGACTAAAAATAAACAAAATCCCAACCAAAACCCCCCTTCCAACCAGTGAGTTTAATTACAAAAAAGTTCCGTGTATTGTAATTGAGGATCATTCCAGTGCTAGGTTGTCACATACAGGATGATGAGAGGTTGGGGGGTAAATGTGCTCTTCCTTCCAACATTGGGAAATATTTCCCTAAAAAGGCAAGGAGTAAATTACTAGGTTTCCTGTAAAATAACTGGTGAAGTGCAGATCAAAAGTTACCTCACTTGTCAGTTGTGCATCAAATAATAGACAAGTTGCCAGAGAGACTTCAAAAATTCTCTCTCCTTTGTTCCTTTCCACAATCTTATATTTCTTATCAAAACATTTAAGAAGAGATGATGATGACTCAAAGAATTAAGTTTTGCACCTGAACTCCCCTCATGACCTTCATCAGTGGAACCGGATCACTAATAAACACCATTGTTCAATGGATGTGAACTGCACACTGTGCTTTCAAGCAGATGAGGCAGTAAAATTAATTTGATCTTTTCCTTCATTAGGGCCATCAGTGTACAACAAAGAGCCTAAACCTAGCTTTGATTCTTCGAATGAGCAGAGAAAGGTGGTTGAGTGCTGGTCAGAAGTTGTTTTGTGCAGTCAGAGAAAAGGCAGGTCAGATGCAGGGTTAGGGCACCCATTTGCATGGGGGGAATACAACAGAAGAATCTCATCCTAGTCATCATGGTGGATGGGACATAACCCTTCCTGTAAACCTCCCTAGAGAAGCTAGGGGTCTGGCTGACCCTCTTTGATTTCATTTCCTCTGGAGACCCCAGTAATTTGGTGGGAGGAGTGGGATGGTTTTAAAACCCTACCTGAGGTCTTCAGAGCTTGTGCTCTTGCTGAAACTGCTGATACCCACGGCACAGGCGGCCCCACGGGTGCTCAGCAGCAGCAGATTGGGTGGAAGCTGGGGAGCTCATTGATGGGTAGCAAATGCCACATGAGACAGTTGTGCATTCAAGGCATCGAAGCACCTCAGGGGAGCCGAGATTAACCCAGGTGATTTTGCCAGATGGAATTTCACTTTATTGGCCAGTGCAAAAAGAGAAGCAGTCAGTAACCTCTAGCAGCCGAGGATTGGCAGAGACATGCAATGTGGTCAACATCTGGAGCAAGGAACACACACAGGTAGCTCCAGAGGATGCCTCTCCACAGCCTCAGAGCTGCTCACTCTTCAACTCTCTGAAACTGAAGTGATTGGAGGAGGACCACTGTCACCAGCAGAGCTGGGTGTGGTGAATGGGGCTGTTGTCATCAACTGAGAAGACAAGTTTATTTTACAGACATGTTTGGCCAAATCTAAACAGCTCTTCTAGCCCACAGCTCTGTGGAAGAGACAAGAGTCGGTTCCCACACTGAGCTGAGAGTCCCCACAATCAGCAGAGGAGCACTGTGGCTTTCTCTCCCATTCCCTCTCAGAGGAAACAGGCTGTCTCATAATGACAGCTCAGTGAATAAGGTCTATTAGAAATTTTTTTTTTCCTTCATGGCTGTCCCCATGTAACTTACCATGTAGTCTTACCAAGCTGATCCTGAAGGAGTTTGTTCTGTAATGAAGGGTTATTCCCCATGAAAAGCAGATTTAAATCTATTCCCCATACCTCATATTTGCATAATCACTTTGATGCTTAGAAACATCATTAAAATAACTAAGCATTAGAATTTCATAGATGCCCTGGGGACAGTTCAGCACCTCCCAGTAAACTGGGATAATTGAAATAACACACACATCACCTTTCAAGCAATAAAAAAATTTTAAAATCCACAAACACTACCCCCCCCAAACAACAATAACACCCTACTTCCTATCTCTGCCCCCTTCAGGATTCGATTCTATTGGAGTAAATNAAAAAAAAAGAAAAAGGAAAGGAAAAATACTAAAACTTAAAGCCTTGCTCTCCGTCTTGACACCAAGAGTAAGGCTTTCTGTAGGAACTGTGCAGCTGTGTCTGGCTTTTTCAGCTTCACAGCTTAGACCTGCCATTTCTTTAGCATTTGCCCTGCAGTAAAAAACCATGAGGTTAGAAAGGTCCAGGTCACCTCATAGTGCTTAGATCCACAGAAGGCTTTAATCTAAACAATTTCTGTCAAGATGAAGAAATAAAAAAAGATCTTGAATAACTTATAACTGTTCATACTCCGTGATTCCATCCAGATTAGCTGCCTATGTCTCAGCCCAAATGTTATGTTCACTGCAGAACATATCCTTCCTGCATGCAGGTGTCTCAGTGCTTTCCAGTTACTAGTATGGGGGCCCAGGGGAGAAATTCAGCATTCTCGCAAGCGACAACTGTTCAAAGATTTTAAGGAATGGATATTCCTAACTAAAGAGCTAATCAGGTGCAAAAGTGCCTGCAGGAGGATGTGGCTGAAGATGTAACGGGTGCCTTCAGAGAGCCTGAACCAAGCTGTTAGATTTATAAATACAGCAGCAAGCTCAAAGCCCTGCAGCAAAACAAGTGTGCTGGCATCTGCAGAGCTCGAGTGGGGAGGGCGTGTTGGGGCACAGAGAGGTGTCTGGCCTGTCCCTGGTCTTGCACGAGAGATGAGAGCCAGATTTGCCTCCACCTCCCTTGCCAACAGCCTCACTCCTGTGCATGGCAGCTCTCTCTTTCCAGGACTAGGACCCTTGCTAGAGGCAAGAAAATGCTCCAAGGATTGTAGCCTGATCACAGAGCCATAGCCAATAAGTAACTTATTTCTTATTTTAGTTTCTTTTAATCTGTAGAACTGCTGATTTATTTTTGTTTTGTTTCAGGGTACATGGTAGTGTAGCTAAGGGCTCTGCCAAGATGGAAAAAGCAAACCTGTTTTGTATTTCTTGGGCCTGATCAACAGAGATGGTGGGGTAAGAATTATTATACCCACTAAAAGGGGTTTGGCAGTGTAAACACACCCATTTTTGTACTGTAGAGGAAAGGGAAATCAGCAAATGTAGTTTATGAGAAACATCTGCAAGAGCATGATAATAAGAATTTGTTAATTAAGTCAATACAGGTGGGGTTTTGTTGGGTTCCTCTCCATTCCTCCAAGTCTTGGAGTTGTTGCAGTTTTATTACCAGACATTCTAATAAATTTTAATAGTATCCATAATTACTAAGCCAGATTCTTGGAGCTATATTTCATGAAATATCTTAATACAGCAAAAAATAACCCTACATCCCCTCTAACACTTGGCACTGGCAGCAAGAAGAATCCATTCAGATTGAAATTCAGCAACAATAGTTGAGATAACAGCTACATCATGAACCACAGAGAAAAAAAAAAAACAACTTCTGCCCACTAATAAAAAATCCATAGCACCATTAGAGGTAACCAAGATATGGATCATGACAGAAAATACTAGCACTTGAATATACTTTCTATTTATCTTTTGAAATAGAATTTCCAGGAATGCAGATACCTTAACCATTACTCTTTCTGAAGAAAAATATCTTTGGAGAAAAGAAAGCCCCTCTTAGAACACAGCATGAGCCTCCTATTCCACACACACAATTCCACAACAAAAGCCACACAGCAAATCACAGGGCTTAAAAGCATCACTTCTTTAGGATACTCTGGAAGTATTATGGTTTAAATATTCTTCCCTATCCCCTTATGGTCTTTTACGAGTGAGAACAAAAAGTTGTTTATTATTAGATAATGAATATTCTCAAACAAGGCTCATCAGGGAAATGTTGTTCTGCCAGAAGAGCAGTACAGGCTACTCAGTGCAACAATAGCTTGAAATTAGAGGATGTGTGCTCCTGACTTGAACACAGGTTTGTTGTATGACCTGAAGTAACACACCCCATGCCTCATTTTTACAGAATCACAGAAAAACGTGTTAGTCCTTTGGATACCTTGCAGTTCAACCTCTTATTCAAAGCAAGACTAGTTTCAATTGCTCAAGGTGCAGAACAAAAGGACAAGAAGGAATTGTCACAAATTGCAGAAGGGGAAACCTCAAGGTGACCACTTCTGTTGTGATGAACTTCCTGAGCACAGGAACAAGAGCTCAGAGGGCTCTCAGGAATTCCTGCTGGGAAGTCTCAAAACTCAAATACACAAGGCCTGCACAACCTGGTATAATTTTGAAACTAGCCTTGCTATATTCAAGGGGCCCTTTGCTAACAGACAACAAGCACTGCATTCAGAATTTCCCCTTAGTTTCATTACCAATAAGCCCAGCTAAAGAACAGAGTTGCTTAAAGATAATGAAATAGCAGTGCTTCATAGGGCTGAAACAGATTTCCATCACTTGTGTAATTAGCCATACCCTGGAGTTTGTGCAAAGCACAGATATTTAAGCACTGTTTCTATGACTACCATCATTCTGCTCATTATCTCTGAAGGATTAGCCCAGGGATTCTCTTGAAAATGTGTTAAGAAGGGGAAATCATGATGGCATACTTGGGATATGACGGGTGTTAGGAGTGCAGCAGATCGCTTTTTTCAGAACATTACTTTCAAGACCCTCTCTATCTTGGTCAAGTATATTTGGGCTTTTGTCTCATGACTAGTCATTTACAAACCTGCAAAGAGCTTTACAGACAGAAACAAGGGAGGAGAGTTCAGAACTGCAGCCTAAAGATGGATCAACATGTCTTCTCCTCCTCCAGCACAGAGGGAAAAGGTCAGCAAGCTAAAGACTCTACTTACAAAGAGCTGTGATTTCAGAAAGGTTGGGGAAATGGATGGAAGGGACCGAGGAGATTTCCTTTAAAAATTAGAGGAGCCCAAAGTAATGAATTTATCTCTACAAATCTTGCTTTTATGTCTGTATCTGTGACAAAAAGGAGCTGGATCCAAGGCTCTAAGAGGAGAAGAACCAATTCTCTGCAGAACCAATTGAAAAGGAGCTTCTTTCTCCCTGAGGAAACCCATGGACTTCAAAGTGCGTTTGCATTCCAAAAAGAGACTAAATAGAAAATATCTTGGAAACTTCCACAAGAAGAAATAATTTTGCTCCAATGTCTTTTAAAAGGCTTTTTGAGCACTTAGATAATTAAGGTTCTGATACAAAATTTTAGAAATCAGAATGTTGTCCAAACATCTGGAGAAATTTGATGAATTTACACAAGAAGCCACTTAGTGCTGTTTTTTTTCCCCTTGATTCCTTGTTTTTCAGCCATAGCACCAGACAGACCTTGAAAGGACAGATGAGCACTGAGCCAAACTTCAGTTCTGGGTCAAACCCTGGGCAAGTCCTTATTCTCTGCACAGCTGAATTTGAAAGGCTCAGGAGAACCTCTGCTATCTTGCAACAAGGAAAAAAACCATGGCAAATGAATGATAAGCAACAAGAGCAAAATAATTCAGGGCACATTTTCAAGCTTACCAACACAAACAGAAAGAGTAACACCTTTCTAGATGCTGCTTTCTGTGAGCTCAAGTCTTAGGTGACTTCTGCTACCAGCTTTGTACCACTGGTGCTAGAATGCCTGCAGGCTTTAAATGGCTCCCTGAAGTCTGAAAGGGAAACTAATGGCATTTCAAAGCACTAACGAGAAACTTGGGATTCCTTCTCTCCTCTTCTAGGAGTAGAAATTCACAAGAGGACAACTCCCATTAAACTAGCTGCAGCCATTATACAGCTCATTTTAAAAAGCCTCAAGAAAACCCACCAACCAGAAAAAACAACACACTGCAAATTCCAGAATACTAGTTCTCAAAAATTTTAAGAGCAGTTGTGTGGGTTTGGGAGTTTATAAGTGCTGCAGGAACTTCAGAGGGGTTTGAAATGTTTAGTGATACCTTACATGATTTGGCATTAAATACAGCTCTGTAGCAGCTGCATTAGTATAATCACAGGGGTACAGTAGCACAAAAGCCTTCAGAGCTTTTCAGAACACAGCCTTGTTGTGCTTGAGACTGAACTCACTTGGTTCCTGGGGAAAAAGTGTTCCCACTTGCTCTGTGAATGTCAAGGCAGAAATAAATTCTTAGGAAAAGTCTCTTTCTTCTAGGTTGTTACTGTACAAAGAACAACAGAGTTTTCTCAAGTAAGGGAGCTCCTGCCTGTCCAACATCGATAGGAAGATGCTGTAATGCAAGGCACCCAATCTCCCAGTCTAACAAAGCAACATGCAAAACAAAGACCACATTTCAAAGTCCCAGTAATTTAGAGGAGTAGGTTTAATTAAAGTTCAGCCATCTCTTAAATTTCCCCATGCCCAGACACAAAATTGGTGCTTACAGGAATTGGTTCTGGAGGCCCAGAGATGGTCCCCTCTGCCACAAGCCCCAGCAGTCTCTTCAGTAGCCATGGGCAGGAGAACAGCCATGCAGCAGCTGTAGCTGAGAGAACCTGTAATCCATGGGAGACTGAGATCACATTCCCAGCTTAATATTCAGTCCTACACCTTTTTTGCTTTTGTGCAGAAATAGTTGTCTTCCTGATTACTTCCTGACATCATTTAGTGCTATGGTCTGGTTGACGTGGTGGTGTTAGGTTATAGGTTGGATTTGATTTCAGAGCCCTTTTCCAGCCTGATTCTTTGATTCCTGATATTATTTACTTTTTTTTTAATGTAGCTTTAAGAGGCTTAAATCACTATAGTTCCCCTGCAGCATGGGTAATGAAACATATTAATCTGTCAAGCAATGTAGGACAAATGATGGATAGCAGATGAACCCAATATTTGTGTCACTGTTAAACAGATTTGGAGAGTCACAGTGTACCTCTGATGGCAGGCTGCATCTCTAACAGGATAAACTTCAGCTTGCTAATTGTCACAAAGTACAAATTGGCTGCTGGTGTGTGCCTGGAGGTCCTGGGTGATAGACTGAATGAAGGAAATTTCTGTGTAATTGCCCAAAGAGATTTGGACTAAAATCTTTAACTATGGTTTAATCACAAAACAAGAATTCTGCTTTCTGTCATTATTGGGTCACCATTTCTGTGCTGGCTTTTGCCTACAGGGACTGAAGACGGCTCTTGGTTTGAGTTGTGTGGTGCAATTCCTAGGCCATACTTAATGCCTAAATGGACCCTGCCCTAGGAAAGGTGGAGAAGCCATGAACACAACAAACACTCAGAGTGAAGAAGGAAACTCTGTGTTCTTTTTGTGATGTTCCAGAATATCCCCCTTTCCAGTGAAAGTGGAGGGAGGGAAATTACAAGCAGGAAAAATCATTCAGTCCCCGACTTCTGGGGAGCAAGAGACAGATACAGGCTCCATCAAATCCAGAAGCAAAAATGTCCCTTTGCTGGCTGAGTGGATGGATGGTTGCAGCTTCAGCCAACATTGTACTTGCAGTTAAATCCCCTCAGAACTTGGCCCCAACTCTCAATGTCTGCACACGCAACAGAAGGATGGACTCCAGCTGTCTGTTACAGGGTTTGTTCTGGATGTTGTGGAAAGGAACACTTTGGAAACAGAAACTTCTCCACAAGAGTAGTCTCCTCTTGCCTTTCCAAATTCTTTCCTTTCTATAAAGCCACGCCTTGAAGGAACAGTAAGCAGTGTATAACCTGATGGACATCACAAAGCGTTAGGTCCTAGCAGAACATAGTTCTGTTATAGTTCATATAGTTCAGTTTACATTTTAGNATAACCTGATGGACATCACAAAGCTTTATGTCCTAGCAGAACAGTATAGTTCAGCTCACGTTTTAAAAACAAAACTCGTGGATTTGTATGCTTCCTAGAAAATAGCCATCTAATTCCCTACTTTCCTTTCTTCCCCCTCGCTAACATATTTTTTGTGAAAAGATTTAGAGCCCAGGAGGTTTGTATTCTCCTGCAATGAAGTGTGACTGTCTTCAGAAGGTTATAATCCAAGATGCTAACACCACTCCTGACATTCCCTTGGATCTTCAGGGCCTAAAACACGACACTACCTGAAAAGGCACATCTCTCCTCACACTCCTGCTCCCTCCTTTCCTCTGACAGCAGGCTAAGCAACACCCATATCTTTGTTTTCCAGTACCAATGCTATCACATTGAGAAGGTATTTTGAAATAATTCTTTTTAAGGAACATTTTGCTTTACAACAGGCTGGCCTTGGATACAAAAAAGTATCTTGTTCCCCAACACCTTAACCCAGTAACTCTTCCAAAAGCAACCTTCTCTCGTGGACCATCCAACATGGCCATTTTTAACTCATAAACAGAGGCCTTTCTCAAGGCAGTACTAGTGGCACGTGTATCTTCTTTCTGTATCACAATACTCCAGGCAATGATAGTATGATGACAAAAAAGACCCTTTTAACCACTGTTTTGGATCATATTTTCTATATATGTTATGAAGAAAAAAGAGTAATTTTTGTGTCTTTCAGGAAAACAGATTGTGGCAAATTGGAGTCCCATTGTATAATACATTACTGAAAGTTGATTAGTACAAATACTGATTAATAATTGTGGTATTAATAACTGCAATTATTATGTTTATATCGTGTATGGACATCTCCTAAAATCTCTGGGCAATATGGACTTCATCTTCTCTAGTATAAGCTTCTTAGGCAAGACCAAGTATAATTCAAACTTTAAAAACATTCACTAGTAACAGGAAACTAAATCAGACAGAAGGAGACAAAGATCTACGTTTTTATATCTATTTCTTCTTAGTATGAAGGACAAGTTGGAGTTCAGTAAACTTTCCTTGTCAGACATCTACTGGTTTACCTGCTACTCCTTACAGGCCTGGCAGGGAAAGGTGGCACTGAGCAGGAACCCCACATGCTGTTTGGGGTTTGTCCTCCTTGTAGGACCAGCAACACAGAGGGAGAAAACAGCAGAGGGACTAAACTCAAGACTGCAAGTGCACTGATTGGGGCTGAGAACAAGGTGAAGTGTTTGGGCGCCTAGCTGGAGATCCTGAGAGGAAAAGCATTCAGTGAGTTGACAGAAGAAAGATTAGATATCTTCCTATAGTTGGCATTGCTCTAATCCTGTTCCAATAGCTTTACTTCCAGACACATGCACACTTCTGTACACCATTCCCCCACAAATATTATCAGTATTTCCATTGAAATAGAAAAGAAAAATTATAAAGGGAACAGGAGTTAAAAAACTTATTTTTTAAAAAAGTTCTCCTATCCCAGAGGAAAAAATTGACTATAATAACTTGATTTCTCTGCTTTTTAAAAATCCACATTTCAAAGAATAAGCCAAAGAGAAAGAAGAGATTCCACAGTAACATCAGCTTAATTAAAACAACTGTAGAATATTCGTTTTCCTTCTCAGGTTTGCAGAAAGACTGCTACTGCTGTAAGAGTCTCATGATGTGCATACTGAAGACAGGAGCTCTACTGAGCTCATATTTCAAGTGAAAGAATATCTATGCATTTTTATGCTTGTTAGTGTAATTATAATTCAGTATTTTCATTGCAATAATACTTAAGCAACCCCACTGAGATTCATTCTCCTATGCAATGCACAAATACGTTGACATGACCCCCAAAAAGGCTGGATGTTTGCCAGTCCCACCTTGCAGTCACATACGTGATTTAAAGGCTAATTCCAGAACATTTTTGACAAGACTTGTATATTTGCCACTAGCACAAGCTCCTGAGCTAGAAAAGGTGAAATGAACAGGAATAAGAGCTTTATCATGTTTTTCTGCTGTGCTCACACACAATGCAAACTCTGCAGCTCCATCTCTGCAGCTGAAGTGAATGGAGCGCACATTGGATCAATATGGAGCACACATTGATCCAAGCACATTCTCAAAGCCCCCTCAAGAGGATATAAGCACTACCATTTTGGCTAAGCACACCATCTACCCCTGTGCTTGTGAGTGAATTAGCTAGGTCACAGGCAAAACAGGATTTTTCATTCATTGCAGTGTTTTGCCAGAAGACCTTTCAGAACTTCAAGTGATCAAAAATCTGTGGGCACTCTGTGTATTTATACATACTGACACACAGCTTTGTGTGCATGCATAAACACATGCCTGTGTGCACACAAACACGCCCCTGGTACCCTCCTATACCCAGAGAATCGAATTTAAGCATTGGCAGCTTAAAACAAAGAGCAGAAAACAGTCACAAATATCCTCAGACAGGGAACAATGGGGGAGTTGCCCAAATACCCTCATACCTTCTCCTGGGATGGTCCTGGATGGACCAAAACTGCTACAGCTCAGTAAATCCCACCAGTTTCAGTAAGGCACAGGAAATCCAGAGACATGTCAATATTCAGTCCCAAGGATTTACAGGATAACAGAGACAAGCACCCCAAAACACAGGCCAGCAAGGCTGGCACAGGTACCTTGACTCTCAAGTAACATAATCATCAGCTGTGTCAACTCTGCACACCTTTACCAAATCTGCAAGCCATTAAGCCCACCTTGTTTCAATTGAACTAATTAACTACTACTTTGCAGCACTTTCCTCTTAGCTGGACCCTACTGTTGCCAGATTAATTCACACTGACGAGAAAGAAGTTTTGTGCTGTGAAGAAACCTGATAGAAAGCATTTGTATTTACACAGAATAGCAATAGTAAAACAAGCAAAAAAATCACCTTTCTGGCAGCTGAAGAGCTGCACGATATTATATAGATGTGCTCTTGTACCATTTGGCTCAGCTGGAACCATAGGAGAAAAGCCCCAACCTGTTTCAGGGACCACAACCTTCCACTGCATTTAGTACTTAGATTAGTTCCTGCCATATTCAGCAAGACTTTTCAGGCTTCAGCTAGTGATGGAATCTGAACCTTGGAAAACTCACCTTTATTAGCTGAGATGGCTGTGAGCAGTGGTAACAGTGGTTCTGCAAGCCATGGGCTGTCTCTGGCATAAAGAGGGCAAATTCTCCATCAGCACAGACCTGAACATACCCTGGCTCTGTGACAGATTGGTGATGTAGGAGTTTGGGTGGGTTTGCAAGGGGTGAAATGGAGGCAGGCATTTCGGGGCTCAGATCCAGACATCTGAGCCCCAAAATCTCTTCTCCCTTCTCTGCTAAGTGCCACAGGCAAGTCAGGGGCAGCTGGGTGCAGCTCAGTTCCCCACCTGGTACCTGGAATGACAACCCCATTGTCAACCCCATTTCCAATTTCCCCATCCACTACTCTTCCAATGGCAAGCTCAGCACAATGGTCAGTGTTGGCAACACCAGCACAGGCTACTGCAGGCTTGATGTGGCATAAACCCAGGAGTCCAGAAGTTTGTTTTATGCAGAGACTTAAAAAAAGAATGAAGTCAGTCTCTCCTCCTTCAGCTTGACTACAGCATTTCTAACAACACCTCTGACCTCTGCCTGAGTCCTTAAAATCACTTTTCTTAAAATCTCTATTCTGATTCTTCATGTTGAAATAATACTAGCAAGTGGTTTAGAAAACAAAGTGGTTTAGAAAACAAAGTAGTTTAGAAAATAAAACGCATCCAGATTTAGTTGGGTTTTTTCAATAGAAAAACACCCACAACTTTCATCATGCACCACAGAAGTCAATAAAGTATCTGCTGCTTCTTAGAACCCTTTTTAAGGTTAGAGTTTTGCTTTGAGCAGGGAAAATCCTAATTTTGCTTCTTGACCTCATGTAAATTAGCTTTGGGTGGCAGAAGGCACACTTTATATCATTAGACATGAGATACCCATTTTAACAAAATCAAACTATCAATACATTACTCACCATATTGGATTAGCTGATCAGCCTATTCCATTCAGTAACACTCACTTTCTCCCTGAGGAGCTCGAGCTGGCCTCTGGCAGAGGAGGCTTGGCAAGAACTGTTCCTGGTTTGTTTAGTGCCAGTGACAGAATCAAGGGAACAGAAGAGACATCCGTTGAGGACATCTAGACTAACTTGTTTTGGGAATCTTCCCCTTTAAATCTGTTAGTAAATAGTGGTGATTATTTAAGGCTGTTGGGTAGACAGTAAAAAAGCACCATGTCTGAAATCATCCTATTGGAAAAGGACAACATAGAAGATAGCAATAGACATACTGTAACTCACTGCAAAGATAATCCAAATCTCATATTCATTTAAATAACATGTTTCCCATCATGTTGACAGCCACAGAGATAGAGAGGCAGAAGAAGGTGCTGCAGGACTCCTTAACGTTCCTGTCAGCCATGGAGTTTAATTTGATCTCCTTATTTATTTGTACCTGAAGAAAATTCAATTCTGTAATTTTCTCCCTTGCTCTGAGATGAATAAACTGCATTTTTTTTCCAGAGATAACAATCAAATGTTGATCACAGTGACAGGTGCCAGCCCCAGTAGTCCATAAACAAATTAATTCCATTAAGATCTAGTAATTTGCCATTGTGAAAACGCACCACTAATATTTAGATTCCATGCATCTCCAGACACAGGCTTTTGAAGCAGTCATGAATATTATTGTGAAGCAGCCAGTAGGAATACCAGTTTCATCTGAACAAAGGTTCTTGTCAAAAACAAACTTAATGAAACCCCTACAGTATTGATTTTGTTCATTTGACAAGCAAACAGCATTTCTCAGGTAATGAGCGTTCCTTCTTTGTGTCAGTTTTTCCCTCTTGTCATACCTGTGGTGACAGCCCATCTTTCCATATCTTCCCACGTTAGCTGCCAGGTTAGGTACCTTTGTGTTACCTCCAAAGGTCCCCACTGAGGAGACTCCAGCCCTGCTCTGCCCACTGAATGGCCATAACTGGAGATTTGTGGTACTTCCAGGTCTCTGGCCCTCTGCACCAGACATAGATGCAGGACAAGACAGCTGTGCAGCTGCTGCATGGCATGGGCAGTCCCCACTGTGGCTCCTACAGCCCAGGGCTGGAAGGCAGATGTGGCTAGCTCACCTTTCTGGCTGGTTTTATGGCCACATAGCTAAACAAATATAAAAAAGCTATGCTATTGCTCTTATCCAGCTGTATTTGACTCTGCATCATCTTTTAGCCTCTACAGCATTGCAGCTCTTTATTTTGAAAATGCTTGGTGGAGGTGGACTGTAGAGTGGCCTGAACTTCCTGATGGTCAAGAAAAGCAAGGAAGGACTTCTTTGTTGTAATCAGAGTACCAAATTATGGAAAACCTAGTGATGGTATGAAGTACTAAGGCCTGAACAACAGGCCCTGAGCAAAAGCTGACCTCTAGGTGAACCTTCCAACCACATGTTATATATAGATATATATATTCACTCATTAACAAAGTATTGTTATACGTGTTCATTTATTGGCAAAACATGTATTTACCACTCCATATCTCGAAACCAGATAAGGCTGGTTTTTGGGAGAGTATAGAATCAAAGACAACTCCCTTGGTTCCTCCTTGAGCCCTGGCCAAGGTTTGCAAGAATGTCAACAGAAGAATGAAATAAGTGGTTACGTCAGCTTCTTTGTTTTACAGTAAAAAAGCTGGGCTACTGTCACAGCAAATTTGGGGAAGCCCTGTGTCCTGCCAGGTGGATGCACCACAGGATTTCCCAGTCACTGGGCGTGGTTCTGCAGTCCTTCACTGTGACAGCTTCCCCACACAGCTGATGTGTGGATTTGGATGATGCTAAAGTATCAGGATAATTGGTGATGTGTCTTTCTTAATCATTATAGGCATTCTTTAGTAGCAGGGATTAGGTGCACTGCTTAGCTTATCCTTTTGAGATTCTTTGCAATTTTACATTATAGTAAATTATGCTATTCCTTAGGCTGGTGTGTGGGTCTGTCTCTGACCCTACCCACTGGCAAAACATGGCATCAGACTTCAGGTCTTAAATTATTAGACAGAGATACATGTTTATATAACTTAAGATTCCCAGAATATTGTGGGGACCAAAAGAACAGCTGGGCTCAGGAAACAGACTGGCAAGTTTCTGATTGAAAAAAAAAAAAAAAACACTAACCTTTTCTCTCAGTTTGCTCTCCTTGAGAAATGTTTTGTCTTTTATCAGGGACAGAGAGAGTCAGGCTATTCTGCAAATCCCCAGCAAGTGCTCCATCAAACCTTCACCTTTGCTGCAGCTAATTATCTCACTCCAGCAGAGAGTTCTTATCAGAGACTGTACATTTCTCTGCAAACAGGGAAAATAACATGCTGCTATTCCTCTGTGTGTCTCCGACAGCTCCAGCTCAGTGTGTCTCACAGCGTATTCACAGAGAATATCAGTAGTGATGGAAGTAGGAAGAAAAATGTCCCCAGAGAAAAAAAATCCAAAGTGTTTCATCAGCATGACCACGTAAGATTTATATAATAAATATTTTTCACTTTTTGATTGTGCATTTTAATTTCTCAGATTAAGACTGTGCTGTGTGTAAGAGATTTCTATTACACCATGCTCAGGAAAACCACACTACAGGGCTTCAATATTTCAACAGAGCAAGTCCCTGGGGAATGCCCAAAAGAAATTACTTCCTTAAAATTATTTTCTTCTTCCAGTACATCTTCAATAATCTTAGCACTCAAACATTTCCAAGCCCTTCCAAAAAATATTGTTACAGATTAATTTTTAATTAGCTTTCTAAAAGACTTCCCTATTACAATGCATGAAGTGCTGTAACTCACAAAGAAGCCTTGTAGACAAGATGTATTTCTTTTTATGGGCTTCAACTTATGCAGTTAATTAAAAGCTGCTGGGCTCATTCTCTTCGCTGCACAGCTCTGTAACCTATTAAAACATTTTCCTCTGGTGCACACACACTGCACACCACCAGACTTTTAACCGAGCAATACAAGAATTGTTTGCATACCCATCCGTGAGACACTTAAAACATCCAGCAAGTCTCGGGGCTGGGAAGGCGAACAGCATTTGCATACCGAGGGCACGAAAAGGCCATGTCTGATTTCTCCCTCCTCTCCCCACAGCGGTGGGGACAGCCCGGAGTGACCCGAGGGGCGGGCGGGGGCTGCAGGGAGGGGCGAGGGGCACAGGGGACCTGGGGTGCCTGCCACAGGCACATCCCTGCCGGCCCAGCCAGCACGGCCCCTGCAGAAACAAGGCTCGGAAATACTCCTCCGAAAGAAAAGGGATCGCCGCAAGCCCAGGAGCGGAAAAGCTCTTTTAATGTTTCACTGCTGTGTGTTTGTGTGTGAGTTAAGTCAGATGTGCCAGATAACTCAGCCGGGTATCACAGACTCACGGTGAGAGCAGAGGGGTAAAGGGATAGGCTTTCTTATGGGAAAGGTTGTCAGGCTGTTGGATCCTTCAGCAGAGAACGAAAACAGAGAATGAGAAGCACCTGTGATAAGGGAAACTGAAAACCAGAGTTACCACACAGCAAAGAACATCAGAAGATCCCTCTCAGAGCCAATTGCTTGGAAATGGGAAAGAAAAATGCATAGCAGCCATGGGAGAGTGACTATCCCCATCATTTGGAAAATAACAGAAGGAAATTAATAACTTTTCACATTTTGGGGCCACACGCAGTGAGGACCATCCAGCAAATGCGGCAATGCTGCACAGCAGGAGGCAGCACAGGTGGCAGGGCAGACTTCTACGGTGGGACCTTGTCTGAAAGATGAAACATTCAAACTAACTCTTCCACAAGAAGCAAATTACATCCAAATACTCCCCTGCTCCAGGAAAAATATAATTTAGAGGCAAAATTGGAAAAAAATGAGACTGGATATGAAGGATCCCGTTTTCTTTTATGGGAATGATTTGATTTTGAATTGAGAAAACAAAACACAGCTAAAAGAAAAGTCTGTAAAATGGGGGAAATAAAGAGCTAGGATCAGATCTATTTATTTTTTAAGGGTGCTTGGTTCTGTATTTCATTTAGAGAATGCATACAATAAAGGAATAAAAAACTCCATGCATAAAATTAATTCTCAGATATCTTTAATGGGACAGGCAGATTTTTAGTGTTCCACTGCCCAGCTACCAGAGATATCCTTTGTTAATAACTGTACAAATGTTTTTATAAAGTTCACTGAATTAGAAAACAAACTGAATTTACCAGCCATAGAAGGGAGAAGTGTAGTAAGCAATTGATGTGACTATTTAGGACATGAAATATTTAGTAAATACAATTTGCATCCCACTAGCAGGACATTCTTATCATTATGGTTGAAGATCAATATTTTTAAATAATTTTTAATGATTCTGGCCCATTTCCCTAGATAAGGAGAGTTCAGTATGCACTTCCTATGTGCCTCACAGGAGCAAATATTGTTACAGAGTACTCTGTGAGTTAAAATCTCTTCCTGGTACATTTTTCCCCCCTAGAACGTGGTACCACAGCTTCCTAAAACAGCTTCCCGAAGCAATACAGGGCAAAGTATCTATTGACAGCATCCTGGGAGGACAAGAGCAGATTAGAATGAAAGGCTACAGAAAGGATTCCACAAAAGGGCTCAACAAATAGAGCTGAAATTAAAGAGATAACTTGAAGGTCACCAGAATGAAATCGCTAGGAAAAGGACTGGAAACAATACAACTAAAACAGAGGCATCCAGGCATGGTGAGCTCTGGAGGAACACCCACATCAACCTTGTTACCTTCTGCTCATCTCCATGTCCTTGTACAGAGTGAAGGAGCTGGAATGTCCTCCTAAGAAGGGATTTTCCTGCTTTAAATGCCTTAAAATGAAGTTATTGTCCTTGCATGATGCTTTTACACCAAAAGACAGAGCAAATTTTCTACAAACACCTCAGGAGGCAACATAAGGCACAGTAGGTGTGCAAGAAGATGATGTACTTAGGGTGTGAGCAACATATGCCCCCAGAATTCTTGCTGAAATAGAGTGCTACTGCTCACAAGCACATTCAGTGGAGGCCAGTTCTGGCAAAAACTGGCAGTGATGATTCTGCTGCATAGAGAAGGATTACTCCTGGAGAAAACAGACCTTTTTCAGCTGTAGCTGTATGGTTTGTGTGCTCTGTGCAAACTGCAACCTTAGCTGCTGATGGCAGACACGCTCCTATAAGCACCTGGTCAACCAGCTCTCAAGAACCACAGGAAAAATGACAAGGCAAAAGAAGGCAAGCAATGTCTGTGTATGAGAATTAACTCATATGAAGTGACAGAGAATGCATTTACAGAAGCAATAATAAAATATGGGATAGTTGCAGAAAGTAATTTAAACTTATTTTCTTGCGTGGCTGTAGAATTTTGGCTGTATTACCAATTCAAATTACCATGGCTTTCTGTAATTGCTGGCTTGCTGTTTAAGGGTGAGAGAAAAGCGCTGCCAGAGGCACTACAGGCTGACCTGCTTCTAAAAACACATGAAGGTCACAGTGGCAGGCAAAACACAGAGAAAAAAATCACTTCAGTTGTCTACTGCACTGGCCAGTACTCTGTTTTCTCTGTCAACCCATGGGAAACTTCAGCATTAGAAAAAAAATATAAGGCTAGGATCATGGTCTACCTGAAGTACCTGTGTTGTCTTCTTTCTACAAGCAAGAATACAGAAGAATATTTTTTCTCAGTATCTCCACAAAATGAAGCAAATCTGAAAGTCTTAGAAAAGGACTGAAAATCAACAACAATCATGAGAGGGGAAGAAACACCCCTTTGAGAACAGCCAGGACATACAGGGTACCTGCAAGATGTAACAAATACTGATAAGCAGCCCACATAGCTGAATGGGTTTTGCAACACAATGGTAATATTAGATAATTTTCTGTTGATAGAGTGGAAAAGAAGTAAAGAGCAGCAACTGTTGCTTCAAGAGAAGTTAATATTAGAAAACAAACCAGTGATCTAAACCAGTCAGGCAAGGAGACGAAAGCATGGAAAGAAAGGAAAAAGGGGGTCTGAGCACTTTCCTCCAACAGACCTTGGTTAAGTTTCCTCTCTCCAGTATACTCTATTCAAGTCTCCTCCTTGAATCTTGCTCACAAAGTCACATAAAAGAAGTTGAAATAAATGCATATCTCTTATGGTCTAGATGGGGGCTTCAGCAAAATGACATCTTTCTCCTTGACTAAAGAGAAAACTTTCACCAAAAGAAATTTATGAAAATCATAAAATTTTTGAAAGAGAATATTTCTGCCATTTTCATCTCTCTTTTTTGGTACTTCAGACAAAAATACTTTTGATTTAATATTCCTATCTGTATTTAAAGTCCCTTTTCTACCCTTAAGCCTAAGACTGCTTCTCTTTAAATGAAAGCTAATTGAAAAACTGAGATAATTACATCTCATGGCATCTCCTCCTGTCGTTAATACCTGGACCTCAGGCTAAAGAAAGTTGTTTAGGAGTTGTTCTCTGCTGAGCTTTGACTCTTGCTCCCTGCCACTGCTGTGTCACCATCATTACCCAGCTGCAGTAAAAACCAGCAGCAGTGAAGCCGTGGGTGCTTTTCGAACCTGTACAATGCAGGATGATCAGAAGAGTGCAGGAAATCCCACTTTTAACTGGGGAATGCCCTGGGGAGGAATGAGGGAAGAGGTGAGAGAGTTGACAAGGCGCACGGCAGCGCCTGACCGGAGAACAGCGCTCAAAAACGACAGCGTGTTGCTTCCCCTCCGTGTGGTGCCATGGCTCCAATTCCTTGCTTTTCTCCCTACCAGGAGCTGCTGCTGACAATCTTTTAAAAGTACCAGCAATCTACTATATCACAAGTACTCTTAAAATAGATAAAAATAGCCTGCAACACTGTCAAAAAGCATTTTTTTTTCCATGAAATTATGCTACTTGCAGGTACTTCCACCTTTCGCCTGTAGTAACATATTTAACTGAGCCAAGCCTCTCTTGATAAGAAATAATAAATGTAAGCTATTAAACCCATCATTTGAATGGGTCCCAGGAGATGATTTTTGGTTTGGCATATTTATTTTTTTTTAATTTTGCCAATTATTTGTACTTAACATCTGTGGAAGGAATCTATGCAGTTTACTTGCTCTGCTAGTCCTTTGTCTTCCAGTCTCTACCCACTTGCTTTCTTCCAGAGAAGAGAAGACTTTCTATCCCAACTGGCATACTAAAACCAAACAGCCAGATGCTGCAAGGAAAACTCTCCTGCTTAGCTTTGACAAGAGACATGGAATATTGGTAAATGGTTCATATCACTTCTCAGGATTCAAGTCCCAGCTTTTTTTACATCTACACAGCTCTACCAAAACTGCCAAGCTTTTAACCTTAAATATTTGTCTCATATCCTAAGCACACGCTATGTCTCCATATCAAGCATACGACTGGAGCTTCAAGGAAACTAGAGATTTTTATGCAGCTACAAAAGCCACTTCAAGGCACGTTAAAAACTTTTTTTTTTAGAGCTGCAAGGCTACATTTGTAGCAATTCTGTGCTTATTTTATTAATTTTTTTCATTTAAGAAAAAATCTTTGATTCCTTGAGATGGAGTTTAAGGATACTCTAAATAAGAACTTCCAAACCAATTAATCCCCAGTAAACATGCATTTAGGGTCTGGTATCTTTCACATTAGTGAACTTATCAAGAGAATTATTTGTACAGAGGTACTTTGACAAAGCTTAAAAAAGGGAATTAATGCAGCACATCAGGAAAATTGGGCCTCCCTTCCTTAGAGCCTTAGACATACTGCTCAACACCAAGGCTGGTAGCAATGTACATCCACCATGCTGACACAACAAAGTCATGATCCAGGGAAAGAAGCTGGACTCTTCACCCAGGTTCCTGTGTGACCCCTTTTCCCTCTGCTCCAGAGACAGGCTCCCAGGTCTGCTGAGGCAGCACCACCCATGAGCCTTCCCTTTCTGTACAGTCAGCACGTGGCCTTCCAGCTTCTGGTCTGGACTGTTAGGGCTTCTCCCCCTCGTATGGGATCTCCATCCTGCCAACCTTCATTTCTTGCCCAGCCAATTTTTTGCAGCACCTCCCCACCCTGTATAATTCCAGGGAAGAGACCTTGAATTAATGCTGCAGAATTTCTCTTCTTTGGTCACCCCTCAACCTCCCCTCACACCACAAGCTCCAGATCAGTCAGCTGTGATTGCAGTGAAGGCAGCTCAAACACAGAGCCCTCCAGGTAATCCTATGATACCATACTGAAGAAGCAGGAAGACACTTCTGTGTGCTTTAAATGACAAATGAAAGAAAAAATAATTTTTCAGTCAATGAGTTCTCCTATGTTTGTAATGGAATTCTATCCTCCTTAATTATGCCACTTGCAAATGTGAGTTAATAATTCTGCTGGATTGCTGCATACACATCATCATGCCTATTAATCATGTTGGGTGAAGGAACACTGATTTTCTTTATCTGCTTTTGGTTTTGCTACAGCATTGCACACAATTCTTTAATAGATTACTTTCTTGTCAGGATTTCTACCTGAGAGTTCAATGCTCCAGTTAATTAACTGGAGCATAAGGTTCAGTGTTCTACAGTCCTTACTTGCCTAAGTGCAAAGACAATTTTGTTCCATAGCTGATGTTGTTGTTCCCAGTTTCATCTCTGTGAGCAGCAGAGGAATTTGGCATTAGGCACATTCCATGACTACTGGAGGAATAAGGACTCTAACTGACTTTGAGAATTGGATGGGTTAAAGTTCAATTTTCCCTCTAATCACCAGGGGCAAACAAGTCTTGAATATTTATATTTGAATAGAAAGCAAATTCTGTTGCTATACTCACTACTGGTATGGAGGTGGGGGAGGCAGAAATTGCTTCTATTTGTTGCCTTGGGTACCAAAAGATGACTCTTGCTTTTCTTCTCCACAGAAAAACCTCAGAATTTCCACATCCCAGCAGCTGCAGTTGTCATAATTTGGACAGTCTCCAAGTAGAGTAGATTCATCTTGATTTCCTCTTAAATCTGCCAGCAAGTTAATCTATTGCATGAAGTACCGGTGGGCAAACTTCATCTCTGTTAGTAGCTGGTTTTAAGTTCATGGCTTTGTAAGGTAACACTTTTCACTTGCTACTTCTCAACCACTCATCACATGATTCAAATCACATCTGAAAGTAGACTACAGTAGGTCTTAAAGAAACCAGCCTCCTTGTTCATCAAAATGAGCACTTCTAGCATACAAAAGATGAAGCAACTGAAACATCACTAAATGCAGAAAATCTTGGGCTTCCAGAACTCCTTCCAAAGGCATTTATAACATTGTTTAAAATCCTACAACAAATACAAGGCTGAGGGCACAGAGGAACAACAACAGTTATTGCTGGAATGCACTTGGTTGTACCCTGCAATATAGTGGTTCAGCTATCAATTCTCTAAAGTAATTCTGAGAAAAAAATAAGTCTCTTTTTCTGTAACAACTACAGAACTAAAAGTATGTTGAAGTCTGGCCATGATTTGAGAACTTGTTTCTAGCCATAAGAAAAGGGTGGGGTTAAGAAATTGTTTTCCAGCATTCTACCCTAAGTATGTTCTCTTGAAGTAGATTCCACTTCGGAATTACACTGTCCTAGATGAAAAGACTCAGAGCATTTGCCATCTATCCATTTCAAGCTTTTGTATGACGAACTTGACTTCAAGATACTCCAAAAATAGTAAAATCACTTTTAATGTAAAAAATCCAAGAAGATACACGGAACTCAGGTAAATACAAGGTGTACCTTTAAGACTCCCCTTCCTTTATAGAGAGGCTTATAATTTCTCAGTGATGGGAAATCGTTGGGCTATCAGAGATGAATCAAGGATAAACCAGCTATCAAACACATACTTTGACAAAAAATTCGACTTTGACAGTTTTGCTTTTCTTTTGTCAAAAAAGTATTGTTGAAAAGTCCCAACCCGCTCTGCTTCTAAATACAAACAATATATCAGTGGCACAAAAGGGACTGGCTGTGACTGCCCCACCACTTGTGTACTAACACAGCAGCAGGTTACAGCCACAGTAACACAGAAGGCTGCATGATCAAAAAAGTAAAGGTAAACAAAAGGGTGACTATTAATCAGTAGAGACTTTGTAGAAAACACCTCCTCAGCTCCTCTAGGTGGTTAGCTCTAAGGGCAGAGATCTGCATTTGGCCTTGTTTAAAGGACCAAAACTTGGCATGGCACAGCGTTACTGTGCTGTTCTTCCATCAACTGCTTACCTCTGGAATTTGAAGCTGGAGGCTTCAAACCATACATTCTTTCAAGCTTGTTGACTTCTCTTACATTCATACCCTTAAAGCACAGAGATACTGTGGTGGTGGATGCTGGCAGTAACAGACTGTCTCTCCCTCTGCAGTGCACTACTGCAGGATCTGTACTTTAGGGAGATGAGATTTACGGAACAGCTTCAGGCGTTCGACTTCCGCAGCTCAGTTATGAGCCAAGGCTTTCTGTACCATGGCTGAGCCTCCAGAGACCCATTCACAGCTTGTTCCTCCAGTACACAGCAAGTACTTACTTCTGTATAGCCTAAATCTAGATGATGGAGTAACACTTCTCCTTCCTCATCCTCATGCTTCACATTAACTTATTAAATCCCTTCTCCCAGGTAAAGATGGAGCTGTTCCAAGAGAGAATGTTTCAGTGAAAAAGACAAACTTATCCTGACATTTGAGGCAATAAACTGTAACATCATTCTTCTTTAGGGTGCATTTGCACATATGCTGCCCACTCATAAATGGGGAGCAACCAATTAATACAGCTTTATAAGAGTAGCATTAATCAGCAGTGGTTGAAATAGGATCCTTTCATTCATTCAAAGGAAAATACCTAGCATCCTAACGAATTTAGGGCGGGAGAGAACAATGAGACAAAATTCGTTGTATGAACCAGGAAATCAATCCTAAGCTGTAATAGCTTTGACCAATCATGAGAATCTTGAAAAAAAACCCCAACCAACCCAACCAAAAACAAACACTAAACTTTGTGTAATTATTTCCCTAATGTGGCAGTTACTGGCTAAATCATTGCAACCAGTTGTGACTGGAATTGTTGCTTACCAAAGTTAAACTTTAACTTGCGAGAAACCTGTGCTGTGAAAGAAAAGTATGTACAGCTGTGGTGTATTCAGTTCCCAGGCTGAGTTAGAGCTCCCCTTTGTGTGTGAAGTCAAGGCATTTACTGCTGCAGCTGTTGT
Source organism: Polioptila caerulea (assembly GCA_013397295.1). Classification (NCBI taxonomy): domain Eukaryota; kingdom Metazoa; phylum Chordata; class Aves; order Passeriformes; family Certhiidae; genus Polioptila; species Polioptila caerulea. Next base: position 1,225,632 of record VYXF01003480.1, on the reverse strand, counting down.
TTACCGCTGAAACGTGGTGTCTTTGATCACAGCCCTGAAAGTACTTTACAAAAAAGGATGAAGTGCTTGTGCTCATCTTACAGACCAGCATTACAGGGTAAGCAAAAAGAAATTCCGTGACTTGTCCAAGATCAAAAGCCAAACTTGCCCTGGAACCAGGGTGTGATCTCCAGTTTGTATTGCCTGCAGCTAAAACTTTCCTGTTGAACTCATTGCACTGAAAACTGCAGTAAAGTAAAGCCATTTTAGAAGATGCTGCTCAATGTTGCATTTTCAAGATGAAATACTAAAACATCACAAAGTAAAAAGACAGTATTTATTTCATTTAAAGGTTTCATTCAAAAGTTTTCAGAAGCTGACATCTAACTGGCCTTTTAAACAATTTGTAGAACTCCTAAAGTACTTGACTTTTACAAACTCAAAAGTGACCTAAACTGGCTGCATCGATTCAATGCAATTGAAACACACATGGGCACCCTTTAAAAAATCTTCCTTGAAACAGCACTGTTAATTATTGTTGAAAGTGGCATGGGAGAGGTCACTGAGCTGATAACAGTTAGATTTTGTGTTTTTAACTCTTAGATATTGAACACCTCTGAGGACAAGCCTACCTAAGACAAGCTGTTAGACAAAGATTCAATGTAGCAAATTGATTTCTTACCCTAGTGAGGATGATTTTAAATAAGGATTGAGTGGGGCTGTTGAGAAAGGCACACAGGAAAATAATAAGGCAATCTGGACATTGGCCTAAAATGAGGACAGATGCATTGACTTATAAATATGGTAACAATAAAGCAATGAGAGAGAAGAGTAAATTAGACTAGTCTTACATGGTTGTATAAAATCACAGTAAAGATGAGGAAGAACCAAAAGTCTTAACACACTGAACAAGATTATAAGTAAATTAGTATAATTTATGAGAAGTAACATGACCAGAATTAAAATCATAAAAGCCATGGCTTATTAAATATAGGGAACTCATGGAAATGTTGCTTTACTTACCAGAGATTCATATGCCTGCTCAGTAGTCCAAAATACAAGAACTACAGGCTTTGAAGAAAATCTGTGAACTTATCTGAAAAGGGGACACTCCTCAATCTCCCTTCCTCAAACTGACAAAACTAGAATTCAGTACTTGAAGGACTTGAACATAGGCTGAGAAATAAATGGGAAAAATAAGTTAGAAACTTTGGATCAAAGGTATGACTTCAAACAAATTCAGTGTGAGAGAAATGTGATTCAAGGGCAGCACCTAGCACCTGGTGTTGTGGAACTTCATACAACTGGCCTTGGCCCATTTGTGCAGCCTGTCTGGATTCCACTACAGTCTTCCTACCCTCCAGTGATCAACACTCACACCCAGCTTGGTGTCACCAGCCTGTTGTCATCTCTTACACTGTGCTGAACCAACACTCTTCAGTTTNCCAACTTGGTGTCACCCAGCCTGTTGTCATCTCTTACACTGTGCTGAACTCTTACACTGTGCTCTTCAGTTCTGATCCTCTGAATTCCTTTCCAGTGAGAAAAAGCTAACTGGCTTGCATTACAAGAATTAGATGTTTGTAGTACCTGTATCTCACTGCTTCACATGGTCAGGCCTGACCTGCTATTTTTAAGTACTTTATTTCACATGAAGGCTTTTGTGGACTTCAGGATCTCTGGGCTTTTTCAGTGTTAACAGTAAGATAAACTCAAATTGAACTACATAGAAAATGATGAAATAAAGACAAAACTTCTTTACTTAGGCTTCTTTTCAACTGTAACCCAGCTGTAACCCCTTACTGACTTCCACAAGTATTCAAAAAAATTCATCAGGTACCAAAAAAATTAATAGTTTTCAAAACAAGTACTACAATCATTGTACACAAAATCTGGGGTAATTTTCTCTTTTTGAAAAGTACTCACTCTATGTATATTCATACTATACTTTTATCATAGAATTATCTCCAGCAATATCTGTTGGAACACATATAAGCCAGACCCCCTCTACTTGTCTGACACACAGCTAGAAGGAGGGAGCATGGCCATTCTTCTTCCTTGCAAACCCTCAAAATGTTGAAAGGTTTGAAAGTAAAGGGAGAAAAACTGTTCTAAGAGCATACTTACAGCTCTAAGAGTATCTCTCTTTGGTTTTTGTATCTACAAACACATAATTTGCAAACATTATGAATGCCCCTGAATTTCTCTAAGGGATTCAGAACCCTGTTTAAAAAATACAAATTGGTGATAGGCACACTTTTCTTCTAAATATACTGTACAGCTGTGGAAACAGAGCCTCATGGTAGCTCTGCAGGCCTGAAAGAATATACATATTCATTCTGTAGACTTTCTCTTCCTTGGTAAAGTGATCAAGCTTGATGACTCCATACAATGACACTCTTAATATGCTTTAGATAGTATCTGTTCTTTGCATCTTCTAGCTATAGATTATGACAGTACAGGTTTTTTTCTTAATAGTGTGTTTCTATAAACCAACAGAATTTACTTAACCAGAGAACCACCACAATAAAAACCAGTCAAACCTGAAAAGGCACCTCAAAGATATCCTTCTGGTGGGTTAAAGTTGAGGTACAATAAATAAATAAGACAAGGCTATTCCCTTGCCCACAAGTATCTGTCCAAAAAGTGTTTCTTCTGGGTAAACTAGAATGTTGGTATTGTAGCCCCAAAGCCAGCCATCAAACAGCTGCATCACAAATAAGAAGGAATCAGGGTCATGGTGATGAGAATTTTGACTATCAAGAGTGGAGCCACCAATGTCAATAACTTCCAGAGTTCTAGAGTGAGAAAAAGAAATATTTTGATGGAAGTGTGATAGAAAAGTGGTAGAATTGCTGTTACTTCTGCCCTAAACATTTCAGGTGGCACATGCACTGAAGGAGACATTTGACTCTTAATGACAGAGTCAAAAAGGCATACAATCATGTAAAGGCCACTTCTGGAACAGAAGAGAATTCCCTTTGGGTGGCTACCCTGCCCCTGGAAATAACCTGCAAGAGACTCCAGCACTCCCAGGAGCCAGGTGCTCAATATAACTTGACTGGACAATATATGTCTACTAGGTATCTTTCCCTTACCTAGACTGCTGGCAGATACACCTGATGTTTGATCCTTTCTTCTTAGCACAACTACCTCTATCAGGCTTGGAAATAACATTTTGCATCCTCTCAACCACTGACAGCATTTACCAGGCAGAATAAGTGGCATCTAGCACAAGGCACAAATGTCATTTTTGGTCTGGAAGGCAGCAGACAGTAAAAAGGCTTTGTAAAATATAATTGCCTAATTCCCTCTGCCATAATAGGGAGTTTAGAAACTTTTGAATTATGCAAGTGATTTGCAAAACAGTGAGCAGAATGAACAGTCCCATTGTTTATTTGCTCCTTTACCCCAAATCTGCAGACTTCCACCTGCTTTCATAAGGACTGGCAAGCCCTCAGATGAATAGACTGTTCACGGTGACTACCGCTACACCAAAGATCTTATCTAGCTGTATCTGAAGTTGGCAGGAAGACAACAGCACATGTGCAAATTCTCTGGCATGGGAAGAATTCAGCAGCTACAGTAGGAATGGCTGCCCTGGGCACCATTCTTTGGAGAAGTACGAACAGTGTTCTGCTGCTGAGGAGTTCACAGCTGTGGCCTCTCCGCCTCCCCTTCAGAGATCAGAGATCATCAATGTCTTCAGCAGCTGTAAGAGATTCAAGTTGTCAGACCCTGTAACTGCGTACCTTTATGTGGTGGGAGTGAAGACTGATGCTCCCAGATGGAACACAAATGTTTTTTAAAAGTCCATTTAGCAGTGTTACAGAGCATGAGACTTCATATTAATGACCGCTCAAAGAAGTAACACCAAATGTGACACCTGCCTGAAGCTTGACTAGTTTGCTCACCTAGGGTGAATTGATGACTTTGCTTCTAAAGTAAATTGCAAATATTTTGAACAGATTTAAGCTGTTACATCAAGCAGCACTGGACTCAGGCCAACTTGATGCCAAATCTCAACTACTCAAGCAATTCACTAAGGCTTAGATCTGAGAATGATCACTATGTCTTTATTTCTGAAATAGAAAGAAAAAGAACAAAAAGCAATTGAAGAATTGCAATTACCAAAGCCACTTAGGAAAAATATTTTAGATTGTATGAATAAAATATAAGATGGTTTTAATTATACCTTGCTTAAATGTCACTGGTGGAGTACCCCAGGGGTTGATACAAGAGCTGATACGGTTTAAGGCCTCCATTTCCAACCTGAATGTTGGGACAGGGTGTATTCTCAGCAAGTTTACAGACAATCTAAAATAGCAGGAGTGGCTGATGTACCAGATAGTTGTGCTGCCATTCAGAGAGACCTGGACAGGCTGGAAAACTGGGCTTAGATGAATCTCATGAAGCAGAAATGCATTTGGGGAGGAAGGAGCCCACACACCAGTACACACTGGGGACCAACTATCTGGGAACCAGCTTTGCAGAAAATGACCTGGGAATCCTGATGGACAACAAGCTGAACAGAAGCCAGTCATGGGTCCTTACAGAAAAGACAGCCAACAGTTCTCTGTACTAGTTATGGTGCCAGCACATTGATGGAGGTCATCCTTCTCAGCACTGGTGAGGCCACACCTGGAGTGCTGGGTCCAGTTCTGGGCTCCCCAGTACAAGAAAGATATGGGCTTAGTAAAACAAACACAGTGCAGCACCACAAACACTGGCAAAGGACTTGCCTCTGTGGAAAGGCTGAGAGAGCTAGGTCTGGAGAAGAGTCCAGGAGGATCTAATAATTGTTTATAAATACCTGGTGACAGGGGATAAAGATAGAGGTAGGCACCTGTCAGCAGTGTCCAGTGACAAGACGAGAGGCAATGGACACAAACAAAAAAACAAAAGAAAAAGCAAACAACCACCAACAAAAATAATCAATCAATCATAAAAAAACTAAAAAACAACCCAACCCCCCCCAATTAACAGGAAATTCGATCTGAATATGAGCAGATGTTTTTACAGTGAGGATGGTCAAACCCTGGAACAGATTGCCCAGAGAAGCTGCGGAGTCTCCATCTGTGGAGATACCCAGACCTTCAACAGACATGGTCTTGAGCAGCCTGCGCTATCAGAGGGGCTTAGACTGTTTCATCTCCAGAGGTCTTTTCCAACCTAAATGACCCTGTGATTCTGTGATTTAAAAAGTAAAACCATCCCGCCTGCATAGCTCTGTATTCCATTCTCCAACTTACTAGATGAAAAAGCACTTATTTTGGGTAAAGAAACTATTTTATCAGACTATTTCAAGCAAGTTGGATTTCTGTTAGCATTGGGATAACTGACTCACATTTGGTTTGTTCAGGAAGAATTCCACAACATCCTTGCAAGGACTCTGGACTTAATTAAGAACACCTAATACTGCAATCTCAAGCACCACCAACTGCATCAAAAATGTATTAGATAACAGAGTCTCCTTAGCTCCTCATAGTGCACACACCATAGCGATCTGAACAGTTCCATTAAAAAGAAAGGTGGTTGGTGACACTGTGATCTTTTCTATTACCTCACACTTGTATGCAGATATTTGTATTACCATTATAACTCTGTGTATAAAACAAACTGCCTCTGCAGCCTGGCTTACAATCTGGGCTCCATACTGACACTCACAGGCCACATAAATATTTGTTATGCAGCCAGTCTCACTGCAAGCTGAGAGCAGGCATGTCTTTACAAGATTGGGCTTGCAACTTTAAAAAATTCAATATACAATTCAATATATTTCTATTTGAATTTCACTGTATCTTGCCTGTTGTCACTGTACAAACGGATAATTCCTCTTCCTAGCTGAAAAATGGGCTAATGCACCCATGACATGATCAAGGAAGAGGGAAGCTCACAAAAGGTGTTAAAAATATTATAAGGAAAATATTGGCTTCATTTGCCTAAAAATGCCCACAAACCTAACAAAAAACCTCAAAGTACCAAATCCTCCAAAGAACCAATGGACCCTCCCAACAAAAACCCCACAACAGAAGGATGGTATTACTTACTTGTATTCTTGATGCTGAATCAGATGCTGAGTTTATTTATATCCACTACTCTGTCTCCTCTAAGACACCCAGGCACACATTGTAAAAAGCATCAAAAGAATATTATGGTCACATCAAAGAAAAAAAACAAGCTTATGCCCAATGTTTCTGCCCACATCAAGTGCAAGGTATTACAGAAATGTTCATGTTACTGTCCTGGATTCCTAATCTTAGAGTAACAATTACATTATAGTCTTCCAAGAACAGGCTGGTCATAGTCTATAGCTCCTGGTTATTCACTAGAGAACTCCTATGTACATGTTAAGAAAACATGAAAATATAATTTTAAAGAAAATTCAGGTCACTTTGCAATACAGTGGCTACAAAACATTTATTTTTTAAATAAAAACATTTAAATCATCAGGTTTTGAAAAACAGTATATCAAGTGTTTATCTTGATCTTTGTAGTGTAAGCACCTTCAGTTTTATGCTAAAACAATCAACATAAATTATTATTATTTGGTCAGGCTATCAACCTACATTGAAATAAATATCCTTTTAACCAAGATAGGTCGCTTAATGCATACCAGATTTCCGTATACTTACAGAAAATTTCTCTGGTGATACGTGAATTACAGACTGAAACCATGATTGAAAGAATTGTTTTTTCTTTCTAATTACAGTGAAGACTAGCCTATAAACCATAAAAACAATAATAAAGCACTACAGACTATAGCTTAAAGAAACTGCATAACATCAGATAAATATTTGAGATGGCTTACCTAAACTGTCTCAGAATAAGAGATAAAATACAAACTCCTAAAATACTTAGAAGGCACTGGGCTGGCCATATCATATGTCCCAATCTTATGGGAAATTATCCATTGAACAGGAATATAAATCTTGGTTTAATTACAAGAGAGATAAGCCACTAATAAGTGAAAACAATATAGTTCAGAGATCTTTTTATGCTGATACTACTGATTACAAAACATAGGGTGCAAAATTCAACACTTGAAATTATATAAACCTTAAAAATACAGAACTTAACAGAAGTTTAAAAGTCAAAATACTTCAGCACCTGAGATTTTCCTGTAGAAAGCCAAACAGAGATACTTTCTTCAGAAACACGTAATACAATCAGCTCCTTTTCTCTCAGTATTACACAGGAATGATTGATCAAGAAAGAGTTGAAATATACATAATGCTCATAAATTCTAATTAAGCCTTGAAGGTAAACGTGCTATTAATCTATACTTAAAATTTGATTCATGACTGTATTTTACAAAAACATTTTGTACTAAAACTGGAATAGACAATCTATTAAAGTGTTCTGATGAAATAAAGTTGAAACAGAAGACATAGAACAGTACGTGACTTGAATCATGTCGACAGAAGACTAAGGATACAGCGACAGAAACATGCTTGAAGAAAATGTAACAATCTGCTATGCAAGCATTTAGATTTACAGAAAACGAATGGTTTTGTCTTTACTTTTGGTGAACTAATACTTTAAGGAAATTCTTTTCTATTTTCACTTTGAGAGCTGGGAAGTTACGTTTTCTGTGTTCTGCTCCATGTGATTAAGACTTCATGATTTCGTTTGTATAATTGTATTTCATTTTCAAGGTGGACATTGTAGTGCATAGAGTCTTAGAACAGAAACTTCTTTTTTTAATCCCTTGGTTTTGAAGATTTAAGCAAATGTGTATTCTATTTGAACTCCCAGACCCCAGAGTAATGGAGAAGAAAAGATTTAAACACAGGTCTTAACAGTATTCTGATGGGAACACAGTAGTTTTAGTCTAACATTATCTAATTATATTTAAGAAAACTATTTAAATGTCAAATGATGCAAAATTAAGACTTCAAATACTGGAAAATGAGGGATGTTCCTTTAATTCTAAAAATGCTTTCGTCAGGGAAAGTATCTTGTACATTTGGTTTTATTTAATCATTCACTTAGTGATACTGTAAAAAATTAAACTACCAGTGTTATCAAAGCTAAATGTTCCTCCCCCCACAATTAACTACTTGGAATTTTCTGGAAACTTTCTATCACTGAAAACCAGTCAAGCACATTTGTTTCTGTCCTTTGATTCCTAAATATGAGTAAGCAGGCACTCAGTAGTACCTTAGGAAGAAAAGCTACAGAGATTATACTGAAAGAGTTCATATTAAATTACAGCAGTTTTAAAATTAAGTGCAATAAATTGCACCATTGGCTCACTTAAAACCAATTATCCTTAAAACCCACCAACTTTCTTCAATACAAGGTGCAGCAGAATTTAAAAACTAAGAAGGGGGACAAACCCCTCCACCACAAAGAAAAAATTCAAACCTAAGAATATTGCTTTCAGTGCAAACACTGTAGTCTTCACAAGGTTAAGAGTACAAATATTTACGTTCCAGTGTATCCTTACCTACAAGGAATGTTGTTTCACATTACAAAGTATGTCAAATACCTTTACTCCAATCACAATACTGAAGTTTACCCTCTCAAATCGATATGGCAGCTGAAACTGAAATGTTTATACAAGCAGTGTAACTTTCTGGAGAAACTAAGAAAGTTCACACAATAACCAAGGGCAAAAACTGTGAATTCAGCTGCTGGTTCTTAACCAATTTCAGTATCAAATGCCAGCAAGTAACCTCCTCCTTAATGAGGAGTGAACAGAGCCTCCTGTACCTGCACCTTAAACCCCTTGTCTCTCGCCCCGAACCTACAAGCCACAGAGGCAAGCTGCAGGCCACCACTTCTTAGGTGAAAGTCTTCTTGACAGAACACAACCTTGCTCTATATGTAATTCATTTTTTTAATGTGCAAAAATGAAATTTCTAGCAAAAACCTCTGAAGCCTAAAGAAAACTTCTGTGACACAGCAGAGGGAGGTGGGTATTTTATTTCAATAAATCAAAATATACTTATGAAGTTCACCTAGAATAGGATTTTGCAGGATTGTGCTTTTAGAGTTACTAGCTGGGATTCCAATGAGCATTTGAAAAAAGGCACCTACTACACTTAATTAGCTGCCCATTTTAATAATTTTGGTACTATTTGTCACAGTACATCAGAAAACAGCAGCACAAAGTGTTAGACAGACAAGAATTTGATATTTGTTCCCCTTTATGAAGCTAAAATGAAAGGCACTCATGACAGAAACTCTCTCTCCAGTTCATATATAGATGGCCGACAAGTTTTGCTCTTCATTCTGCATAAAGGCACAGTACAGTCTCTGTTTTGACCTTCCACATCAATATCAAGTAGTGAGGGCATGTGGCAGTTAGTTCTTTCCTCAGTATCTGGCAAGAAGTTAACATCTGGATCTACACTGCCCTCTAAACATTCAGAGTCTTTAGAGTTTGGTTTAATAATACGCGGAATAATCTGCCAAGCATCGATTTTACTTCTTAGAGAAGAAGGTCTAGGCCTTGAGATAGTATTGACAGCGCTTTGCTTTTCATTTGAAACACCACTGTGATTGCCTCTTTGTTGAAAAGACGGGGAGGGCAGATTTCCAGGAACTGACAGGACCGGAAGTCTGGAGACATCATTGGTTGAAGCAACTCCATTAGCTAGGGGAAAGAAAGCCCAAACAAAAAAATGCAAATTTAAACTACATGACTTCTTAAATTCTTCGCCATTTGTAAAATTGGCTTGCCATAAACACTAGTGGCTTTTCTTCCACCAGAAAAATGAAGAGGTTTGTACATTTTGTGTAATCTAAGGCAAGACCAGTGGTGCTCAAGTAACAGGTTTGCATATAGACTCACTGCAACCGGCAATCACAATTTACTTTTTATTGCTACGAAAGAGATAAAAACACTAACGCCTCAATAACTGAATGAATATTAATACAGGAATAAAGTCCCTTGAACTTCTCCAGTTATTATGAGGAATTACACAAGCATAGAGTATCATGAAGAATATTACATTTAAGGCACCCCAGAATATCAGTATTGAAATTTAGAATGTCTTTGCAAAAACTCATTGATTGTGAGCTTTTCCATTTAAATGTTAACCAGATTTAAAGACATTATTTTGCGCTTAAATTTTTACCAGCAGCTTAACTTAAAGATTCATGGAAGTTCTTAATTACCTACCTGTGGTCTGAAAATGGTTCCCATCTGATAAGGTTCGTCTGTGACCCAACATACTTAACTTTGTGGAGGAATCTTTTGGCACATTTTGAGACTCTGATTTCAGACCAAGACTAAAAGGCTGATTTTTCAACTGTGTCGGAAGTGTATTAGGAGCCAGCTGTAGCCTTTGTTCTCTCTTACTTTCAGAAGTTTGAGATGAAAAGTTGTCAGTGGAACTACATTGACCACAATCACCAAGCACAGTGCTTACAAAAGCATCTTCACTATCAGGTTGAAGCAGGCATTTCGTGGAAATGGAGGGCATAGAGAGAAGATTCACAGTATCTGTGGCTGGATTTAGGGATGGAATACTTGTTTCCTCTTTCTTGGACTGCAGTCGCGTAGGGCTGGCACTCCTGCGGAATTTTGAAGCACGCTGAAATATTCCATCACGCTTCTTCCTCTCATCTTTAGGCAAGAGTTCATCTGGACCCTGTGATTTGTTCAGCTCTCTGATATCTAAGCCCAGGGCAACGGATGCAAGGAGGACAGCACACCCATACAGCACTGAATCAGTCTTCTTTTTGTGCAGCGTCCTGCTCAGACTGTTTGTAGGTGTCATTTGAGGAGTACTGTTTGTAGAACTAGCAGAGGTTCCTTCTTCAAAGCTCTCGTGTTCTACTGTGTTCTCTCCCTGATCATCCTTCCAAAGAGGTAGATTAATATAGGCCTGATTGGGCAACTTAATTGGCTTTGGTCTTTTACTGTCCAAACCTTCAGGGATAAGTTTCTTATCAGTACAAGCACCTGTAAAACATCACAGTATTCTTTAAGATTGCAATTCAACTGTTTAGCTATTGCATGTCTGCATATGTACATCACAATTTCCTTTACAATGCACAAGTATTAAATTTGAAGGATGCTGTACAATCCATTAAGAAGCTCAGATGCGCATTTTGAGTTTCAGAAACACATCCTATGCCTAAACCTCTTGGTGTTTGCAGCACTTTGATAATACTTTTTAAATAATACAGAAAATATTTTGGTGTATGAATTACAGATAAGCAATTTACTATACACAAACTGGCAGATAAGATCTGGAATATATTGTTTTACTATACTTTCAATTCAGCTGAGTTCCAAAATCCAGTCAGTTATTAGAAATTTTTCCAATTAATTCATTAGGTCACGGTGCTCTGGAGTAAAAAGTAAATTTGACATCTTATGCTTAATGCCAAATAAAAAGGAGGTATTATTTGACTTGCATGTGTTATTCTACTATAAACTACTGAATGCTAAGTATTTGAAATTCAAGAACATTAACTTTGTGTGCAAAGTTATAGTAGTAAGTAATAGTAGTAATAAATCTATAAAATTACTATTTGTGAAGCCTTGATTTACACCTCTACAACTATACATGAAGATTAGAATGCCTTTTCCCAGCAGTGTCCAAGCAGCTTACTATTCTGTCTTCCAGATGGCATAAATGTAGCTGCTGGTTTGGACATCAGGTTATAGCACAGGCTTTTTTCCTGACACTGGTAACCTAATTTTCTCAGATAAAAAAATCCACAGTATTGAAAAAGGGTGTGCAAACTTTAAAATTATTATGAATTTTTTCTCACCACAGTCCATTAAAGCAATGGTCATAAATAGCAACATGCAGCTATTATGTTCCTGATCCTAAAGGGATCAAGTATGCTTTTCCTTGTGATTTTACCTGTAAATAGCAACATGTTGTTTAGTTGTCTAAAGCACTTTAAGATTTGAAATCTACATTTCTGTCTTGAAAATTTAGGTTATAGGTGTCATTCAAAAAACCTGGGAACTAATATCTAGGAATATATCAGGGCTTACACGTTTTTAAAAAACTATGCATTTTTGCAACAACTAAGCAGTTCTCACAATGTCATCAATTATTTAAATGTCAAGAAAATTACTGATTGAGTTTTTTTTTAAAAGAAACAAAAAAGTGGTGACTGCAGACCTCATATATAGAGTAGCCTGCAACTCAAAAACATGTAAAAAATCTCTATATGGTTCTGTTCACAGACTATGTGTATTTCTTCTTTGCTAATGATGTAAATACAGGGTTTTTTTGCAGAGGAAAATGGTTGGCAGCATGATTTTTCCTACAATAATCTGCATAATCCTTTAAGGAATTCAAGCAATACAGTTTATAACATTGGAGGTAATCTTAATACTATTATATGGCTACTTTCACTTTTTCAAAAATAGCTCTTACCTTGGTCCACAAATAGTGAAGCTAAGGGAACACCCTTCTGATTTTTCATTAAAACAGTTGACCAAGGGTTGCTGCCATCTGAAAGGGGTCTTACTCTGCAATAACAATAGTTATTTTGAGATTACAGATACCACGCTCACATCAACTTTGTGAGAAAATTACTTTATTTTCAAACTATAAACCTGCAGTACATAACTTGAAAACCTATCCAAAGATAAAAAGAAGATGGAGTAGCACTGAATCATATGATTATAAATGTGAACACGCCTTATTGTCAGGTATTCTTTTGTGATAAATATTTCATGCCTAAAAAGAAAGGCAATGAAAAATGGGCCTTCGCTGCCTAATGAACAACACAGGTTTGTGAAAATCTGGACAATAGTTTCATTGTCTCAAGGAAATGATGTGAATATTGGAAGTTTATTAAACGTAGTGACTTTTAAACAAACAAAAATAATATAAAGCCAGTTCCAACTGATCATCTGGAACCAACTACTGATACAAGCAACTGAGTGGATATCGCTACCAAGAAAAATAAAGAAAGGCATTATAAATAATTGTATATATTAGATAAATAAAGAAAAGAATTCTTACTATCTCTAGCTTTGAGCCATTGGGAAACATAATCTGTAAATAAAGCTGTACAGTTGATTTTCATAACCCTTTCACCCTCTGTTTGTCAGCATAAAGGATGCTGCTCATGTGAACTGTGCCTCACACATGCCAAATCAGTCAGTGTTACTTAATCACACTGAAAATACCCAGTGGGGGCCATGCTTGCAATTCCTCAAAATAATGTGAGGAAGGGCAAGAAAGACGGGCCATGAATGTCTGGTATGCACTGGTAGCTCAGCACCCCAGTATGTTCCAAATCTCAAAAAACCACAGATAAATGGTAATAGATGAGAATCAATAAAACTTCAACCTAAGTAGGGGTTTTATCCTCAAGACTAAGTGGAGGAGCTACTTACCAGCAATGTAATTTCTAAATTAATTAAAAGGTAAGAGTTCTTGCTGTAACTAGAGACAGCAGAACTTTTTTCACTTACTGCCTATGCCACTAGCAAGAATGCTTTAGCATTATCAGAAAACCAAAATGTAGTAGACATACTTGTCCTTACAATCTGCACGATCCTTTGTTTGAACTGAACTTGGTCCCCATGTACAACCTTTCTTTTTAAAATTTCTCTTCACATCTTCAAACTCTTCTTGGTGATATGTTGTGCTCCTTCCCCAAGTTCTGTTGCTTTCATCTGAAGTTACTAGAAATTGGATTTAAAAACACAAAACCCACAAACATAAATACTATTTCTAAACCCAAAACACTGTGACAGAACAGAATATCTTCTGCACTGCAAAAACCATTTTGACACAGTAACACACAGGCGTAGAAAAAAAATTGAGATTTTTTTTCTTTTACAAAAAGAACCACGCAAACTTCACTGATCCAAAAAGATGAGCAAGAAAGAAAGGTAATTTATGAGCTGACAAGAGACCCAGATTAAAGATAAAGCAGCAAAGCAATCACATTTTCCATGCTTCCTTTAACTGAGAACCTCGTATTTAGATAATTCAGACAAGTGAATTAGACTGAGCATTTAAGTTCAATGAATAAAATATATTCTGTGGACAACTGATATCAAAAGAAACAGAATATCCCAGTTGTGACCATGATTAACATTTTCTTTCTCACTACACCAAAACAAATTATACTTTGAAGTAGCTTTCATTAAATGCTTAGTCTGTCACTGTCTCAGCTGATAAATTAAGCAGAACCAGCACCTTGGAAACATAATGAAATCTTGCCTTTTTTCATAACCCCACAGGGAAGTTCATATTCACTTGTGATATCTACATCTTGCTGGTACACATACACACTATTTCTTCGGCCATTAGCTGTGTGTGTATCTGTTTTTGGAATCACTGAGGAAAAATTAAGAGAATGTAGTAGAGATCTTAGTAAAATTGATTTCAGAAACAGAATTGTTTCCCCTCCTACTTTTATCATTGGGTCATAAAGCCTGGATCTATAAAGGCATCAAGCATCTTTAATGATATGTTTTCATGGTAGGGTTTAAAGGATCCTCTTTCTAGGACCTGATCTGGGAGGGTAGATTTTCACATGCCACCAACTGAAGCATTAGCTTGGTATCATGATGGCATGCTTACAGATACGATGGAGAGACCTTGCAGAAAAGCAATGTAGCCAGCTATAACAGCATGATAAATGAGGGGGCATTTACATGTCCATGGTTCTGCTGTTCCATCATTGTACAGATTCTCCTCCTTCCTCACTACACACCTCACCACCAAACTCACCCTGTAGCACAGCACTATACTTGCCTACCTTACACTCTCATTTTCAAACACATTCCTATTTCCTAGTGCCTTTCCTTCTCCCTCCAAAACTCCTTTCAAAATCAGCAGAATTTGTTCTAATAAGAAATTAACTAGATTTTTCTTTTAACTTAACGTTTCGATTTGAAAGCTAGACTTTCTCAAGACCAAGTGAAGCAGCCAAGTAACCAGTTGTTATATATGCCTGTTCAAATCACCTGTATTTGAGCAAGTCCTCTTGAAACAAAGACACTTTGAAGTTAAATCAAGATAAAAAATTATTGTGGGAAAGGGAATTTATTTTGCACAGGTGCAGATGGGTGTGGAAGCTAATTTTTTTCAGCTAGATACTCCTGAGATATCTGATAAGCTTTTAGGTAAAAACTCAAGGATCCAAACTCAGAAGCAGACATGTACTTCTTTTAAACGAGAGCCTTTATGTTGTCCTGCATGTTCCAACCCTATGAATACAAATGCCTGCTCAAATTAAAAAAGAAGGAAAATCCTCAATAACACTTAGCACACATGCAAGGAGTGGCCCTGCAATAGCTTACACAAGGCTATGCAATTAAAAAAACAAACACAGAAAACCAGAGTTTTCAGAACCATGCCAATACCTGACATTTGCTTCATTCCAAGCATTTCCTTGCAGAGCAAGAAGAATCAAAGATAAAATGAGATAGTTTATACATAATTATGACACTTTACTAAGACAAGATTTTCTTTACCTTTCTGCAAAAAGCAAAGCAAACCAACCAACCACCCAGAAAAACCCACCACATTTTGAGGATAGGAAACTATTGACAACACAGATACTCTGTCAGCTAATATCTGAAAAAGACTCCAGTTGATTTTCCTTTCATCTCAAATTTTCATTGTGAAAAGCAAGACAGAGTTTGTCCACCTCTCTCCTTTATCTACAACACTGCCAACTGTATCCACTGCAGCTCAAACAAACACTGAAGTGCCCGAGAAGACATCACTGCTCCCGTCTAAACACTAACAATGAAAAGGATTTCTTAAGGCAGAGGTGTTTCAAAACTGATGAGAGATCTGATTTCTATCCAAACTTTAAGCGAAGTGTCAGGCTGGTATAAAAATCAACAGAGCAGTATGGAAAAAATCCTCATGCATTCTGATTTCCCTTTCTCCTCATTTATAAAGCCAGATTCTGAAGTAATCTCCCTCACAGGTGACTGTGTTTGCAAGAGAAGATAGCCAACATCCATAAGGAATCAGCTGGAACAGGTTCCACTTATTTCATAGAGAGAGAAGCTTAAGGCATTCCTCTCTGAATATGAATAATTAGACAATCTGCTTTGCAGAATAGATCAGACAGTACAAATGCAAGCAGTGAATCCCGTAGGAACAGCTTTACCTGTGTTTATGTCACTCCCAAATATAAATGCATGCTTCTCTATAATAACATGATCAGATTCCTGGTACTCCACTATGTGAGCATCACCATACCTTCCTTTCTGCTACCAGTATACAAATGTACCCACAATTTCCTTTATTCTCTTTTTCCTATCTTCAAAAAACATAAAGCAAGATTTCTTCTGAATTTGTACCTGATTAAAGCTTGATTCTCTTTTGATGTAAGAAAGTCAGGTTATTGATCATTCTTTGATCTTTCAATCTTACAAGACTCCCTTACTCTCTGAACCTTTCTTTTCCTTTATCAACTCCAATACCTAATGAAAACTTGTTTTCCATCTTACTTGGGTTCTAAATGTGATGCTTTGCCTTTTGTCATAAATTTTGATTTGTCATTGTTTTATCCCAGTCATTTTACAAATTGGTTCCCAAAGAAATTAAGTAAAGACACAATTTAAAGTATTCACAATTATTTTGAATTACTGAAAATTATTTAGCGTTTTAGCAAGATTATTCCTCCTTTCAAAGAAGCTGAAACTGTCAGACCCAATCAAGGGATGGGGAAATCAGATAGGAATCTGCCTGGAATCTGATACTTCTACCAGCACTTCAGTTATGTATATGGAACACTCTCTATTGATCAAATGAGTGGAGACTTACACTGTATAGCTCGAAGACGAGGAATTATTGTGGGGCTACTTGATGGACTAGAGCTGTTACTGTTTAAACTCCTCCTCTTATCCAGATTGGGGGATGCCTGCACTGTTATTTTGTGCTGGAAATCTGTAAAAGAGCAAAACAAATCAGATTTAATGTTCTCAATAAAAACTTCTCAGAAGAACATGCTACTATACTTCTTAAAACAGAGTTATATAATGAATTAGACTTTATTATATGTAACTTATTTATACAGATAAGAGATGTACATATTGAAAACATTGAAAAACTCTAAATGTAACAATTTAGAGTTAAACAGGCAGGACTTCACACCTTCATGTGATAGCCTTGCAAGAACATGAACAACACAAGTAGGTCCAAGTGGAGCTGATCTGAGACACACCCACACCACAAGCTGTTATTCAATCTTCTTGATTGTCACAGGAGGGGCAAAAAATACCCCTCAGTATTTCATCTCAAATGAATCAATACTCATGGCAATGAGATTTGCCTTATTTTTTTTTTTACTATGTCATTCATATACACCGTAAAAAAAAGCATTAACAACAAAAAGCCATATTTATTCATGTCAGAAAATCATAACACTAAACTACAAAATTACAAATATTTATAGCAAAGTTGTAAAAAAAGAACAATAAATACTGAGGAGGAAAATATTTATGAAATTAACTTTAATATGCCACTCTAATACCCATCATCAGTACAATTATATTGTACACTGTTCTTAGAATAGAATTGTCTCAAGGACAAGTTCATCTGGATATTTTTGAAAAAAAGCAGCTAACTGCTATTCTGAATGAAAATATTTATTTTATCATTGTTTCAATTTAAATACAAGCAGAACTGGAAATAAAGGACCAAATATTCAGGTGAAGCTCACAATCCAGCAGAAATCTAACTGAAAACCATAAATCTACCATGTTTGTCTGGGAGGTTGTAGGGTGGGTGGCTTTTATCTCATTTGCTCTTATTTTTAAAGTAAGGAAAAATATTTCACTAGCGCTGAAATAGTACCCTAAATATTACTGCCCTCTTTGTGTCTTTCCAGCTATGAGAAAGCTACAATCTGGTGAGATTTGGACTAACACAGCATCAAGTTCTTAATGCATTTTTAATAAACTGACAGACTTGACCTGGAAGCCACTGAAAGGAAGGCCACCAACCCCAGGATGCTGGTAATGAGTTTGAAATAATAATGAAGGCTTTGCAACCATTGGTGAAACCATGAGTTTGTGCAGTGCTATCTGGTGGCAACATTTAAAAGGCACCTCTCAACCAGCCCCTGAGAACTGGAAAACCCTCCCTGTCTACAAACACACCTCCTTTGCAAAGGTGGCATTTTAATGCATTCATAGGTGGAATGAAATGCTCTAACATTCAAATTATATCATATTTGTATTCTAAAATCATCATCTGCTGCTATTAATATGTTTTCTTGGAGTAAATAAGGCAGTGAAGATTGTAACTGCTGCATCATACTTGTAACTGCAGTAAGTGTGCAGTTTGGACCTACTGCACCTGTACACCCCCAGCCCCCTCCAAGCACTGTTTCTCTGCTCAGTATAGGCAAACAGCACTAATATTTGATCATGTTAGAAAGTTCTGGTATGAACCAAAAAGTACTTTTCTGTCTGTACAGAAACAGTAACAAAAATCTGAACTTTGATCCAGTATTAAATCATGTGGCTCTCGTGCTAGTGACCTTTCCCTCCAATGGGATGGACTTCTAGCTGAATCCAGATGAAATGAGGACTACTTCACGGGAATATGATATGTGAAAGCTTTTCCTTGATGGGAGGGAGCTATATAATTCTTACCAAACCCTTCTGTGCCTTACAGCAGAAGAACATGGCAACAAAATAAAATAGTAGCCAACACTGAAAACATGAACCATGGAACTGAAGGAGCCAGCTATCTAATCATTACATACACAGTAAACTTTTAAAAATTTGCAAACCTGAAGGCAAACTAATTCTGTGTCCATCTTTGAGTTTTAACCGGCTTCTTTTAAACTTCCCCTTCCTCTTCTTTACATTGGGTTTCTCTTGGTTCAACTGGAATATCATGATGTTCAGCTCGCGCTCCAGGACGTCGATCTCACGCTCCGCTAGCTGCTGCTCACGGCGCTTCAGTAATTCTTCTTGAGATTTTTGCTGAAGAGCTGCCCTTGTCAACTCCTCTTCTCGAGATCGGAGCTCCTGAAACAAGATGCACAGAAGTAAAACCAGGTAACAATGTGAAGGCAGTATTAAAGGACATATGAAGTGCACAGTAAGTTGTATTTCCTGATTTATTTTTATGATGCACTATATAAATGCAACACACCCAATCTTCTGCCAGTTCTCCATTGTGTATAAACCACGATTCCATACTCAGAATCAAGCATTACACAGATTTCCTTTAAACCATTTAACTTGAGTCACTCCACTTAGAGCAGGTAAGCAGTGACAATGGGGACAACACATGCAATCAAAGATTCTCAGCTAACAGCCCAGCAGAAAATGCACTTCAAGTATTTCACATGATGAGAAACTCTTGCACAGCATGAGGGCTACTATTGGATAGCTCCCACGCTTTAACTTAAAGCCAATGACCTGATGAATACACCAATTATTGCCTTTATCTTAAATTCCTTTCCTGTTTTTCAGCCATGTATTAAGTAGCACTTTTCTATCTAGAAAAGCAATCAGTATTACATGAATGGGGGTTAGTGCAATAGGATAAACTAAGTCATAAGACAGCTGTTTCTTAATTAAATCTAGCAGGTATCTGTAACATCAAACAGTTACTAACCACTGAATTACAGGACAGAGTCTCCATCTACCACTCTTAGAAGAGGTACTCTTCTCTTATTCTTTTTTAACTTTGGAAAAGGAAAGGCTTCTATTAAGTTAATTTTTCAGGGTAAATGAATACTCAAGGCTAAATAGCTGTAAACCTAGCATCTTAAAATTATCTTAATCTTCAGTTTCCAAAATCTGTTAAAATACATCTGAAATTTAAGACTTCCCTAATTCTAGACCTTCCTTCGTAGTATGGGGCATATTACACAGGAAACAGACTTAGACAGAACACTTGGAGTCTTTATGGCTAATAACACTGCACTGAAAGTACAGGAAAAGGAGAACTAGATGTGACTCACTATGTATGTCTCTCACGACATATTTTTTTCATATGATTGTGTATATTCCACTTAATTCAACTCAGAAAACCACCATTTGAAACAAAGCTATGCTTAAAGCTCAAGATATCTAAGAATTTTACTTCTATTTAAAATGAAATAATTTTTACACTATACAATTTTATAATTGTGGTGTTTCTTGGTTTTGTTTGTCTTTGTTTCGTTTTTATTTCAGAACTGACTGCCTAATTTTGCTCTTTGGTATCCAGCAATGTTGTATGCCAGAAGAATTCCTTATCTCATACTGTTAAAGCAAAAAAATACTTCCTGACCTGTCTTACTTCAGTGTTTTCAAATGAGGGGATGTTCAAATGTTCTTGCCAAAAAGACTATGGATGTCAAAAGACAGGCTAGCACTGAAGCAAGCTGGTTCAGTGAGAAGTATCTGTTCTTCACAAAGATACTTTCTGGGTTTTTTTACAGCTATTGCACACATACACTGTTTATCATGGGTTTAACATTTAAGTGATATGACTGACAAATTTCATACGGTATACTAATTTTGAGTGAGCTTGTTTCAACACAATATTGGAAACCAAATTTTTTTTCAATTGACCCACTTAACATACAGTGTCTTGCTAAAGGCAATTCTGCCTCTTGGAAATTCAAAGGAACCTGTCTTCATGCCAGCAAATAATGCCTTAGGCGGTGTTCTTCTGTTTGCTCTGCTTCTGGTTTTTTTTTTAAGATATTTAATAACTTAATTTAGACACTCCTGAAAACCCTCACTTTCTTCCTCCTCCATCCACTCAAAACAGGGCAACCTAAAACAAGGGTTGAAACCACAAACTACATGAATTCAGATTTAGGAAAAAGATACTTTTAAGTTGAAACAGAGAAGATCTTTATTACTGCATTATCACAGTACTAAAGGTACATTAGGAGACACTGTTGATTTTCCACCTTTCACAGCCCTCAAATTCAGGTTCCATAAATATCAGTAACCAGGCAAAAAATGAGGGCCTGTACTGAAATTGTAGACAGTCTAGAAGAAGTAAAAGCGTTTCCTCAATGAGAGATTAAGTATTTACTCTTTTCCAAATAAACTAATTAAAAACAGACTTACTGCAATTAGTTAAGCAATGTTTTCATGCCACTCTACAATTAAAAAAGCCATTGTAAAGCAGCTTGGAAAGAATTCTATATTTCAGTTGCTCAAGAAGGTTTGTCAAAATAAGATTGTGATCTTCTCTTCGAGTAGGCGTCACCACCACTCATTTGCAGTAAGCCCTTGAGGAAATTCCTCCAGCTACAGAAGTTCCTCTTTTACAGGAGGAATGAGACTCCATGCAGAAGATTTTTGTTGTTTTAGTAGTATTATTATATAAATACTTTATAGACACTACTTCCTCTCTAGTAGCTCATAGCAAAATTGATTATGTGCCAAAATAAAAAAACCTTGCATATATGAAAACCTTGTCTAAGTCAAAGTTACATGTCTTCAATCTTAAAGAAGTATACCTCATTAGGGTACATGCTTCTGGAAATGCACTTACTTCAGCAAATTTCATTTTGCCTTTTCCCTTCCCTAACTGAGCTTAATTCACTTTTGCACCAAAAATATGACTTTTTTCTGTAAACCATTTCACCTGCTTATTTAATCCTAGACTTGATTTAGACAGATTTTGCTTGGATAGGAAATCTCATACTAGAGTAATGCCTCCATTCAGCCAAAAAATAAACAAAAACCCTGAACAGGAAGGCCTGTTACAATTGTTACCAGAGTAAAAAGAGGAAAATGGTTGGTTGAGCAGTTGCTGGAGGGGCCAAAAAGAGTTATGTTCTATGGCAGGTTGAGGCAAGTGAACTCAGTAGCTGGTGACCCCACGGCAAGTAAAAAAAGGAAGCCTCTACTCCCTGTAGAAGGACTATAACTGAACTACAAAGGAAGAGACCTGACAGCTCCTGAGGCACACAGCTCAGCTCTAGCACTCTGAATGTCTACTGCAGGCAGAGCAGACCACAGCACATACTTATCCACTTCTATGAACCAAAATGAAGAGGGAAATGCAGAGGGTAGAAGAAATAGTAGATAGGAAGTACATAATGATACTGCAATCTTATGGGTCATCAGTAAATTCTAATACCACTATGCTGATATTACAGTACATATTTAATGTCACACCCAACACCAGCCAAAAGTCCACACACTACCATTTGATGAAAACAAGTGAAGGACAAAGGCTACAGTGACTTGAAAGACCAGAGTTTAGTTCTTGCTTTTGTCAAACTTGGCAACTACATCTTCTATAAAGTTTCTGCACTGTACCTCCATTTACTGTCTTTCTTGTCTACAATCACTTCATGAAAAATAACAGCAAATATATACTGGGCAATAACTATACTGCAAGAAACACCTGCAAAGAAGGAATTTGTTTCTTCCAGAAGCATTTCTAAAAGGGAGTTGAGCAGACCTGGCCTACTCCAACTGTTATCTTTATCAAGTTGTCTAGAGGAAAATATGAAACTCAGGGTGTTTAAAACTAAGTTGAAGTGAGTATAAGAGAAAACAAAGAGACTTGACAGTGAGTACTCATCTAGTACAAACTTATCATGATGTGAGAGTATGGAAAGAAGATCAGTGACAGAAATCTGAGTAATAAACAAAAGAAACTAGATTTGCTGATTCATGTGTATGAATTTGACTTTATTAATATCTGGCAAGAGTATGTCCCAAACTACAACACTGAAAGGCATCTATATGATCAGTTTGTTCAGCAAGAAGACAGATAAAAGCACATTTCCATTTTTGGAAAAGAAGCCATGGGATACAGTCACAAAACAGGATGAAAGGCTTTTCATTCTCACAGCTGAGGAGAATGTTCAATAGCAGCTGAAAATTTGTGGTCATAAAGATTAGCCAAAGGGATAAATTCATTAAGTGATACATGCCAACATACAAGGAAAAAATAACACATTTTTAAAAAGAGCCTAGAATGCCACATTTACAGATCTACAACCTCTTTTCTTTGGGGAGACAGGCATGGATATATTTTAATGCAACTGTCTGTATATTTGCATGAGTACATTGGTAAGCAACAATTCAAAAGTTCAACACTGCTGTATCACATGAACATACATACACATATACCCTTACTTCACTGCCATGCAATTGGAAAAAACCAACTCACTTTTTCCTTGGTCCTCAATTCATTAAATATCTGCTGAATTTCCAATTTCCAGTCATCTTGCATGGAGTGGAAAGACTCTTGAGGCATTTCAGTCATAACTGCCCCTTCAATGGCAGTAAGCTGTTCAAGAATTAAGGCAAACGATGGTCGGATATGAGGGTCCTGCTCCCAGCATTCTAGAATTTATCAAAATCCCGTCAGTTTGTAATAGCACATAGAACTTTGGAAGAACTACGTGAATTTCAAGTTACTTGCTACTGCATTTCAAGTTCTAATGTGTTCTCTTTACCTGCAAGACATCCCCAGTCTTATCTCAACTACAGAGGTGACATCGACCTACTTATACTCAGGGGATTGTTTTTGTATTAATAGTAAAGGTTTTTTGTCTATTTTTAGCATCTGAAATAGCAAAACTACCAACACTGTATAAAAGAAATAAATAAAAAGATAGAAAAATTCACTAAACACAAGGAAATAGCCACTAGCGAGCAATGTTTATTTCTCTCTAAAATATTTCCAAAACATTTTTGGCACTCAAGAAGAATCAATGAAAAAAAAAGGCATTTGCAATACTTCCCTTTGGGATTTTAATCTTATCTTGTATTAATCCATAGTATAATCCTGTAATTTATGAATATTAATGTAATTTCAGAGTAGAACAAAATCTGTGAAATCAGAGCACAAACTGTACTGTTGCTACTGAATAACTTATATGCAATACCACAACACTGCATGGCTCCCTCAGAAACACACTCAACTCTCTGTAACACCAGATTGCTGTGTAAAGAAAAACAAAATACTCGGTCCACAGCACACTGTCAAACGAGGTACTTGGTTGGCAACCCCATGATTGTTTCATACCCCCAAAACATAACTATTTAAATACATAGGAAGAAACAACGTGGATACCTTTCATTAGTTTTGCAAATGGTTCAGGGCAGGTGGATGGAATGGGCAAAGTAAGCTTATTGACAGCTACTCCATAAGCCACAGCGAGGCCATCGATGCCACGGTAAGGAACTTCTCCTGTAAGCAGTTCCCACAGCAACACTCCGTAACTACAAAAGGTAATTTTTGAAACAGTTAATTCCTGAGAAAGAAACAACAAGAACACAAGAAAACACAAACAAGTATCTGTCCAAGCATGTACTCAAATTCATGAGGATTTCCCAGTCAAAGGTGAATGCCTTCAAGTCAGCTCTACTTTTGTCACTGTGTACCTTTCCACTTACAGTGATTAAGCAAATCAGGTGCAACTTTAAGACTGGCTTGCACTCTTATTAAAAATGTAAGCCTCAAGTCACTTCTATAGAAATGCTAGTTTCACATAAATCTGATTTACAATAGGAAGTCTGAATGACAGGAAAACAAGCAACCTTCTCCCCACCAAAAAACAAACAATAAAAAGAAATCCTCAGCAGAGCATTCAGGCCATCCCCCTTTCCAAATATTTCCCAGCAATTTACTAGAGGGACACAGTTTTTCTTTTTTTTTTAAATAACAGTAATAAAAAATTACAGAAAACTCCCATCTTTATCTGGAAGTTTGCATTTCTAATCCCATCGTGTATACATAAAGGCCAGTTAACTTGTCACTTCCCACTGAAGATGC
This sequence comes from Polioptila caerulea, assembly GCA_013397295.1. Taxonomy (NCBI): domain Eukaryota; kingdom Metazoa; phylum Chordata; class Aves; order Passeriformes; family Certhiidae; genus Polioptila; species Polioptila caerulea. The sequence continues at coordinate 1,200,982 of VYXF01003480.1, read as the reverse complement.
AACAAGACTGAGAAATTATTTCATGCACACACAACTAATTTCTCCATACTAGAAAAACTCCCTCCACACAATCCAAACAAAACAACATTGTTTCCAGCGGAAGGTGGTGGCATGAAGAGATCTTTTCTCAGTGCCGGGCACAGAAATCAAGAATCACAGGAATTCCTATTACAGTAACAGTAACCATAAGAATTTCTGCAATGCTCTCCACTCAAAGAGGAGCTGGGTGTTGCTTTCACCTTCTTTGGGTCTGTATTCCTAATGCTTGCTCAAATGACCCTAGCCCCTACAAAGGGCAGGGACAGCATGCTGGCTGCTGTGGCTCTAGAGCTCCTATTCTACCACCACAGAAATGGACAGCTTTCACACTCATTTTTGAGGAAGTAGGAATTAATCCTTTCAGAATGTTAGCCTAAAGTGGACTTTATCACTGGATTTTTTTTTTTGCTCCTTCCTTCATCCCCCACACCCCCTCCCCTTCTCTTCCTGCCAGGGAACTACTACCTGTAGAAGAAGGATACTAAGGACAACCTATTGCTGCTTTTGAATAGTGAGCAGGCAAAGGAAAAAACAGAATACCAACTATTGCTCTTGCCCCTTCTCTCCAAGTGTGCAAGCAAACCACCTGCGAGTTTTGCAGGACTAGACTGAACTCTCCAACACAAGAAGAAAAGCATTCTGCATTGGGGAAGTGAGGGCTAGGCACCCCTTGGGACTAGAAATGACACCTCAGGTGGAGCAGATGGGACAGGGAGAAGAACACACACCAGTTAAGGTTTTCTATCACTGTCTGCTTAATGAGAAGAAGTCAGTCAGCATTATACAACACCTTACATCACTTTAATAAATAATACAACAGCAAACTATACAATATCAGCACAAATATCAGCAGTACTTTGCTATCTATGGCCTGTTTGTCTGAGAATTTTTGCATCTCAAAATCTTAAAAGCTAACAACTTTACAGCACTAACACTTCATCAAAAGGTGAAGAAAACAGTCTGCACCTGCAGCCAAAAGAAAAAGGAGTTTAAAAGTCTTGGGATTCTTAATAATTTCCTCCAAATTTTTTGGTCTAATTTCTGCATTTTCTTCTATACTCAAAGAAGGTTAAAATAATGAATTCAAATTAGTTTTAAAACAGTGGTTTTCTGACCATAATGAATACAACACTTCCCTTGGTACATACATATTTTATGCCTGACAGAGGAATTCTCCTGAACTACAGCTCATCTGTGTCCAGAGAAAGCATTAAAAAAATATTGCAGCAAGTACAGACTGTTCTAAATTCAAATAATTCCCTTGTTCAGACTATTCTATACATATTTTAGCATGAAGATAAGGAAAATATTAAATTTAACTAAAAAGAAGTCACCTTTTATAAAAAAGTTGTGGCACAATACTAGCTTTAGTTGTATTTACAATTCAAGCCTTTAATCTTAAAGAGTTTTCAACAGTGCCAAGAAGGTGGTTGTAAAGTTTTAAACAGACTAACACAGTAACAGCCTTTTAATGAAATCAGCCTTAACGTCAAGTACCAAGAGGCAGCACTATGGAGAAAAAACTGCAAGGAGGAAGCCTAAGGACATTATGGTCTTGATACGCTAGAGTTTTTGGGAGGTACTAATCTGTCATTATCTAGGAAAACAACTACTTGTTAACTCTCTCAACTACACAAGTAGCTACTTTGTATATTAAATTTCACCAGCTCACATACAATTGTCATATGCACACAGCCTGAGCTTCTAAAAAATAGCTTTTTTTTAAAGAGCAAAAGCCATGTCCCTTTCCATTGTCAGCAAAAGGCCAAAGCCACAAGCATGTCATTGAAATACATATTTTTAAACCACAAAAACAAATACACTTCCAAAAATATGCTAAGGATTTTCATTATTAAAATTATTTTCCTTCAATCAAATGTGATTTAAGCCTTACTATATCTCACTCCAGTGAAAACTTGCGGAGCTTACATATTTTAGGACCCGAAAATTTGAAGGTAAGGTTTTCAAAGTTTATTTTACTCTACAATCCATCTTCTAGAGCAGAGGTTACTAAGCACTGCTACACGAATCATTTCAAATGCATACAAATGTTCCAGGCAAAAGCAGCTGCTAATTCTGCCGTACAGCAGATGCCTCCTGGCTTGGCCAAGGGCTTGTACAGCCAGGACACACGTTACTCTGAAGACCACTGCTGAAGCACACCATCAGCACTTGGAAATCTGTGGGCATATTTGTACTTTCAGGCTCCACATAAAACCAAGACTGACACACTCAGAAATGTGTGATGATTGATGGAAGGGTAGGGCTGGAAGAGTAGAATTCTTGTTTGGGAATTTGGAAGTGTGTGCCAGAGTAAAATAAATACAGTAGTTAAAGCTCTGGTTTGGAAAGCAAAAGGATGCACGTGCAGGGCCTGGAAAGCACTTGTTCCACTGTCTAGGATGACACCTGAGAACATACAGCCTGGAAGGCTCTGCCTGAAAATACTCCCACAACATTTCCAAGCACTGGCAGATTCTCTAAAACTAGCTGGAAGTGTGAGTTGCCTCAACTTGAGCAGCCTCAATTGCTCTTTTTTTCCTAATAACAGGTCTGTAGATTTCATTCAGAGCCTCAGCACTCAGTATGTGTAACTGAGGTTTAGAAATTTGCTGAAACATATAGTGTTCTTGTCCTAGAGAGACCCATAAACTTAAACCGGTAATCTGAAGGCTTTTTAAAAATAAATCCACTCCTGTAACCAGGATATTCTTTATTTGCTTTTCTTTTAAAGAAAGAGTAAAGATAAGCAACAGAATAGATCAAGGTGCAGTGAGCAGAAAAAGTTTAGAAGCTAAGAAAGTCTAAACTATACTGCAAAACACAGCCTTTCTACTTAAAAACCTCTCCTGTTAGACTTCCATCATTGAACTAAATACTTACATTTTTACAAGAGAGGCGTGCAGAAGAGAAGGCGAAGAAGAGAAATACTGTAGGTTCCAAAAATGTAAACTAATGTTGCAGCAGAATATAAAATAATTGCACCAAAGCATACCCCCTCAGATACCTAAAATCACAGCAACAAGACTGGACAGGACCTGTAATTAAGCATGGAATACAGCTGATTAGGGAAACGCCTACACCCAACCTCCATCCCGCAAAAGAAAAAAAATTAAGAAAAAAGTAAGAAAGGATGGAAAAAAAAAAAAAAATGAGGCCAGAGATGCTTCCCAACTGGGCATCAACTGAGACTAATGCAAATAAAATTGGTTCCAGAGACAAGACAAATGAGCGTCACAAAACAGCAGTGCAGATACAGAATCATCATGGGAATACCAAAGTATTACTTCATGCTGTAGAATATCATGCATTTAAGCAAAATAGGACCCTATTTAAGCATTATACAATACAGAACATGCATAAGGCAGCAGGAGAAAATAGATTAAAGTCCTCCCCTCCTTCCCCAAATAGCAGTCTTGGACCCTTCAGAGAAAACATCTCAAAAAAGAAAGGAAATGCTGACTTTTCAAGGTGGGGCACAGCAGCTTTTAGAGCCTGTTGTGCAATCACTGCTTTTCTGCACTCACAAAACAGAACTAAATTAAAACTAAAGTTTACATTACCTTTCTACAGTACATGTATCCCACACTACACCACTCAAAAACAGCATCAGTAGTGAGAGTCATATTATTTACAGTATCCACAATAACATCTTAAACAAGAAATTCACAAATTTCACACAGGGCATTTCCCACCTTTAAAATTAGAGGGCAAGTTAAAACAATTTTGTGCTGAATACACTCTCCTTACTCCAGCTACCGGAAACAAAATCCCTGTAAATGTAGAAGCTTCAACCTAATATTAACTTTTACACACAATCACACTCCACACTCCTAAAAACAGCACTAATTCAAGTTAACACTTGGCAAAGTTCTGGTTGGCACCTTATTATTATTTATCAAGCATATAAGGTAATAATTGGTTGGTCCCATTTTTAAGCAGATTGAGAGTTTTCAGACATCTAATATAAAATAAACCTACCAAAATGAGATCAATCACACATTAATGTACGAAGACCATACAGTTATTTATACTAAGACTCCAGAAAAACACTTGGGTATATTAACCAACAAACACTTTAAAGGCTTCTCTTAATGAGAGCTTACTTTCAAAAAAAATATTCTTTATTTTCCCTCTTCCTCCCCCAGTTTTTAAGCAGTGAGTAATAAAAGGTATAACAACTGAAGTAGATACTAAAAAATGTGTTTGTTTTTCAGAAAAGCTAAACTGGCCATATGTTGAGGCAATAACCTAGTAAACCACCAAAGCAAAAGTTCTGTCAAAATCCTCAACACAGTTCCACCAAACATTGTCTTCAGCAGACAAACTTCTTACCTCCAAATATCACTTCCTTTAGAAAACATGGAGGACTTGATAACTTCTGGAGCCATCCATGCATAAGTTCCTGCTGCACTCATTTTGGTTGTTCTGTGCCACTCTCTAGCCAGACCAAAGTCTGTAATCTTCAGAGTTTTATTACAAATGTCATCATGTTCCATCTTCTCTAGCAATAAAACTGCAAAAGATTGAGTTTGTAAATTAATGCAATGGCAATAAAAAAATACATTCCTGTTACTAATTTCACATACAACTTGTATTGCACAGATGATTGCATACTTTTAGTGTTGTGAAAATATCATTGTAATTTTTATATGCAGGAAAATGTTTTTTCATAATTTTAAGATATTCTAAGCTATAAAACCAAGGAATACCTACAGTGTCATGAGCTCTTTATGCAACTGTAGGAGCATATATTAAATTAGCACAAGAAAAACCCTGGAGATGGAAAGTAACATTTCAGAAAGCCAAGGATCCTAATGTCCCTGATGATGACAGGCTGTCAGAAAATGATTTACTTTGCAACAAGATTCTGGAATAATAAAAACAGTAGCAGTAGTAAACCAAAAACAAATGTAAAGAATTCTTATGAAAGATTGCTAAAACAAAGTAGGGTACATTATGTTACTGTATAAAATCCATTCTTAATAGTGCACTCAATCCTGGCCCCTACTTATCTCTGAAAGCGTGTGACAACTGAAAGAGGCACAGGGAAGGCACAAGCAGGGTACTCAAAACAACATAACCACAGCTACAAGAAGTGGTTAATGGACAAGAAGCCTTCCCCTAGGAAAATAAACATGTGCAAACAAACATCTATATAACAATGCCTCATTAATGAGGGAAACTAGAGGTAAAAATTTTTCAAAGTTTCTCACTACAAGAAATGGACACCACTGAGTAAAATTAGCAGATGAGAATCAAACACGTGTCAGTTGTTCACACAACACAGAGGTGAACTTTGCAACAATATTCTGAACTTTGGAATTCTTGGAATGGTATGTGAATATTATTATTTAACATAGATTTTAAAAGTATCTCCATAAATTCACAGAAGCCAACTTGATATAGGGAATTCGTACCAAAAAAGTTCCTTTATTTTCTTGAAATCCCTGGGCCACAAATTAGAACAAAGTTGGGAAACTATATGCCAGGGGAATTAGTTTGCTTTGGGAGTCCCCAACTGGCAACAGGCCACTGGACTTGGATCCAGTCCCTTTTATGTTATGCACACACTGCACCTTCACGAATGTTGAAGAGCAAGTCATCCTTTTTTTGCTCTTGCATCCTACAGTGCCTGACTGGTTCAAGAGACAACATTATTGGCAGAGTTGTGGCACCTCTTCAGGAAACAGTGTTACAAGAAGAGAACTGGGTAATTGTGTTAGAGCTCACAAGGAGGGAGACAACAGATGGAAAGCAATCGTTTTAACACACTAATTTTAATTCCATATTCATTTCCTCTGTCACTGTTTGTGAGAGCAACTGTTAGTTTTAACTTACTGTTAAAATAGGACAAAGACCAAAAATTAAATTACATGTAAGAAGCATCAATGTGTATTTTCTACCTGTATGTAGAGCAAAACACAGTACAGGAAACCCATTACCAAAAAAGCAGATGAAGACTTATCCTCCCTTACAGAAGAAAAACTGATGACCTTGCACTTGCAATTGAAAGAAATAATTCTTACTGGAAGAGATTAAGTCCTACAAATATTTCAAAAATTACATCAAATCCAGATAAAAGGAAAAGAACCCACATTCCATTTTCAATAAGCCTCTTAACAGAGCAAAAGAAATGAAGGTCAAAATGGTACAGACAAACCAAGAACTCACCAATGAGAGCCATCAAAACAGGTTAAATTCATGCAAGTTTTTATACTTTTATACTTGAATCAAAGACCTATTGTTTGCTGTTCCATTTCAAACATGTTCAGCAGAATTCCTGACATTCCTTGTCAGTCAATGTGACCGAAACCAAAAACAGTCAGTCTTGCAAAAGGTAATAACTGGCAGGTGACCAAGTTTCATCCTACAAAGGGACAACATTTCTTAGCAGTTCAAACTTCCCTTTCCGGCTGGTAGCCAGGCAAACAATACTACACACACACTACTTAGCAGCTAGGCAGTAAAAATGCTCAGCATAGCTGAGTAGCACTCTGCAAGAGCTTACCTTGGAGTAGCCTAGCAACCTTTACTATAGCATCCTTCTGCCTCCTCCATAGCTTCCTGGCCTTTGCTGGCTGTTAACCTGGGAGAAGTCATTTTACGATCACCAGTTTGCCCTGTTTACTCAGCATCCCCTTTTTTCTTTTCCCAACCCTTTAAATTGTCTTTTCTGGCTCCAATAAACATGCAATGTTAAGTTGGGCAAGAGCCAGTTTAGCACTTCTGAGTTCAATATATTTTCCACTAAGAATGAAGTTCATACTTACATTAGAGCTTTGCTCCTGGCAAGCACAGCCCAAAATATTTAGATGTACAAAGACTATTTGAAAACAAAACCCACCAAAACCCACAGATTAGATTAGGTATGCAGCAATGCAGGAAAATCCTATGCACTTATTTATATGTAAGTAGGACATAGGATAAGAATATTTATCTAACACCTTTTATTACATAAGCAAAATCACATACTATGTTTCTGAATGATTCAAAATCGAAGGAGATTAAGTTTGGTCCAAATGTAAAACTCTGCCTTGGATCATTGCCCAAACATTCCAGCCAGAAACAAAAAAAAATGACCAAGTAGTCTAAGGTTGCACATGATTTCTACTAGCAACACCATTTTCAACTAAATTCTGACTTATTACATCTCTCTTTGTGACTCTACCTTTCTGCAATGAGATCAAGGGGAAAGTAAATTTATTAAGACCACAGAGCAAAAGCTTGAGTGCCATATAACAGGCACTCCTTGAATATATGTGACAGCACATACCCAGAAACATTTACTGCAGGGCAACAAAGAGACGTTATTTTCAATAATTCCCGAAATATAAATCAACAAGTTAAAGATAAAAGCCAGGTAAGTCAGAAAGAAAAATGAAATGCTCTGCAGTAAACTGGTATTAAAAGTGGTAGATAAGATATTACAGAATCATAAAGGTTGGAAAAACCTCCAAGACCATCAAGTCCAACCTTTGACCAAACAGCACCATGTCAACTAAATCACAGCACTAAGAACCACATCCATTTGTTTCTGAAACATTTGCAGAGATGGTGACTCCACCACCTCTCTGGGCAGCACAGTCAGAAGGTAGAGCACACTCTAAAAAAGAACAGACCATCATACTAAAAAATATGCAAATTTGCATAAGATCAAATGTAAAATCTATAGCTATAAAGAAGAGATGAAGAAAGAAAAAATGCCTGGCTGTTCTGGCTAACAGAAGGAAAACTAGCAAGCTGCATTTAGCTGTGCAAGTAGTTCATTCAATTCTAAAAGACACAAAAAAGGCTTAGTTCAGTAGAAACAGGGAGGTATCAATAGAATTTTACAAAGCATAACACCTCATATGAAATAACTAAACCTGCACATACGTGTCCAACAACAGGAACTGAAGCAGACATAGAAAATAGAATAGTTAGGATCTAGTAATGTCTTTTATACAGATAAAACAAGAAGAACTTGTCATTTTTGCTAAGCTAAACAAAGGCTTAGAGAAGTTCTGAGAACAAAAGTTATCCACACCTAGAAACAGTGCAGACCTACAGCACTGGTGTTCTTAACAATAAAATATTTTTCTATGTGCTCTGGCTGGTCCATCTCACAGGTACACTTCTGATTAAACTCAGTTCTAGATCTGGAGTTATCAGGGTGAGGAATTTTATTGCCTTTTTTTCTCCCATCTGCTTTTTGGCCCTCATCTACAGTGTAAAGCAGAGTTTACTCCTCAAAAAAGTCACAAGATCCAACACATATTCCTGTTAAACTTAATGGTTCCTGAAACATAGGCAGTAGTGCCATTACATTTTCTTGCTTTCTGCAGTATCATTGTTACAGCTGGAATATTTTTCTACTGTTCTTATGGCACAATGCAAATATTTCATGGTGTAACAGTATGCAGATAAGATGTTCTGTACACTTTTAGAAGCCAAAATCTAACAATTTGCCATGGAGCCAGCCAGTACTTCCCAAGTCTGTGTTCCTCTAACTAGAACAGACCTAGCGACAATTCTTTGCCACACCAGTACTGTTTCAATACCACGTGTTCTTAGCCAAGAAAGGCACAGAATTTAGGCTTGAAAAGGAGGCACAGGTCCCAGGAAAATGCCCCACAAACGCTCTCAGTTGCCACTCCTTTTCCTGTGCCATTTCCATCCCATCACTCCCATCTCCAAACTCTCCACTCAAGCAGTAAAGCTCTCTTTGAGGTGAACAAAAGGTGAGGTATACATAAAATAGCAGACTAAGTCTGGCCAGACTTGAAGAAGAACTGCACTCCCTGTTCTTCTGAGCTTGGGTTGAAATTTTAGTGGGGAAAAGGAAAAATTAAGCAAGAGCCTACATATGGACTGATAAGCCAGAAAAAATAGAACAGAGCACATTTAGACAAAAAATAGAACAGAGCACATTTAGATAAACCACACTCCTGGGGGCATACATCTGCCAAGCTCAGGTAGAGAATGACACCCCCAGTGCTACTTTCAAGACTAAGCTGAAAGCCTAGAGAAGAACCAGAAGTATTAATTCAATTTGCATGCACTTTGTTTAAAGCATCATTCTAAATAAAAGGCTCACATTCCTGCCTCAGCTTTTCTACTTTTTATTTGTTAAAATTCATGTAACTTAAGAAACAGTATTTACAGCAAACCTGAGGGAGGCCTGGATGGACATTTTAGACAGGACATCTAGGAAACCTCTAACTAGAACTAAGCTCTTCAAAGCTACTCTTTTAATGCAGGTTATTTCCTACAGTCTTAGTTTTTGTCTCTTAAGTACATATACATTGTATTTCTCCAACCTCATCTAGCCAAAGTCCCCATTTAAGACAACATTTCATCTGAATTTTTTTTCTGAAATCCAAAGACTTTAGACAGTTAAAATCAGTTTTATTGCATGAACAATGCATTCCAGTGTTTTCAGAAGACTTTTTTCAGTTACCATACATATAAAATAATAAAGTTAAAAAGGTATTCTGAGAGAAGACAAGGCAAAGGATTGAACACCTTTTCAGCAGTTTAAATGTACTCAATTCAAACTATCTTCCAGTGCTTAAAAAATTTTTTAAAAAATCATCCTGAAATTCTGAAGTCCATTCTATCCCTCCTATCATCTTTGTACTTTCTATTATACCCTCTTTATATTACCTATTTTGTTAGTACTAAAAAACCCCAAAACATTAGCAACCTTATTTTCCATAATAGCCAATTGCCACCAACCATTTCTGGCTACTTTATCTGCAGTTTGCTAAACAGGTGACTACCACACGTTTTTCAAATATAAGCTATTTAATACCACAGCTATTTAATTTACTGTGATTATAGGTAAGAATGCCCACATATCCACTACATTTACCACCATTAATAAAGTCATTCTTAGAGAATCCTATAAAGGAAAGGAAGTTGTTATGCTGTACAACTCTACTTGCCAATAGAGAATGTCCAGACAATGCTGCTACTGTCTCTGTTCCCCCCGCACCCAGCCAGTTCCCTCTCCAGCTGTTTGCAAGCAAATCTGGTTCCTGATAATTCACTAAATCAACATGCAACAAAACCAGCAGGGTGACCCTGCATCTTTACCTGGGGACTAACAGGCAGAAAAAAACCTTACTAAATGCTGTATATTCAATTAATGAAACACAATACCTTGTCCATATTAAGAGATCCACCTCCATCATCTGGAACTGTTATTTAGCTCCAATTGTAATTGGAAATTAAAATATCAGCCTTGCTTATAGAAGCCATGTCCACGTTTTAAACTGTAGATTAACTATCATAGCGAAAAAATTAGGTGTGTGAACCACAAATTAAATATCACAGTGAAAACATTAACTGATCAGAACTCTTCTTTATATACAAAGGATGACAATTTTGCCTATGCAGCACCGCTTCTCAGACAACCTTCCTTTTCTCCTGTGGGCTCTCAGGATGGGTTCTGTTATCTCTGTAGCTAGTATCTGTCAGATTGTGATTATCTCACTGGATTAGGTTCAGAGGTCACCATCAGCAAGGGAATTTTATCCTTTAAACACTGATTACATATGCAGGAGATATTTTATTCTATGGATACTGTGCTCCTCTATTACCTATGTCCCCTTACAGCAGGAATATAACTAGTTCTTTATTTTCACACTTATCTGAAAGGAACAGATTGTTCTTATACACATTTGTCTAAAAATATCCAGCTTAAAAAACCCTAAACAACCAATAACCCAAAAAATGTACCTCACAGGAGCCAACATATACTAAAAAAAAAAAAAAAAAAATCCTGAACAAAGCGTTCCCAGTTGGAAAGCCAAAACAAGACAAGACTTGACACAAAACGTCCTTGACATCATGAATTGACAGATACACACCAACCTCATAAGGAAAGCACATCCAATAGTAGGATATGTGGCAAAAGAAAAGCACCAAAGGATGAGAATTACGAGGAGTCACCTGCCTTCTGGAGAAAATGGAGGGAGAAGGAAAGAGAGGAAAAGGGACAAGAGATTTCAACAGCTCCAACACACCTTGCATCACCCTTTTTTGCTTCCCCTTCACTTCTTTAATAACTATTATTAAAGCAACTTTGGGCAAATGGAAACTTGAGAGAAAGAAGCAGTTTTAACAAGTTATTGGCACAGACTATAGATGCTGCAAGTTACTTTACTGCATGCCATTTGTGCTTCACTTGCTCTTCAGATAGGTCTGTAATGCAAACTAGAAATTTCTATTGTGCTGTAAGAGGAAGTACTAGAGGTAACAAGCATTTATAATTAGACATTCAAATAATCATAATTTAAACACTAGATTAGCAGTAAATTCTGAAAAATGTAGGATTTGGATATTCCATCAGCAAAAGTCAAAAGCAGACTGGACATCAAACATTCTCAAGTCCTCTTTAATAAAATATTAAACTTAGCTCTCCTATTTAAAAACTAAATTTAAGAAAAACAACCTCATTAAAGCAATTCCTCCATAATTTCACAATTACATGGAAATCAGTCAATACTGAAACTCAGCTTTAAACCTCAAAACACTGTTGTGTGCTATCTACCAGGAACCTCTTCACTTATTTGAAACAGCAATTACTTTCTTTGCTTGTTATTTTCAAAAGGCAGCTCTGAAGAAAAAAAACAAACCAAAAATAGAAACAAAAAATCAACAGTGACTAAAACGGAGGCAGATGAGAGATAAGTTAGGTGATAAATTCCTGACTAAGATAATCGAGTTTCAAATGCAGCAGAATAAAGTGGCTATGAATCCATTCCTTAAAGAACACCATCTTTGTTATGAAAGTGATTTATTTTTTTAAATGATTTATTTTCTTTGTCCAATTCTTAAAAAACCCAAAATATAAGGCAAACTAAAGCCGCTATGTTCAAACTGCATTAAAAGTCTTTGTCAATATATAACATATCAGGTACAGTTTCCTCCAAGAGAAACTTTGAGAAAACATTAATTTCCTGCCTAACCCAAATTTTAGACTTGGCCATTCCCTAAATTAATATATGTCACACATCATACAGAATTTAAGAGGCAATGCAGATGAGGTTTATAATATCACAAATGGCATCCAGGGGCTAGAGCTGGCAGAGGTTACCTTCCTTCAGAACTAACAATTTAAGTTATCTATCATTAGTCAAATAACCTTTTCAATATTTAGTTTTAAAGCCATTAATATTGCATTCAAATTTGGCTTGGATTTATAGTTATTTTTCTGAAGCCAACAGAACATGATTTGATGCAGTTTGATATTTCAAGCTAATCAGAAGAACACACAGCTTCTGAGTACACGGAAGTGTTTACATAGTTGGCATACTTTTCCTGATCATAACATATTACACTCTGCAATTACAAACTTCCTTGTTGCTTTATTTTTTGTGACCTATGTTAAGGTGCATTTGATGCATCGAAATTAGAATATTTAATACAAAAAAAAGGCCACACGAAAATGAAATAAAGTTTAATATAAATACATAAAACATACCTAAAAATTAAAAAGACATTCTACTTTTAAAGGTGACTTACTAGCAAAGCTGAAGTAAAGAGGTGTACTCTGATGTCACAGCCAAGACAGTAAGAGCCTGCTGCTGCTGAAATACTTACCCTAACCTCCTCTTCATTTACAGCCCCTCACCCTCTACAGCTTCTACCCCCTAGACTGAGTCTAGCACCTGGATTGTCTTGGGAGACTCAACCAGCCAGACAGCTCAGCAGAAAATGAAGCCTGCAAATAAACCATCTTAGAGTAGTTTCCTGCTGGATCTCTCCGCAGATTTAACCTGGCTTACTGACCACACAGGCAGAGACTGAGATGTGTAGATTCTGCTGACAGGTGGGAGGGTGGAGAAGCTGCCTGGAGGTGGGTGGGGAAGCCTCCTCGAGTAGCTAGAGCTGCCCAAGGAAGCCACGCATCACCTGTTGCAACAAAAGGGAAGTCAAGCAACATTTCAGAAATAGGTCAACCCTTTTACATCTAGTTTTAGTCAGAGATTTAAAGATAGAATCCAGCTTTGCCATGGCTTTTTTTCCCATTATAAGATCACCTTTGATGAAATCTACTATTGAAATGAACCCATTAAACAAACCAAACAAAAAAAAATTCCTGGGTCTCTTTGAAGATGCCAGCTGCTATGAATCCAAATTCTAGTTGTAGATACTTAGATTTAGTCATTGAGTTCCTTTAGAATCTCAACAGTTAACATGAAACCCCTTTAATATAATTTCTATGAGGAATTTTAATAGGCTACACTTTTGGAAGAATTTTTATGCTGTCAGTTTCTTTTATAAAGACTATTTGAAAGAGTCCTGCTGTTTTAACAAAAAAAAAAAAAAATTGCCGAACAACCTGTAACCAAACAAAGCAGAAAAAAACCAGAAAATTTTTTGAGTCTACTTTAAAAAAAAAATACAAAACTTGGGAGGAAAAAAAAATCCCATCAAAATATATTCTGTGGGGTAGGATTCCTGCATTCCATCCATGCAGTTTCTTCAGTACCCTCTCAGGACTGTGCATTTTCAAGAACTCTAATCTTCAACAGCAAAGTGAAAACACTTATTTTGAAATTAGAACTCTGCAAACTTGACTGTGCTTTCCTTCTCTTGAGGAGAGAAAATGAAAGGGAAATCTAATTGTTTGTCTCTATAATTAGTGTAACTTTAAGTAATGAGTTTAAAAGCACAATTTTTTTCCTTTCTACATAAGACAGGAGGAAATAAAAGGAATTAGCTTCAGGAAGAACGGTGTCATCTAATCCTAACAGAAAAGAAAATCACAAAATTGTCTAAACATTTAGAACTAAAATATAACTAGTTCCAAGGGTTAACTTGTCCCACAATGAACCACTGCAATGAAGCATTTACTCCTACATTTTTGAGAGGGAGGGCCAACTTATCAGCTCTGAGTTAATAGTACACCTGCCAAAACACAGATTTTAGTCACTATGAAGAGAACAAAGAATGATTATGTAGCCAACATTGGCATGTCTAGGACTGATTTAACTGGAGCTATGACCCCACACACACACAAAAAAAAAAAAGGTTAAAGTTGGCAGGAAGCTCCAAGAAGGAGGAATACTTCTGTAGTGACATTATACCAATTATATATATATATAAAATACCATTATATATATATATATATCAATTTTTCCAACTTGACATATTTAATCCATGAATTTAACATGCAGTAAGTGGGTCAAAATTTAAACATCCACTAATTTTCAGTGACGGGATTGAGGTAGGCTCTCAGTAACATGGTCAGCAAGGTAAAAAGGATGAAATGTAGTTTAAAGCTGTCAATTCAGGAATGTACATTACACCAGTCGTAATTTTTGTACTGTGAATATAAGCAGCCAAATAATTTGGTATTGATCTGTTTGTACCTACATAATCTGTATTTATAATTATCTCAATGCCCTAATTTTGCTTCTAATAAACAAAACAACCCCAAAGCTCAAAAAAAAAAAAAAAAAATCTGCATATTTAGAAGCATTATTACTGAAAGTCATTGAAACAGATTTCAATGCCTTAAATTTTAACAAATAATCAGAAATAAAATTCAAGGTCAGAAATCACTCTATGCTGCAACCAACCACTCCCTGCAAATGTTTATCCTACAAGGTCAGCTTGTTTCAGAACTTGAAACACTGAAGCAAGTTTAGAATAAAGTTCATACTCAGTGCTAAGAAAACTTACAGACTGCAAACAAAAAGCCACTCTCTTCTAAGGTCAAAGAAACCACAAAACAGCATTCAATTTCCAAATACAGTTCAGTGATGTGTTACTTCTCTATTCTTTTGAGGTTGCAGAACATTTTTGTGGAACTTTTAATATTTGCTAAGAGGGTTCAAAGACATGCCCAGTCCCTGCAGTTCCAATGGGGATGGAGGAATAATCTGTAACTGAAAACTCAGTTAAATCTCAATTTCTTCTAATGCTTGGATAACACTAACAAGGTCTAAATCCCAACCACACTTTGCAATCTGTTTATTTAAGTACAATACCTCATTTAGCAACTGTTATGGTCACCAGTTAAACTTATTTTTCACTGTTTAGGGGAATAAACAGAATTGAATAAGCATTTTAAGAGCTAATGAGAGATATTTAGCTGTCTGTTTTTCCATATACCTTTGTGGAAATGGGTTGCTTGCTCAGTATAATTTTCAGAGGCAGAAAAGTATATGAACATGTCCTTAGGGTACCAGTTTTAAAAATAAGAAAAAAAATATTGAGCCAAATAACACTTGAAGTCTTCTTTAGTACACAAACATTAAAAACACTCTTATCCAAAGTCCTACACTTCAATTTATAATGCTTCCCCAAAACAGAACCTTTTATCATAAAAAACAGTGAGCAAACACAACATACAGACTAGAATGTGTCTCCTCACATTCTCCATGAAGAGGCCATCAGAAACCCTGGTGCAAATGAAAGCCCTGCAGAAACCTGCTAGGAATGAGAATAGCACAAAGCAGCAAAACACACATACACACACAAAAATATTCCCCAAAAAACCAAACAAAAAAATCCCCAAAAAACCCCCCAATCTTCCAAAAGTTGTAAACCAGATCACTTGGTGTTTTACAATGTCAGAACAAAGAGGGAGAGAAGAAAGACATGAAAAACCAAGTGAGATCCAGTGAAAGATCAAAGTAATATTATTCTTGATTTAATAATCCAACCTGTTAGAGATGCAGCCTCAACACTAAGACACAACTCTCTACAGTCGTCAGATAGACATAGTTGTGAAAACATTACAATGAAAGTCTGCATTAAAAATGAGTTATAAATAGGGGTATTAAAAGTTCATGGGGTTTCAGCCTAGAGTCTTGTTTTCAGCATTAAGCACTACATGTAAATATACTTCAGCCTTGTTAAGTCCAAGGGACTAAATTAATGAGCAGTTTTTTTCACCTGGTAATGTCCAGACTTGAGACACGGAAAAACATCAAACAGAAGCAAATTTAGAAGATGGTAATTGAGGTGAAATAAATGGCTACTGCAGTTAAATTTTCATCTACAAATAAAATAACTGCTGGATATTATTCCTCCTCTGAAAGCTTAGACTGTACAAATATTGTGTTACAGAGTAGTAGTTCACAAAATTTCATTTGACGGATATTGTATTAAAATCATAATGTTCCTGAACATTATTTTTTAAATGCTGAAATATATCCTTCAACTGGAAATTGGGCCTCTACAGCATTTTAACACTATAGTTATTAACACCTTAGTTATTGCTATGGTGGGTTGAGACAATCACAGCAATCAGTTACTCAAAATTGTTCTCTCTGGAATTCCAGCATCTTTCTGAACACAAAATATACAACATATTTATATGCAACAAGTAAATATAGCAAGTGACTATTAAACAGGCATAACACATAGCATTGCCTTTGATGAACTGGAATAAGATAATACTCTAGCTCAAGGCTACTAAGCGTTTGATGTTCCCACAGAATTCCAGCTAATCTTCAGGGCCCCTCAAAAAACAGAATCCCTATCTACATAGTCTGAGCACATATTAAATAATGAAAAAAATTACTGGGAGCAATGTTTTATGAAACACAGAACTCTTTCATGTGCCATAAGGACATTCAAAAGAAAAACTTACTGGCATTCAATAGCAGGCTAATTTTAAGTAGATCATAACCTTCAAAACAGGTGTTGTTTCCCAAATTAATGGAATTTTGCAATCCTACCGATGTTTGCATGAAGATGGTTTGATTTTGGTTTTCTGTGTTTTTTTTAAAGGATACTTAGCCAACAAGGTTACAAAAACCAGTGTTCCTTCCTGCTTATACACTTCCAGATGCTTCAGGATGTATGTCCAGTAATGTTGCAATGCAGTAGCATTATTTTCACACTAAAACACAAGGCAGGGCTGCTGCCTCTCAGAGATGGGATAGGAACCTGGTACACCTGGCATAATTTCTAGCTTTATGTGACTTCTAAGAACAATGTTCATAATTAAGAACAATGTAAAACATTTAAGTACTGTGAGTTCCTGTATGGAAAACTACAGCATACAGATTTTAAAATGCTAAATAACTTCTGGCCCACTATTCTACCTGACTGACATTTATCAAAGTGATACCACATTCTCAAAGACATGGTTCCTATGAAGTTCC
Organism: Polioptila caerulea; assembly: GCA_013397295.1. Classification (NCBI taxonomy): domain Eukaryota; kingdom Metazoa; phylum Chordata; class Aves; order Passeriformes; family Certhiidae; genus Polioptila; species Polioptila caerulea. The sequence continues at coordinate 1,183,829 of VYXF01003480.1, read as the reverse complement.
TTATGGCAGAGGAGAAACATTCACTCCCCTCCAGACCTCAGAGAAAGCAGCCACCAGGAGCTCAGCAGCTAGCCAGGCAGTACAAGCAGTGCCAAACCAATCACAGCATATGCAGCATGCTACAGGAGGGGCCCGAGCCACCCAGCACTGGGGACAGGCACCTTGGGACAGCCAGGCTTAGCCCACCAGGGACACTGGAGACGTGGAAGCCAATATGAGACTGTAAGTTCCACAAATGGGAGTGCAAAGAGGAGGAGACTGGGATGCAGAATTCATACCCATGGAATGCATCAGGTTTTCTAGTTTTGTTACACCACAATAGATGAGCAGTAATTGGCACAGTGCTACTGGCAGAAACTCCAAGTTACACTGCCATTAGGGGGCATCTTAGAACTTCATTTTCAAAAGAAGTTACATTGATGCTCAAATCTACTTAAAAGCCATTTCTCTTCTCTCTCAAAACTACCAAAGACAATTGTAATAGAATGTAATTTTAAATTCTCTTGGTAACTGTACAAGATTCTGAATTTCAAACATTTAATAACAGCTGTTATGAGGATATTGAATGAACAAGTCCTAACCTCTTCAAAACAGCTAAGAGACAAATGATGCACCCTAGTGATTTCAGAACACATAAAATCAATTCAGAAAATGGCAGATAGGCTTAACTCTAGTTTCTTACTCTTCCTCTCCCTGAACAGCTAGCCTAAAGTTGCTATACAGAGAAGTTTGAGAGAAAGCAGTTTTCATGAATTATGCAAAACATCTCCACCTTATTTTAAAGGTGTTTAACGGCATAACTTGAGCAATTCTGCTGCAAATAACCTGTAAAAGCAAAGAACCAGAGATAATTTGTTCTTGCTTTTCCTAACTCCAGGACACCTTGCCTCATCAAAAGCAACTGATTCAACAGTTCTGTCAAAACACATCACACTTCCTTTTAAGGTTTTAAAACCAAATGATTTCTATTCTCTAACTGCTTCTCACTAGTTCGAAGAACATGACATTACAGTGAGTTGTCCCCTCTCATGTTTGATTCCTTCAGATTCCAAGTAGTTCTCATCAACACTGTCACTTCCACGGTCTTATTCAAGAATCCTTGAAACTCAAGCTGACCTTGACAATTTCAAAAAGCAATATAAACTTAACGCCCTTTGCAGAGCTGAGAGCTGCAAAGGACCCTGGATTGTTGGAGGAGCTGGTGAAAGCCCCAGCAAACCCTTCTGGCATATCCATCTATGACAAGTGAGCACAGAGCACTTTATCAGCACTGTGTTAGTACGCTTAATCTACACATAATAAACTTTGTAATCATGGAGAGGTCTATGCCATGAGCAAGATATTCTGAACTTATTGCAATGCTTCCTAGAAGCACACAAGGCTGCTGCACTAAAGTGCATTTTTTTTAAAGGCAAAAGGAGTGCACAGCTTGAAATCAACCCCAGAATCACAAACTTCTGTTGTGTCTACACCTGACCTCAGAAAGTGAAAATGTGGCATACTCTAACTGAACAGATTACTAGCTTTCTTCAGGATAGAATAATCCAGCTGTGCTGAGCCCTTACACAACCACAGGTCTTGTAACTAATGGGGTGTCCTTGTTCAGAAGCAAGAAATTTGATTACCCTTCCAAGGAATCAGAAAAACAGCTGAGGTGTGGTAAAAAGACACATATAACTATAAGTGTGTAGTCTTGTAGATGAATTCCTGTCTTTTATTTCCAGTAAAACCTGAATTTTTTTCACAATAAGCTGGTGTGCTTCATCAAGACTAAGTTCCTACCCAGAAGACAGAGCTAGGAATACTCAAGTATTTTCACATTTTTTAAAGATATCTCCTTTTCAGTTAAAGCATCAGTTAATTCAGAATTCCTTGACTAACAATGATGGCTTGAAAAAAAGTCAAATTTTCTTCCATGATTTTTGTTCACACCTTAGATTAGGTAAAGTTCACTTCTCAGTCTTTGATTTTAGACTATGTCCTTCTCTGTAAAGTATATTGAGAAATGTAAGAACTGCTTATGAGACATTATCCTCAAAACAGGCCATGATCTTTGTCAGTTAAACTTCTCAACACTTCAGCCATACAAGGTTTTACAAATCCCCCACAACTCCTAAGTCAACATTAGAGACCATGGTTACTATGTTTCATTTAATTGCACATATCTAAAGCTAGCAGCTTTCTTTACACCTTTGTTGACCCTGCTTCTGAAAAACCTGCAAATTTAAACTTATTTAACATGGACTCCAGAACTAAGAAATTCTCTCTGCTGTTAATAAAACTCATGAGTTATACTTTACTTCCTTGTTCAGCCCTCAAAACCAAGTTTGTTAGTTTTTCTTTTCAATAGGGAAAACATTTGTTTACCTATTAATTTCCCTTATTCTGGCAGAAACACAGAAAACCTTTTCCCACCTCCCAAAAGGAGCCCAGTGAAACAACAGCATTCAGACCCAGATAGTCACTGCTGTTAATAAAAGCTGGCTGCTCTCACGGCTCCTCTGTTTGTGGCACTTTCTCTCCAGTCCTGTCAATCTGGCAATAGTGAAACAACACTAGATATGCTACAGAGATCCCAACTCCACAAAATTGCACGGAGAGAAGTAACATGCTTGCCTTTGAGATGCTTGCTATTGCCTGCCAACCACAAGCCTAGACACATACCTTTTCTGGATCAAACACACTGGTACAAGGGGCTCCCTTTTCCCCGGCTGGAAAAATAAGCTCCTGCCTACTTGCTAGGGAAATAGTTTGAGAAGCATTCCTTACCACACCGTATTAAGGGCAGTAATGTTTCTAATTTATTGTCTGAGGAAATAAAAACATCCCTCTTAACAAAAATAACTAAGCTAGCACAAAACTGATCATTCATATACTACCTAGAGCTGCTTAAGGGAGAGCACTGAACCACCACCACTAGCAGTGCCTGGAAAGCAGCAACGAGCAGGTGAGGAATGGGTGCTGCCAGAGCCCTGTCCAGAGCTGCAGCCACAGCAGGACTGTTCCTATCCACACCAAGCAAGTCGCTCAGTCAACCCTGGCAACATTCCACTCCCACTGTGCAAGACTGCAAAAGACTACAGAAAAAGAATGAAGGGAAATCTTCGATGAATGGATGAGTTACCAGGACAGGGTATACTGCCATGACTTGCAGTTATTTTAAATTCATGTTGTTGAACAGGAGTATATGGTACCACCAGTGCACCATTGTGTTCTAACACTATCATTTAGGTGGATGATCAAGAGACATAATTCTATTTAGCATACTCAATACTTCTTCAGACTAAGAAGTTTGTTTGAAGCATCTTGCTAAGTTTAAGAAATACAGGTGAGAAATCTAACTAGCTCAAGCTAAGTTCACCTGCAACAGGAGTTAGTAACGGAAGCAGTGAATAGGGATATAGGCTGAGGTTATAATCAGAACTATATTTTTATAATGCTCTGTTATTCCCCCTACTGAAAAAGATGTTAATGGTAATCAGTTCTCAGCAGTAACCAATTCAGTTCCCAGTGTTATTCAAAACCACAGGGTTATGAATTTATTTCAGACACAAACTTTGTCACTGTCACTTAACATGCTGCTAGCATGCAGCAGTCCACTCCAAGGAGAGCCAACAAATACTCAAGGTGCAGCAGCAGCTCATTCTGAACACAGCTGCAAACTAAACAGGCACACGCTGCCTACAGACCACTTGCTGGAAATTAAGGTGTTGGCCGTGACGTTAACGTCCAAGAGTTCACTGCCTGTGCTACAAACAGAACCACAAACACAGCTGAGCTAGGTTCTTTCTTTATCAAACAAGTACTGAAAGTATTCTGAGAACAGTCAGTCCCATGACTGAGCCTTGTCTTAACAGCCCATGCATGGTGACCTTCAAGACACACAGCCTCTTAAACAAAGTGCTTCAAACTTGAATGAAGCTTTTTTATTTCTACTGGACTACTTAAGGGCTCCTAACTGGAAAAAAAAAAAAAAAAA